>BOPP01000048.1:83198-152226 GCA_017312745.1 Gryllus bimaculatus | reverse complement strand
ATAGAGAGAGAGAGAGAGAGAGAGAGAGAGAGAGAGAGAGAGAGCTATATTTAAATAGTTTATGACCTGCCCATTCGGGGATCCCTTCAGGTCTTCCGGGGGTTATAAAAAAATCGAAGCAATGATAAATGTCTTATCTAATTCCCGAAGAATGTTGCTGCGGCGATCAAACTCTTCCTTGGCGGAGGCCAGCAGCCGGCGCGGCGCATGGAGAAAGGAAGGCTCCCCAGCCTCCGGGGAACGGAACGTCGAGTTCGTGATGAACAAAGACGCAGCGCGGCGCGCTTTCCTTCCCATGGATCGGAATCGGCCCCCTAATGACTCGCCTGGCTCCGCGTGGCGTGTCACCGCGCGAGACGCGTGACCGACGCGACGCGACACAACACGACGCGACGCGACGCGACACGACACGACACGACGCTGGCTTTCCCGGGCCTGCCACGCGTATTCGCAGACGGCGTGCGCCGCGCTCACGTGCAGGCAGATGCTCTCCGCGAAACGCGTTGGCAACTTTGCGAGCGCAGCCTTGCACTCCTCTTCTACGTCCGTCAGTGGACGATACAGTATCCCCTTCGCAACGGATGGTCATACCGACTTATGTTCACACGCCCCTTTTATCGGTTTCGAAGATTTCGCTAATATAAAATAAACATCTCAATTAAGCTATATTTTTAAATATTGCATTAGTGTAGCTTGAATTTACAAAATACACGAGTACATTATTTCAATTTTTCACAACCCGCAGAAATGAAAACGCATTAAAAAATGTTCTAACGGAATTTTTCGAAATGCTAAATACAAGTCTTCCTGTTTGTTTAGTCTTTTAATGCCGTTTGTGGGGAAAATTTCACTTCTTGAGGTCCTTTTCAAAGACTCATACGTCACTCTAGTGGCATAGGCCTAACGGTATGTTGGAAACAAATTGTACAGGGTTAAAATTTAGTTTCTTAGGTGTATTATAAAAGTACGATGTCACCGATATGTAGCAGATTCCCTCTACTTACCGAGTCACAATGCGAGCGAGGTGAAAACGTTAATGCCTGTACCGAGATGCGAATCCACAACCAAGTACAAGATGGGAAGCCACCACAGCCGGCAGTTATTAATTATTATTTATTGAATACTGGGAGCGTAAACTAGGAATTAAACACACATCTTATACCACAATGTTTTTTAACTTGTATTCACGAACACACAGACTTGAAAAGGGAAAACAAAATAAAAATTTCTTGATATCTGTATATTCACGGAATATGGTTTTTATCTGAAATGGTTGAAAGCATTAGTCATACCGATCAGATCGAACTCTAGTTCTCATGGTTTACGACAAGTTGCTCTGACATTAAGATTCCGAGGCAACCAATACTTATAACGATTTCTTAGTCCTGCTTTATTATCTGTAATCAATCGAATAGCGTACTTTTGTTGTTTGAACAGCAAACTTTTAATCATAAGATGTTCTTTCATTTGCATACTCCATAAGGTGATTTATAAATGGTAAAATTTACTGACAGTCGAGTTCTATCAAAAAATTTCTCGCTTTAAAAACCTATTAACTTAAACACCCCAATTTATTTTCATTCTCACACCAACAGGATTCCATATACTCCAAGTCATTTCGAAATCTCTCTCCTGAAGACCTGTTGATTACTAAATAATGTGTAGCAGATGTTCTGACTAATTCTGGACTAATAGTAGGAAACGTCTTCTACTAACTACTACTACTACAGCAGCCAACGATGCCAACGACTTCCAACAGACTGTTACGAGCGATTATAGGATCACATATAGACCTTATCATTAAAAGGACAATGGCCCGAAAGCCAATATCTCTTGAAAACAAAACAAAACAAAGCTACAGTGTGAGTTGCCATTGGCCTATAATTGACTTTTAACAACAGAAAGAAGAGCTACTTCTGTTTCCAAAGAAAGAAAGAAAAAACACATGTGTAAATCTAATTACGGTCACAGATAAACCTAAGTTTTTTAAAATCTACTTGAAACTATCGACGAACTATCATACGTCGACAAAGGTGTGACTAATCGTTCTAAATTCCATTGTCTCAGAAACGTTCTATCACGTATTACTAAGTCGTAATACGATTTCTTATCATTGTGTATCGGTGTCTCGTATTCACCTTACATTAATTCCACATAGTATTTCTCCACACCCCATCTTCCGGCGGGGGTGCCACAGGGCACTGACGAATCGCGCAAGTACTACGCGTAGCCCAAGGATACGGGTTCGCGTTGCACTTGAGGCGCGGCGTTTTCCTCTAGTGTTTGTGGAGAGATGGTTTTTCATATAATCTCCATAACTCATCCACAATCTTACACATCTCACAATCACCTTGCCATCTCGAACCACTTATTGTACGTGCTCAGGGAAAGAGGTACGTAAAGGTGCAACGTTTCCCCTTCGGCTACGCTCATAAATGAGTGAGGGGCGCGCGCGCACACACGCACACACATGCACTAGAAGAAAAATACGGATATGATCGTTTATTTTAGATGGAACAGGCCCTGGCAGAAAGCACCTGACAGTTGTAAACTACGCCTAAAATTAATATTTGAGAGCTGCGACTGGTTGCTTTGCACGAAAGCCACTAGTATTTACACGTTCTAACCGGAGAATATACTGCAAAAAGAACGAAATGATCCTCATTGTGCGTAGCAAAATATTTTTTCAACTCACACCACAGAATTTCCGGAAACTTTTTAGCAGATACACAGTTTTAAAGTAGGTATTACAGGGAATATACCCAGTCAGCCACGAAAGAATGGGTACAAAATGGCGATTCATTTCTTGATTAATTGATTTACATCATAGTATAGCATTTGGTATTAGAATTACATCAAATAAAATATCGCATTTACAGGTATGTTGAGTTCGAGAGAGAGAAATTGGAAAAGACAAAAAAATTAAGTCAAAAGAAAGTCAGGGAGAGGGAGAGGGAGGAGGAAATAATGTCCTTCCTAATGAATAACAGATTCCACGAGCCCTGCTGTCTTGTCCGATCGGGCCGAACCGCGCCTGGGCGTTCCATAACACGGCGCGCGAGGGCTGCGTCGGAAGGCAGCGGGGGACCTTTAACAGAGCGAGGGGCGGAAGGAGGGCTCGGCTCGGCTCCGCTCCGCACCGGAAGACACGTGGGGGCGCGGCCGCGGACGAGGCGCCGCCGCGGGCGTCGCGTGCCCCGGGAGGGAGCGGAAGGGGGGAAAGGGGAGTGGCAAGAAGGGAAGCTCCGCGGGGCGGCGGTGCCGGGGGGAGGCGGAGGCGGAGCCGGGGGCGGATGGGGAGGCGGGGGCGGAGGGGTGGCCGGGAGCGGAAGGGGAGGCGGGGGCGGCCGGGGGCGGAGGAGGCGGTGACGCGGGGAGGAGGGAAACCGGGGGGCGGAGGGGGTGAGGGCATGTAGGTGGAAGGCGGGAGCGATAGGAGGAGGAGGGCGAGGGCCGTGGGCGGCGGGGACTGCGGAGGCAGGCAATGGGCGGTGGTGACGTCGCGGGGGGGGGGGGCGGGCTAGGGCGACGGTAGGCGGGAGCCGCGGGACGTGGCGCGAACGCGAGGGGGCGGCGGGGGCGGAGGAGGAGGTTCAGTGACCCGGGGCGGAGGGGTGGCGGGCAAGCGGGGTGGCGGGAGCAGCAGGAGGCGGGGGCGGAGGAGGAAGCGGAGGAGGCGGGGGCAGAGGAGGAGGCGGGGGCGTCCGGAAGCAGGCCGGCGCCCCTGGCCGGGCTCTCCTGCTCGCGTAGCACCCGCTGCGCCGTCTCTCCGAACGGGACCGCGGGGGATGGCACGGTGCAAACACGCTACAGGCTACAGAGGTCGCACGGGCGGGTTTTCGCGCAGGGCCAGGAAAGTCATCGGTCACGTCATAAAAATAACGGCTTGATACAAAGGAAAATAAGGCTTTGTAACAATCCAGTAACCAAAACAATGTAATAATGGAGTATTATGACTTTTATGTCGTATAAAGAATTCCCACAAAAACTCATGAATAAAAATAATATCCTAAATTAGACCTTCACCGCTGCAATTAATGCATAATCGAATGCGCTCTCTCTTCGTCAAATTCTCTCTCAGGTAGGTTCAATAAGCATCGTATGGTTCAAGAAGGTACTTCGGCTAGTTCGTTAAAGTTGCCCCGGGCATACGCACAGTATATTCTAGTAATATTCTAAACAAAATCTTCCAGAATGGTAGCCTACGGTCCTTAGCTCGCAACTTCGACCACCAGGTCAACCATACCGTCGGTCCGATTCTTACATTTATATTTGTAAGTATCGAACACGTGGAGTAAGTTCGGCCACCTCCAGCTCCGCCAGTCCGCTCGGTGCAGTTGAATCAGGCTGTCGCGAGGCGTTCCTCGGGGCCGCGCCCGGACGCTGCGTGCCGTGCCGGGTGTGCTCCAGCTGGGGCGCGCCACCGTAAACACGGGCGCTGGCCGGAAGCTCCCCGTCAGCAGCAACTGCGGCGCAAGCGCACTTCGCCCCCCCCCCACGCGCCGCTCGCAACGCGCGACGCAGCACTTGCCACGGAGGCGTCCGAACCGCCGCGCCGCGTCGAAGTCGAGAAAAAGTTAATTATTTTCGTCTTAGAGCCAACACTCCATTTTAATGAAGCTAGTAAGACAAATTCATTTCAGCTCATGAACATATTATTCAGTTCTATAGAAAATGTTATAAATATTGGCTGTCCCGAAAACGTCGCTATAGTGGAGACAACTTTTTAGGCGGATAGTTTTCGCTCTCTGTTTTACCCACTCCGAGTGTTTTATCAAATTCAACCCTATGAAATTTCAAGCTGAATTCGTACCTCTGTGCAGACCCTTCTCCGGTTACAACTCCACACCTATCCCTTGGTTACCCTCAAACATGCCAGTCAAGAAGCTCAGAGTCCTTCTCAATTGTCACCTAAGTTGGAAACTCCACCTTCATCATAGACTTGCCCCAACCACATAAAGAACTTACCAGCTTTTCTAAATACTACGTAGATCTTCACTCCAAATTCAAATCGGTACCCGTCTTTACAAAGCTATGATCAGAACAATCCTAACATACGCAAGTCCTATTTGGGTCTCAGCAGCCAAATCAATTATCCATAGATTCCAGACATTTCAAAACCGTTCCAAAGACCCAAGCCAAAGCAACTTGGTTCATACTCGATCATCTTCATCATGAGTTTTGCATACCCCATTACCACCAACACCAAACAATCCGCCCTTAAGTTTTACCACAAAAGACCTTTAATCGTACAAGTCATAATAACTCATCTCCTTGTATCTTTCACTATATACTCATAACACCGTCCAGAACAGATCATACGGTTTCTAACCAGGTAAGTCCACGGGTGGTATGCTGATCAACGCACGTGGCCTGAAGGTGAATAGCGAGAACGTTCTTCATCTCCCCTTGACTTTCCACATTAGGGGCACCTCCTTTCAATCATCTCATCAATCATCAGTCGCTCTTCTTGTAAGCGCACAAGCCTTCATTGTGGAAGTCACAGACAAAGCGTGCCCTTAACTCTCGACAAGGGAAAGCCTCGAAAATGACAGAGGACCGTGCCTACCTCCGCGGACTCTCCGTCCAAATTGGAACTACTGACAGAAGCCCACCTTTCCAGACTTTCGGAACGCGTAATTATACAAAAATTAGCACGACAAAGAGAAACGAGAGTTCCATATAAAAACAAGTGCAACGCGTAAAAAGACCATGTTGAGTGGCGGTAGCACTTGACATTTCACCAGCAGCAAGTGAAGGAACGAAGGGAAACGACGCGGTCAGGAAGCAATAAAACTATTTAGAGCATACGCGGAGAGTAGGCGGGGTGGGGTGGGGTGGGGGGGGGGCGAGCGAGGAGCAACAACCCTCGGCCGCTGGCGTACGCCGCGGCAGAAAGCGCCTCTGGAGGTAGAATAGCGGCATTGTTCGGCGGGCGGGGCGGGCGGACGCGTTACGCGAGGCGCTCGAAAGCGACGCGAAGCGCTGCGACGCGATGCGATGCGACGGGATGCGACGCGAAACCAAGCGATACTACGCAACGCGACGCGATGCGATGCGACGCGACGCGATGCGAAACCACGCGATACTACGCAACGCGATGCAACGCGACGCGATGCGACGCGAAACCACGCGATACTACGCAACGCGATACGACGCAACGCGATACGACGCAACGCGATGCGACGCGACGCGACGCGACGGCCGGAGGCTGCGGGACGCCGCTGACGTAGCAGGATGCTGCGCTACCTGAGAGCCTCCTGTCGGACGTGTCGCAGAGCACTGCATTTAGCAAGAAACGTTAGCTCGTAGCCGCTTTCGATGAGGGGAAGGGCAAGAATTAAACACAGATCCATTAATACGGACAAATAATAATTGAAGTGCAAATTAGCGAAGGTAATTTAAGATAGTAATTAAGAGTCGCTACGATTGAAAGTTTAAAAAGGATTATATATTATTTTACAACTAGACGTCCTGAACATGTAAATGAGACTTAACCAGAAAAAAAAGCATGAAGTCACAAGGAATACAGTTATTTACATCAATAGGGCCAGTGATCCTGAGTGCGGTGTGTGGGGGGGGGGCACACACACACACACACACAAACATATTATTAAAAACATTATCAACAGAAATTAGGTTTCTTATATAAGATTAAAGGATTGCACCTTTTAGAGAGGGTTCGAAATGATACTAGAACAAAATATTAAAATATCTGAGAAGTTGCAGGAGAATATCAGTAAAATTGGAAGGATCGAATGAAGTAGTATCAATTGCCAGATACATTAAGAACTTGTATATCACGAGAAAAAGAGAGACATAGGCTGGCGGATAGTGTCAGGCAAACAGTTGGGCGCGACTTCGAAAGAAGCATTTCCTGTTTCGTAAAGCACTGAGGTCACACATAAACTAGAAAATAGCTTTCTAAATGCATCCTATACTACCCTGATGAAGGATAAAAATATGTTGCCTGAAACGTTGGCGCGCCAATTTTTGATGCAGTGAGTTCCGAACATCGAAGAGCAAGCCACACGAGACTAATCGTGGAAGCCACTTCGCTAAACAACTTTGCACATTTATTTTCACTGCTTATACACAGCTTAATATTCGGCAATATTTAATACAGAGAAAGAAAACATTAACAATCTTGGGATGTATAAGAATGTCATGCGGAGTTAATAAATGGTGGGTTATTATGGAAAGTCTGTATGCGCAATAAATGGTCAAGTTATTTCCCTACTTATCACAGCTCAATCTTTAACCCATCTCATGACAGTAATTACAGCCACTTCGTAATGGTGAGAAATTACTAACAATGGGACAGATTTTACCAAATGGCATCTATTTATTTTACAAAATACCGATTTTACACAACTGTACAAACTGCATACGTTTTGCTTAGAAAATTAGAGAAATTTGACTTTCATCACCTATTCACAGCTTGTACAGAACTTCAGACAATAATTATGTTCAATTTGTGAAACTTGCTGTAATCAACTTCATAAGAACGGTTGAGTTAATTGAGAAGGATGTGTCACAAGTACAAATTTTACTCCCCAAAACTCTTTTTTTGTGAAGCAACTACGTAAACGAATACTTCTGTGATTTCGTATCTATATTTAAGAACACACATAGCCTCAACGCAAATGCTATCAATCTCATCCTACTCACAGACGCCCCTTGTTTGCTAGGCAGCAATGCGCATGTCAATATAAAATCAAAGCGCACACTCTGTTCTATTTCAAAACATGCGTGGTTTGCTCAGCCTACAAAAGTAGGCTACAAAGTATTTTCGTCCAAACATGGTTCAGATAATTCAACTTAAATAGGATATCGTTTTGTATTCAGCTCTCTATTGCCGACTGAACGTTCCTTTACTAGCAGTCTAGTGTTCTGCAAAGAAAGTAGGCATTCCCGTTATACTTCGTTCTCAGGCTATAAAATTGTTTCACGAATACGAGAAGTGAAATTGCGACGGTTACTTCCAACAACTGTAAAGTTTTTGTAGTGACATGACCACTACCTCGTTTTTTAGGTAATAGGTAAAAAACTTGTCTTTGTACTGAGAGTAAAAACTGTAGCCGATTAAGGTAATATAGACCTGTTTGTATATGATGATGCATAAGCTTAATGTTATAGATAATGAACTCAAGAACACAAATATTAGTTTAATAAATTTAATTACTGTTCACACTGATTTGGTCACAACATACCCTTTACATAATTTCCCGAAATGTTTTTCTCGGAGATATGAATGCCGTTGGAATTTTTCCTACGTTGGAAAAGGTGAAGGCACATAAAATTTCTGCTTTTGATTAAGATAAAGGCTTCTTACAACTTCAATAACAATGTTTTGCACACTTCTTTCTGAACTGTTATTAAACAACTTCATAAAATTAATGAAAAAGGAATGTTTCCTCCCATTCGTTAACTTTCAGTGCAAACACGAACTGCCTATGTTCAACACTACATCCGACACACGCAACATTTCTTATTTACAAACAGTTTCCATTGTCCTGTCTGTTTTAAGCACTGGGCAACCTTAAACCACACTAAAGCAACACGGAATGTTCCGCCTGCCTTTTTTTTTGGTCTGACCTCCAAGCCTAGATCCAGCCCATCACCTGCGTTTTCCCATACTTCCCAACCAATCCTTTCCCGACCTGCTCTCTCAAAGGAATGCTGCGCCCGACCTTCATTCACTTCGCCCGGCGGCAGGGTCGGCGGCCCGCGCCGCCCAGACGGACAGGTCGCGAGGCGGGCGCGCCCGGACGCGCACATCGACAGATGCTCGGCGGACAAAGAGGGCGAACAATGAAGTATGACCTGCACCCCCCCCCCCACGGACCGCGGCGCGGGGCCTAAACGACCACAACAAATCTCGGGACCCAATGCCTCCGCGCGCAGTGGGCCGAAATGAAGTCTGTGAAGAATCACACACGAGAAGAGATAAAAATGAAAAAATAAAACCCAAAACGTAATACAATACTATAGAGGATTTTTCATTGTTCTGCTTGAAGGATTGTTTAATATCAACATTTACTTCCAAGCACGTAGAATGAAGCTTAAAGGTTTCAGAATAATGCAGCCCATAAACGAATAATGGTGACACACCTCATTAAAAGGTTGGGAATAATGCCGCTCATAAAACAAGGAACGTGAAGCTTTGAAGATAAAAACTACAAACATACAACAGTAAAGATTATTAAACCATAACAGTAGTAATAGAATGAGCGACGCAAATCTAAGACCTGCGCTCCGGCAAAATGGCGTGCATTCCGTCGCGTTTAATATCCTACTGGCAAATTCCATCACTCTACAGTCCATCTTTTTTTTCTTCATCTGTTTTTATCTTTTAACAACTTCCCCTCCACAATACTCCTGTGGAGACGGACATTTATTTTCATCATTCGGGTACATTAAGCTACTACGGCACGGCTTAAGGATGGGCTGCCGCAGGGCGTTTCTTAACAACTAAAACTGACTTAATTTTAGCTTAAATCTTATTTTACCAGTTATAATGAAAGCACTTTGGCATACCTAACTTCTACAATTTCTTCTACTTAATTCTAAATAATGTCCATTAATTTGCTTCTTTCGCCTTGTTTTTTGTTGTTTTTTATCATTCACGTATCCTTCGTATTTATTATCTTACATACTTAACCGTTCGTTCATCCCACTCACTCTCACTGCGCCTCCTGATGTCTGCGTGGCGTGGCGCCTCTGCGTTGGGGCCCAGGCCAAGGTGCGTCGGCGCGGAGCGCGCATGCCCGCGGGCATGGGGGAGGGAGGGAAGGGGCGGGTGGATCCGCGCCGGCTGCCGCACTGCCCCGTTGTGGGCGCAAGGCCGCCCCCGCTAAGAGCGCGACACTGTCCAGCGGCCGCAGCCGCACGCCCAGCGACGGTCGGGGCTGTTGTTGCCTTCCTTCGCAACGCAGCTCTCGTCTCCGCGTACTACCGAGTGCGTTTCCTCCCACTTGTCGCTCGTTTGCCAAAAATAAAATTTTTAAAAAAATTGCAATTATGATCAAGGGCGAGGGGGGGCGGTTAGGGACCAGGAAATGTTTCATTCAATACGGTCGAGCGACGGTCGATAATGATAAGTATGATTATGATAATGAAAACTATGATGATTGATATAATACTCATCACTGACTGAAAACTAGGGCAGTAACAAACATCATTATGATCTCCTTCTTACTAGCAGAAGACAACAGTGGCGATGTAGAGGTCTCTTCAGCTATATTCGTATAATGGAAAAAATATGGTTATCTTTTATATTTGATAAAGAAGAACGAATGATGATCAATCATTTTGATTAGCGATTTTAGCATTAGCAGTTTTGAATAAAATAATGCTGTAGGAGGAAGGTGTGGAGGTGCGACATTTCAGCCACATCACACTACTGGACTCGAGTCCGTATACCATTTGTTTTCGAGTGCTTAGGCGTTGCTCCGCCCTTCGGCATCATTGAGGCCGGCTCAATACCCAAACTAATTTCATTTCTTTCAACGCGGATTACGAAATATTATGTGGTACGACAATTTTTGTATTTATATGTTAATTAGATGTTTCTATTTCACAAGAGATTTTAGAATAATCAAAAATAAAACTTCATAATTGAATAGCTACGAGCATCGGCCTTCCCTTCCCCCGATGGGACGTTTCGGGTTTCGTGCCTTATTGCGATCACGTCACTTGAATAGGGCAGTTCAAAAGTGAGGAGATGCGTGTTCAAGGAGAGGTATTAGAAACGAAGATATAATGAGATTTACATGCCTGATCTGTAGAAAGGAGAACGCAATTTATGTGTACATGGATGCACGTCTAAATAATGCAATACGACGAGAGAGACCCAGAAGAAGATAGGCAGAGATCTTCGAAGACAAAGCTCGCAATAGACAGAGAAGAGAAAACAATTACGATAATGATGACGAGGATGACAACTAAGAAGTTCACTCTGATTAACTGAATTACAGAATCAACACAACATCTGGCAGTTCTTGTAAATCGTAATTAAAGAGATTCTTTATCACATTCAGTTCATTTTGGCATAGGTTCATAAATATGCATTATTTCTTACATTGCAAAGCAAACGTCTTTTATTTACATTTGTCGTTCCCGAAATCTTATCATTGTCTGCCTACTTTACAGGGTGCAATCTCCACGGGATACAAAATCGGGCTCTATCAGTAAAATAGGGCGGGAACATGATATCAACTCACTGGCGAAACCGGCAGTAGGTTATGAAACATTTCTCAGATTGCAGTCAGCTGCAGTCATAGGGTGCGGAAGACATCAATGACTCACTTTCTGTTTTTTAAGATCACTAATATTTTACATGCTATGTGCAAGTTATAATACTAAGAGCAATAAAGCTGTTTTGCACAATTTTTTCCTAAATAATTCAGAGAACGTAACCAAAAACATGTTTAAAACTAAATTATTCACACATAATTATCTGATATTACTAAAGAGAACTACAGAACTGGATACCACGAGATATTTAAATACTTGCCATTCAATAAATTGATTCAAATAAATAATTCACCCACAAATTCACTGAAATGTTAATCATGGATTCTACATTTTAAAAAAACAATTCAGTAAAACGCAAAAAATATAATTAAAATACAAGAATATTGTAATAGCAAAATTTTGTCGCAAATAAACGTGTTTATCGAAGTAGATTGTTCACAATAGATCCATGAATACCATAAAAATAGAATGGCTCAACTTAAAATTCAAGGACAATGAAGTGCAAAAATGCAAACATAATCTCGACGTTCATAAACAAAAGAGTTCAAATCTCAAAGCTCTTTATTGCCTTCTTCCTGTGACAATAAAAATGTTCACACGAATACAAGGAAAAAGTACTTTCTACTTTCCATTCGAAGGAACAAACGATGTTTACACTGCCACTCATCTTGAATTAATCCCTTTCGTCATATCCTGACACTAATGCCATACTAATAGGTTCCTGTAAATTTAACATACGAAGTACGTAATAAACCACATGTTCTTCTGGAATGTCCGGCATTGTTCACAAATCCTTTTGACAATTAGAACTTTTCCCACAATTCATTGCGTGTTTCAGCGCATGAATTCAAGTGAGTCTCCTCTACGTTGATGCAACACTGTGTGTACTTCGAAAACGTTCCCACAAACTTCTTACAATCATACGAGATGTGTCAGATCAGGAAGCTATTACTGAAGAATTGCATTATCTCGAGTCTTCTGAAGGGAGAAAATAATGTGTCATGTTATCAAATTTTGACTAAAGAAGTTGTCTTATTTTAAATGAATTAGGTTAACAGAAACGGAAATTCGAGTAAACATTGGAGTAAATCAAGTTATCGAAGATAAAGGTTCTTTAAACATGCAGTATCAGGATGTTTTGAAATAAACTCTACCTTCCAATTATAATTAATTTCAACTCTGACCGTCAATCTAGAAACTTTTTCACCGAAATTCATTTTACACTATAGAAATAATCGAAATATTTCATTTTTTCATAATCAAGATTCTTACAAGGATAAGTGCATGGTAAAATATTTCGAATAACCACCGAACTGAGGAAGTTGGTGATTTTCTAACAACAATTTGAAATGGTGCTGGTAAAAAAATATTTCTTGGCATGTATTTATTTATTTTTATTTATTAATTTACGTCAAAAACAGTTAAAAACTGAGAGAAGGTAAATTGAAGTTCCATTTATGTCCAGAAGCAAAACAAGGGTTCTTTCAAAGATGTTTTTTTAAATGAATAGCGGGAAAAAATCTTCGCAGTTTTGGCCACAAATGAATTTTGCTCTCTATAAATAAGATCATATTTAATTGAAAAATTAAAAACATTTTTAATTGTCAAACTAATGAGCAAAATAAGAAAGTTTCTTTCTTTGTGTTTTCTCGTAAACCGAATTACCTGAACATATTTAGATTGCAAACTGCCGAAAATTATTATCAGCAGTATCTACGAACGTCAACTGCCTTTGTACTCGTGTGGCGAAAAATGTTTTTGGCCACGCCTGGCCAAAATGGGCGCAGATCCACAGGAAACGAGCTTTTTTATAATAAAAAGGAATTTTAAAACCAGTACGCAAAAAAAGGCAATTTATTTTACAATACCCAACCGCATATTAATATTTTTCCCCCTCAAAAACACTTTTTGCCCTTTAGGTTCCGCCCCACGCACGGACCCACGATTCGCGCTTCACGAGGCTAGCAATTGCAATTGCCACACATATAACGAAACAATAGAACTCGATTCAATATTAGTACAATATTAACTCTCCGCTTCAACCAATCATGTTTTATATAGGAAATTAATTACTACTAGATAAAAAAAATTGAGGAGAGACTAATAGAAATGCTTAGGGACCACGGAATACTCCCTTCCGACCCACGAAATCAGAATTGAATTTTAGTACAATTAGCTCCCACCTTTAAAGAAACCATTTTCACAAAAAAAGTATCCAATATTAATCTTCACTAAATAACAATTTGAGAGGGGGCGGACAACAAAATGGCCTCGGGGGGCCGCGCTAGTGAGCCACCACTGGGCGCCAGCGTGGCACTCCGGCTGTCCTAGAGGGTTAAACCGATTCGAATGGCCGTACCGGCTTCATCCCGCTCCCGCCCGGCAAAGATGATTGGTAATTTGCCGTCTGATTAGCGCGGCTGATAACGAGCTGGGGCTGATTGGTGAAGTGGCCCCGCGGCGGCGCCCCCCCCCCCTCAGGGACCGACTAGCGACGGGGGAAGCGACATGGAAGTCGACGTTTTCGAAACGTCCATGTCTTCATAGAATCATTTATTTCCAGCATCGATATTTTAAAGCCGATGGAAAAACATATAACATCTATGTTTTGTGATTTATGTTTTTACGTTTTCGATGTTTTGTGATTGGTTTTTTAAACCTTTTTTCGAGGTTTTGTGATCCACATTTTTACATGTTCAATGCTTTGTTTGAAAAATTCCATAATCAGGATCCAATAACAACTGATGGTACCACTATCAGTTTAAGTGCTCAAACCATACGAACGCTGTTTGCACTTTCTACATCGAGCGTTCATTGTTTTTTATTATTTTTTAACATTGTTTTATGTAAATCCTTAATTATACATGAATAAGGTAACCACTGACAAATTAAATGTTAAGAACTTTATGCTTTTAGATAATAAAGCGCCTTTAAAATCGTCGATGGTTTTTGTTCGATGCATTATTAACATCCACGGTTTAATTTTGGACATCAATGTAACTTCACATCGATGTTCTGTGATCGATGTCGTACCACTATTATCTGAAAGAAAGGGGGCTGCGCTGTAGACGTGCGTTTCATTGGAAACCCACAGCCAACCTTGTTATACCGGATGGCATAAAATACGCGAACTATTTCATTGATTTAATTATTTGATGTAAAAATGGATAAAACATCGCTAACCAGAAGAAGGGCGGGAAAGTTGTCTGTAAGTGTCTGGGAGAAAAGCAAGTGGTGATATCACTATTTGTTCCATGGATGAAGGGAAATTGGAAGAAAAACCTTATTGAGATGAGAGTTATTGTTTCGGGCGTTCATTACAATACTTATACACGAGTCATCAGTCTTCTACAATAATACTTTACAAGTCACAGAGCCTACCTAATCCATTAATATAATTAAAACCAATATTACTGGTTTCCAAAGTACGCAGAAATTAAGAGAAAACTATACTGCCTTCGGCCACGTGAAGGATGTTTCGTTAGTTACCCATGAACATGGGGAACATTAAAAACCAATGAAACAGTTACGAATTTGATTGACAAATTCAAATATTTCATTGTGTTATTCTGCGCCTGACTGAATTATCACTTTCAGCAAGTCACTGCTTACGTCGCAGCTGACTTCACGCAACAGTAGAGCTCCAAGGAAGAGGCCGCCTACCATTAAATATTAGTTATTCTCAAGATGTGATATGCAACAGCAACTTCTTTGCTTTGTTGGTAGAATGGAAATAACTATTGTACTGTGTATCCCGATTTACTACACCATGATACTTCAGTATTTGCGGACTGGCTTTGTTAAAATATTTAATTTATTGTAATGTTATACGACAATATTTTATTTCTCGTTCTTGAGCAGTGTGCTTGCTTCTTTGTGTTTTGGAAAACCGTTATATGTCGTTTTGTGCAGCCGCATTTTTGTTGCTACAGACCACTTGTAAATATTATTTACGTTTTTGGTAATCTGTATATCGTCAGTCGTTATCTGTTTAAAAACGTTAATCAAAAGAAAAGACTTGACTTGAAATATCAACTCGTGAACTGACTTAATGTGTTTTATAAATTCTGGCAAATTTGGCTGATGTCAGCGACAATTTTGCGCAAGGATAATTCTTCAATTATTACTGATGACCTGATACAATATTATTTCTCTACATATGCGCCCTAACAATGTACGACTTTTGTTCACTCATTTTAATGCAGATTTCCCACTTTTAAAAATGAACTGTTTTCACTCTCGTAGACAAGGGAAAGTATTGCTTGCGGCAGACATTTGACAAATTAGGTTGCGAAGAAAATATGGCATACAGAAGTACAAAAGATGGAGACAAACTGTTCATACTTTCTAGTATTGTGCGTTATAGGTAGGTAGAAACACAGAAGAAATCGAGTACAGCGAAGAAACATTTTCAAGATAAAGTTACATAATGAATTATAAGAAAGGCTGAATGCAAAGGAATACAACGTAAAAAAATAAATCACAGATACCACAATAGTGAGAAAAATAAGTTTTACACCAAAACGGACAATAGTTCCAATAGGCAAACAATTCTGAGCACTAGATGGGCAAACGTATAACTAAAAACACATTTCCTGGTAAAGAACAGTCCAAACCAAAAGTTTGCATGCTGAGGTCACTTAAACAAAAGGAAGAAGCCTCAATTACATCAGTATCATCCAACAGCTTGAGTTGTTTATCCGAACTCGTTTTCATGACTTTTTTACGTCGTTGTTCTTTGCTTTTAGAGCATTTCATTGATCACTTTTGGCGATGTTTTATGTCATCAAAATCCACCCCAATAAATCAGTAACTGATTGAACCAACTTTTCCATTTGGTAATCACCGACACCCTCGATGAAGAGTGTTTGTTTTCCGGTGGATCATCGGTGGATCCGGAGCAGGCGGGCCAGGACTTTCCTGTTCACGGCGCTGCGCGCGCCTCAACGCTTGTCTGCGCGCGCTCGCGCAGCCGGGGCCGGTAGCACGGCCCGCGGCGCAGCACAAAGGACACACGTCGATACTCGTAGTTTCCGTTAGAACACCTGTTCAAACGCACTCTCGTGTACTATCACAAACGGTTGGGGATTCACTCCGCGAAAGAACGCAAATCTATCGGGTTCCCTCGCGGGCGAAACTCGATAAAATCACGTCATTTGCTGTTCGTGTAGTGTTTCAGTGACGAGGGAAGTAAATCAAAGGATACTAGATACATTTTTTATAATTTCGCAATAATGACAATGCAAATAGAAGACATGCTTTTCACAATTCAAGCAATTCGCGCTTAAGACTGCTATAGGAAAGAGTGAAACGCGTTAGCATTTGGAAATGTTTCGGAACAGAATGTTTTCCACAGTATCTTTATTTTCTCAGACATACTTGTCATCTGGCTTTTAAGACATTACGGAATTCTAATATTTTCCTGGAAATCCTTTTTCTTTCGTCGAACACTTAAATGGAGAGGATTGCCCTAGCTGTTGTGCCATGTTTGCGCAACTAAATTAATGCGATTGAAATATATTCAGTTATACGTTACACGCACATTTTTACATTTGTTTAATTACTTTTCAGAGTCAAAAACGCATGACAAATGACTTGCAATAACTGCGAATAAATGCGAGAGAATGATTTGCACGTATATTCGCTGTCCTGGTAGATTTATTTGGCGTTGATCTGGAAGCCACAATGCTAAAACATACGCGTCGACAACCCATAGATTGTCAGTGGAGGGCAGCGGTGCGTAAGGGCCATGGTGGCCAATACAGTGGCGAAACGTTCGGGCCTGCAAGGTCCGCAATGAGATGGTCCGCGTAAAAGAGGGCCTATTTTAGGAGATATTTTTTTATTATTTCAGGTAGTAGCACTACTGATGTTTGCTCTACACTTATAAAGGGGGCGTGGGCAAAAGTTTTGCGGGAGAGCTTGAACTAATTCCGTTACGCTACTGGTTAACATCTTCAATACGCAGGGAAGAGATCAGGACTCTCAGAGAAAAAAGCACGCAAATGATCTGCAGATCTCTTTCGGGTGCGCGGCGTTCCGCGAAGGCTGATGACCTCATACCAGAGGACAAGGAGACATGGGTGTAGATTGGACACATCAGCGCGTAGGTATTTCATAAACTTCTTGTCATTTACGATTGAGCGGGAAATGTAACATACACACAATGATACATAAGCATTGTTCATCTTGCCATAATTGGACAAAAAGTCAAGCTTCATGTCCTCCACAGTGAACGCCCCCGTCCCAATTAATCGTGGGAAGTTCTTGGCTGCTTTGAAGAGTACCCTGCAGAGGATGTAGATCTATAGGTCCTCGCATACGGCTGGACTCGTTTGACAGAAACAACTAGGCCACTCTGTCCCCCTCCCAACTTTTTTTTCCGAACCACTGGGGCTTCATTTCGAGAACCACCAACTTCCGAAGAAACGAACCGCCGCCACCGCTCGAACCCATGGCATCCGCCTCCCGAAGGGAACTACTCCGCCGACGCGCGCAGCGGAACAGTGGCCGTTCAAGGCGGACGCCTCGTTAGCGCCCGGCGTTGGCTCCATAAAGCACTCGCGCCGTTGCGCTCCACTCGGCGCTCCTCCGGCCCCTGGCCGCGCCTGCGCTGCTCTTTAGCCAGCTCCTGGTTTTCATAGCGAAACCATTGCTACTTTCGCTACTAATATTTGTAAACTCCTACGCTAACTGAACTCTCTTTTTCTCCCTCAGGGGCCAGCTGTAAGATGTCCCCTCGCCCCGCTTGGTATTATATTCACTCTACAAGGTATCTAGGGTCTTGGGAGGGGGCGTTCCCCACTCCCTCACCATTTCCCCTCTCTAGATCTCCACGCCGGAACCCTATCGGTTGATAACCCGCCGAGGTAGCCGCAGACCTTCCCAGCTAGTTCTTGGTTATCGTCTAGGCGTCGGTGAGATCCGTAGACCCTTAGCGGATTGGCGCTTAATGACAGGGTGGAGTTAGGAATGATTGATGGGGCGATCCGGTGGAATGCATATTGTCAGGGGAAACGAGAGTATCCCACGAAAACCTGCCGCAAACCTGCTTTGTCCACCACAAATTCCACTTCGAACCGCCTGGGATCGAACCCGAGCACCAGCGGTGGAAGGCGTGCAATCTGAGCACTACGCAACGAGTCGCCCAGTGAAATCCGATGCTTAGTTTCGTTTTCAGAAGTCGCTTAGAATCAATTATATAAATTTTGGTTTAAACGTTTATTAAATTTCAAAAACTATTATAGATTTCGGCAATGCACAATAAACCGTTCAGTCGAGTACACTTTATCGCTTATTTCGAAAGGATCTCTGTTTCTGTACTGGCTTTATCTGGACGTCACTCTACATTACACAATTCGAGTCTAACAAACTCATTACAAAGGTTAACTGCATTTCATGTTATATTGCAACGTCAACGTGCTGATAAATAATACATTCTCCAGCTGTTCCCTTGTACTAAAGCCGATAAAGGCAACAAAGAAGATTGGCAACACACCACAAACTACAGTCGACTCCGGTTACAGTGAATTTCTGGGGACTAACATGTTTGGTTCACTTCATCCGATGTTTTCAAAATTAAATACAATTTCTCCATAATAATTGATTTTATTTATAAAAAACAGTAGGAACTGAAAATTTCAATATCTATATTTGTCCTTAAAAAAATGATTTTCAATTGTTTGCTGCATACATTTTTCATTAGAAATTCCTCCTCCAGAATTTGAGCTCTCTCCATACTCGATTCTGCATTATCTCTAAGTATCGAAGTATCTAAGTTGCAGTCAGTGGCAATGCTCACACAGACCTTAACTCAGTCAAACTGTACCTATTGTCCGATTAAAAGAAGTTGGTCATTGACATTCGGAAGTGGAAAAGGGTGACTCTGACAGGTTGCGTTCCACTCAGCTCGCGTTCCCGGAACAAAAAAAAAAACACTTGAAATAAATATTTACAATAGTAAAGAGATCATACTCTCATATTGTATGAAGCAATAATTTCAGCCACAACAGTAAAACACCAACTTATTTCAATCGGACCACAGGGGCTCCACACGCAATATTTCTATAGGCGAGGAGACGGGCGTCCCCTTCCCTCATGGGCGGCGTGGCGCGTCGGGCGGCGGCGGGGGTGAGGTAACGTGATACGTAACGTTCCAGCAAAGCGCGCACGTGGGCGGGGGGGGCACCCACCGGTGCGGGCGCCGCCCCCCGCCACGCTACGCTACGCTGCCCCCGCGCACACGGCGCCGCGCCGCCCCGCGCGGCTCTTCCAGGAAGAGACCGGCACAGGCGCAAGTCGCAAGGCGCAAGGGTGTACTAGGATTTAATTAACCGTGCGCTTGACGTAAATCAGCTGTTCACTGTTTCATCCAATCGGGTGCTTGAATGTCCCCGTACTGACGTCACGGTAGTGACATAGAATATGAGCTCCCGATAGGATGAAACCGCAATGGCTGATTTACATCAGGTGCACGACTAAATGAATCGTACTATAGGAGGTGCCGCTGTTGCACAAAAAGATCACTCGGCCAACACTTCTCTCCTTTTTCATTCTTGTAGCTTCTTACTTTTTTCTCCCGCATAAACGTTTTATCAGCTACATTTTCGTTCTGCTTGTTTTCTTCTTTTAAATTTTTCTTCTTTTCTTCTAATTATGTTCTTCTCCCGTTTCTATATTTGTGTTCTTTTTCAGTCGTGTTTCTTTCTCTGAACATTCTTGTTGCTTCTACCTTGTTTTCCGAACAGTACACGACTGTTTATTTTCCAACACCTCTCCAGATTTCATCTCTTTCACCACTTTCCTTTTTCCTGTAGAATTTTCACTCAATAATTATTTTTTTATTTGTTCTTACATTTGGGGCATTTTTGGTGTTATCTCTCTCAACAGGGGTTAGTTGATTAATGATTTTCTAATCGGCGATAAATTGATGGCATGATCATAAATTAATGAGTAAATTAATTAATTTATGATTATCACATTAATGTACATTTATGACCATCTCATTCATTCCATTCGTTGTACAGAATTTATACCAGAAATTTGTTTCTGGTCGCGAACGTGTCGAACTCTGCATTCCTTGCATCATTTTTACACCCTTCACAATTTTCATAGTAAAATGATTGACGATTATCAAACTCGTAGCTCTAAAACTAGACAGAAACTTGCATTGGTATTAATGAAGCCCACAGGTTATCTCTAACAGCAACAGCTGACAAAACAGAAGGCCTAACCAAACGCAGACTGTCACGAAATACACGACTGTTTATTTTCCGACACTCCACAAGATTGCGGCAAGTGTCTGATCCCTTACAAATTCCTCATGGCCAAACAGTTTATCTGAAATGACTCACAAATAGCGGCCAAAACTGACAAAGCTGTTTTTGAAAATTGCTCAATTTCCGCTGTGTCGTAACGCGCTCTTCCTCATTCCGCATTCGCCGCGAGTCGTCGCGAGAACGAGCGGCCGCCTCCCGCGGCGCCGAGGCACACAGCGCCGTTCCTCAGCCGGCGGGCCTCCGCCTCGGCGTCGGCCTCTGCTCCAGCGCGGCACTCGGCGCGGCTTAAAATAAGGCCGCTCCAGCCACTCGGAGATGGGCCGCCGGGCGCCGCGCCAGCCGCCTCGGGGTGGCCTCGAGCAGGTGACGCGGCGACGCACGGTCGCTTTTGCTTCGGATCGGCAGATATGCTAGCTTACCTGCAAGCGAGCGAGAGAGAGTGAAGAAGAGGAGGAGGAGAAAAGAAGAGGAGAGCAGAGCAGAGCAGAGCAGAGAAGAAGAGGAGAGGAGAGCAGAGCAGAGCAGAGAAGAAGAGAAGAAGAGGAGAGCACAGCAGAGAAGAAGAGGAGAGCACAGCAGAGAAGAAGAGGAGAGCACAGAAGAAAAGGAGAGAAGAGGAGATGTAAATGAGGAGAAGGAGGAGGATTCGAGAGGGAAGGGGAGAGGAGAAGAGGGTGAGAGGGAGAGGGGGAGAGGAGGAGATCGGGAAATATTTGCTGAATGTATATCACGCAATAAAAAGATCTCATTTATGAAGACTATGGGAACACTGGACTGAAGACGATTTGAAGAGCATGACAATACGAAGCAAGTGATAAAAAGAAATAGGATAAAGTACGTGCTGAAGAAGGTCCAATTCTGCCCGCGCGCTGTGGCGTCAGAGGCAGAAGAAGGAGAAACATGGTAATGTATGATTGTTACACAGCATATAGTGCCTCTCCAAACATACTTATAGAAACAAAAAAAGAGGAGAAACTGTACAAGTTCTTACCGCGTGGAAATTTCATTGACTTTTCAGAATTCTCAAAAGAGCAAAAGGTTTTCATAAAAGAGAGAGTAGAGGTAGAGAATATGAGAACGTCGAGCTAAAATTTGCATTATACTATTAGAAGAATGAGTGAACTGAAAAATATAACAAAAAAGCATTCTTCAGTAATTAAAAGCTGTGTAGACGTAGTTGTTCAAATAAATAGAAAATATAATTTCCTCATTAAACTTATACTCAAGTTTTGAAGAAACCGCATTTGGTTACAATGTAATACACGCGTAACAACGTCAGTACAGATTAACAGAATTATAACATTCTTTGCACCTATCTACTCTTTTTTACTGATAAAGTACACTCAAGTAGGAGATAGTTTAACTTCTAAGTACTGTCAAAATCAACAATAAAGAAGAACAAATAGGATCATATACTGTCGATGAGTCATCAAAACTATAAATGTTTTCATTAACCTGCGGCGCGTGTAACTGGAGCTTTAAAGATTTAATGCGCTGTTAAAATGATGGATAAGACCATTCACAATTAGTGGTAAGCGATTGTCTGACGCTCAGAGTGCTCTTGAAGTGCACCGCACTTGAAAGAAAAATACTTAAAACCTCTTCAAACTGCCCCGTCCACTCGGAGGCTTTGTGTCGAGGCGAGTGTGCGCTGACTCCAGAGGAAGGTCCCGGTCGAGCAGATGGTGGCGGTGGCAATGGCGGTGGCGATTGTGGCGGTGGCGGTGGCGGTGAACGGTGTACAGGTGGTCGCAGATGGCGGGCACTGCGGATGCAACGTGTCACCACACTTCCATCAATCAAACTTAACTCTTTACGTAAACACCGAGGTCTGTTATACACCAGCAGGAATTCGGTGGTTGTTTTCTTGATAAATTTGTTACTAATCTGGCTTCCGGCTCCATTCAAATTACATTAGTGGTTCTGTTGAGCATTTGCTGACGTTTCATTCCGATATATTGTGGTTCGACTTAACGTATCTACAAGTACTCTTGTATATTGTGATGGAAATGTGCCGTTTTTCCTGAGAAAAAGTTCAAAAAACAAAAAGTAATATTTGTGGAAGATCCACGTGTGATGAATACTACATACAGCTAGTGGCTACGAGATAGTGACATTTGCATTATTTCTCAGTTAAACAATGTGTCTTTCAGGAGATTAGTTACGTAAAGTTATGTGAAACTATTTCATCAATTACATATACAGCGATATCAGGAAATCATTATGATTAAAATACATAAATAGAACGATTAAGAACAAGGCATTAAAATATTACAAATTAAAACCTTATCGACATTTTTTACAATTAAAATATAAATCAGAAGTCCCACAGACGCTAGTGTAGTTTTGTAACAAGAAATAAGTGTGTTTCCGCAGGGATAACTCTTTACCAAAATATCGCGGGAGGTAGGAACCAGGGCCATTAGACCCAACAAGAACGAGGAAGGGGTGATTTTCTAACGTCCGCGTGACGTTTGAAGAACATTCACAGAAAAGAAATCTCGGGCTGACTCCCTCAGGTACGTCACCGAGTTGAATCGTTTCCCAAAGTCACGGCAAAGCCCTTTACTTTACCCTTCACACTTCATGAAGCACTTGACGAAAATCCCAAACCTTTAATATTAGTGGGCTGTGCGATATGCCCGTACGAATGAAAATGATTACTAAAGCGAATATTCACTAGTGCAATTAATTAATTAATTTAAAGAGTTAAATAATCTGGTTAGAAACGTGTGGCGGAATGCGGATTCAACGGTGAAATTCGGGGTTCTAAATCTCGAACTTCTGTTCCTTTCAAAACTAGACATGTCAAGATGTTTCATAAACTTATCTTTTACCCTCATGAAATCGGAACAGAGGCGGATCCAAGTCTCTGAGGAATACGGTATGGAGAACATCGAAACATTTGACCTACAAATGTTCCGATAAGTTTCGCCTTCAACTTACGATAACTTTAATGACACATCGTACACAAATAAAAAATTTATATAATATTAAGTTAATTATATATTACAGAAGATCATTTGCAAACCATTGCAAATTAAGTACAATATTTCGTTAAAGACCCAATTATTCAACATACACTTTCCTCTTAGGAATTTTCTGGATCCTCACCCGAATTGGATCTATCAAGATTCCACTGCTCAATATTTTTCGATAAAATTTACTTTCATTCATCCAGATTTTTAGTATTAATAATTTTCTATTCCAACTTTTAAAAAAAAGTCTGACGACTTCTACGGAAAATGGGAAGCGAAGGAGCAAATCCGAAGCACAAATATGGAAAAGCGACGCTTCCTGGCGAGGCGAGGCGAGCGGCGGCGGCGCCTGGCACGGGGGCGACGCGGACGGGCGGTATCTCCGGGACGCAGCTCCGCATCCGGAGAAACGGCTTCCGGAGAGCGCGACGGGGCCCGGAAGCGGAGCGGCGCGGAGCGTAGACAACGGCGACGGACAGCAGCAGCGGCGCGGCGCCAAGAGGGAAGCCCCAGGGAGAGCGCCGGCGCGGCGGAGGGTCTCGTCTCGTCTTACCACGCCCACAACCTCGAGAGGCCCTCCGCATTAGGGATGCGACGTCGATACCTAAACATCCATATTAGCAAACATCGATGTTCATTAAATCACTGATGTTTGAAATTCCGTACGAAAAAGCGCACGGATGTGCGGTCAATTTCCGTTCACGCAGCAGCGAACTGGAATCTGCGCCCGCGGTCATGTCGGCCCTCCCGCGTCTACACAGCCCGGGCACTGAGCGGCTGAGCGCGAAGCACCAGTGATTGGCGCGGCGCACTGGTGGCTGGGGAACGGATACGGAAGCGCCACTTCGCATGTTCAACTGGAACCTGGCGCAACTCAGTAGGCTCTCTCTCTTCAGGAATGTGGGCAGCTCCTTCCTCTGGACACTCTCTAAAAGTCTTCTTAATTTGTACCGCTAATATGTATAGTGCAATAATAACTTCGAATCCGGTGCCGGCAGCCGGTGGTGAAACCATTTGCCGCTATATCGTCGTGGCCCGACCAATCGGGAGCTTGGAGCTTGTGCCGGCTGGGTCAGTGCCCCGCTGGTGGGCGACACCAGATTGGGGAAAAATCGACTTAGATCGGCGTCTGATCTCGCCATCCAGCGGGGAAGGTCATTACCATCACCTCCTGAGATAAAACATGCACTACATTAACGGGACTAATGATCGTAGACGTTAACACGCCCGCAAAGTGACGTTGACGAGCCCGAGGGTCGCCAGTTCCTGTCCCGTTCGATGTTTGGAGTACTCGTTGAATTAGCACGATATCAGATGCGTTATCCATTCCTAGTTAAGATTAAGGATGTTTATTGAAAGAGTAAAGAGTTCCCAAAAGTGGTTCGTTGTTATGAAACACTACATCTAAAACGGCCGCCGAAAGTTACGTTTCGCCGACTTCCGCATTTATGTTAGATTCCATTAGGGATAGCGAACATTACATGGGACGCATCGAGGTGCAACTACGAAGCTTCCCTAGGAGTGAAAGGAGAAAACGTAGCTGGGAGACACAATGAAAATATTCGACCACCATCGTGCTGAAATTCAGTTTCAGAAGTGCTTTTACTTAACGCAGAAACGCAGAGGAGAGGTCCTCGATCTTCGCAAAGTATATTATTTATAATGTTTTGTTTTTTTCTTACGGTAAAAAAAAACATTTTTCGGATACAGTAAAACAAATTACGTATACAAGTTTTCAACTGTGGGTGTTAACACTTAAACAGCATAAAACACTTAAATTAGGCAACGTCACATAGAAAGTTAATAACATTACATATACGATTATGAATTTCCATTAAAAGATTTATGGCCGTAACATACGAGCATGGGGAAAAAACGAAGATCGAGAAGATTTCATTAAACAACAATAGTTCTCAGTTCGAGGTTACTTGTCGTGCGATAATTTCCACCATCTCACCTTCCCCATCCAGGAACAGAGCATCGCAGGGGACATTTCGGAGAAAGTCACACCTGAAGCCACATCGCGTGATTCAACTTTTTTCGTACAATGCGACGAAAATCAATCGTAATCGAAACAAAAGAACCTGGACACGTGAACTACACGGCGCAAAAGACGTTTTCCTTCCCGCACTCGCAACACGACAGCGAACACAGCGCTCCGGAAGTGGCGCTTCCCAAGTGTTGGATGCAACGACGCGCAACGCTTCGCCCACTCCGCCACCGCTCCCGCCGACACCAACTCCCTCACCGAGACGCCACCGGCTATGGCAGCACAGCTGCCACGGACACCAACCGATCCCTGTCGTGTAGGGATGCAACGTCGATGTTGATGTTGATGTTTTCAAAACATCGATGCTTTTGTAGGAACATCGATATTTTAAACATCGATATATTAATACCGATGTTTTTAACACCGATTTTTTGTGATCGGTATTTTTTCTTTGTCGATGTTCTGCTTCTGAATGAAAATTTAAATATGAAATAATAACGGAGGGTAACACTTATTCATGAGTTGCAACAAAAGGAACGCTGTTTGTACTACCTTGATCCACCAAACTGTTTCGTCGAAATGACGTCCATGCCTTTGGATTTCTTGTTTCTTCATATTCATTTCGCACATTGACATGAAGTCAACAAATACGCTATGGGCGTAGAGTCTGCCCCCTTCTTCTCGTACCGTTATTCGGCAAATTGATAAATATGAACGCTGTCAAAATAAATTTTAATGCACACGAATTTAATGTTAGAGTACTAATCCAGTATAAAAACAACGATGTTTTTTAGACGATATATTCTTAACACCGATGTTATAATTTTGAATATCAATGTTCGCTAACATCGACGTTTTGTTATGGATGTCGCATCACTACTGCCCTCACCCTCCCCAGGCCCACCTGTGCCCCTCGCCGTCGTCGCCCTTATCTTCATCGATGCCTGTCACCGCCTTCACCGCTGCACCTCATTTTCGCCTCAGCTCCCGTCACCCCCTTCGCCACCGCTACCGACAACAGCGCCGCTGTCTACGCCCCCTCCCTGTCTCAAATCCACCACCGTCCCCGATTGCCGTCTTCGACACAGCCACAAACGTCTCCAACCCTTCGGGCCTCACACCGCGTCTATATTACCGCCCCGCAGCACCTCTGCCGGGCCCGCCACCGCTTCTCCGCCAACGTTTCTCGCTTTCCAGAGCACCTCAGCGGTTTTGTCCGCCGCCACCGCCGCCGCACGAAAGTAGAGCTGCTCCCGGCAGCCGCGCGTCGCAGCAGCAGCCGTCTGACAATAGTGGCGGCGGGCGGCCGGCGGCGGAGGCGGCGCGGCGGCGGGGAGGCGGCGGAGGCGGCGGAGGCGGCGGCGGAGGCGGCGGCGGCGGCGGAGCGGAGGGGGGGCGCGGCGGAGGCGGCGGCGGTGCGGCGGCGGCGGAGGCGGCGGCGGAGGCGCGGCGGAGGCGGCGGCGGCGCGGAGGCGGCGGGAGCGGCGGCGGCGGAGGCGGCGGGGCGGCGGCGGCGGCCGGGAGGCGGCGGGAGGCGGCGGCGGACGGCGGAGGCGGCGGCGGCGGGGAGGCGGCCGGCGGCGGAGGCGGCGGCGGGGAGGCGGCGCGGAGGCGGCGGCGGGGCGGGAAGGCGGCGGCGGGGCGGCGGCGGGGCGGCGGCGGAGGCGGGGCGGGGCGGAGGGGCGGCGGGAGGCGGCGGCGGAGGCGGCGGCGGGCGGCGGGGGAGGCGGCGGCGGGAGGCGGCGGCGGAGGCGGCGGCGGAGGCGGCGGCGGAGGCGGCGGCGGAGGCGGCGGCGGAGGCGGCGTGCGTCTCATTAACCGGCGCGCCGCCTCGACAACTCGATACCATCTCCGTCCCAGGCGCCAGGGACGGGCGACCGTTCCCAACAGGTGCGGCGCGCGTTGCACGGTACCACGGCGCGCGAACCGCGAAAAACGCCAACTCGTCTTTGGAGCACCGTGAGAAGTCCAAAAATGATCCTAAATGAGTAAAACAAATTTTTCAAGCGACTTCAGTACCTGTAGCAATACTAACAGAATGGATTCTAAATATATTGAATGTTAAAAGAAAGGGTTCGATGTTCGATGAACATCGATAACAGTTAGCCTGGGATACAACAAGTATATCTAGAAGAGGACCACGCAAGATAGGTGCACGTAATAAAGAAATCGATAAAATATAATTTTCTATTTATTCTCACATTATGGATAGGGGTATCGATTATTTGATGATGTTAGTTACAACATTGGGATTTTATTCACACATTAATGCATATACTTTTAGGGCGATAAAACAGTAAAAGTTCGAATTGTTTAAAAATTCAGAGAATTGAATTGTGATATCCAAGACGGAATTAGGGAATAATACAAAAGTTTATAATTGGGAAAGACGAAGTACAGGATGGAACTGCTCTCTAATGCACGTTTCAATATAAAAACCGTTCCCTTAATTAATGCACGAGCACTTAAGGTCATGGTTTTATGTAAAAAACTAAACAATGAAATTACATTAACACAATTGTAAACTTAAGAGAAATATTTTTATTTCGATCAGAAATAATTTTAATACTATTATTTCAGAAGGTGCGCTTCATTTATAATCAATCCGTACTAATTGCTAATAAAATGGAAGTTCTCCTCGCAATTGTTTCTCTCTACGAGGTGCCGACCGTAAACACTCACAAGATAATGAACAGTTTTAATGTTCTCACAAAGAAAAAGAGTTAAACAAATCATTGCAAGAAAAAAAAACAACAAAATAGTTTCCTGAGTTTTGGCACGAACTCAGATGGCCATCATTTTTCCAAAATAAGGATTTTAAAAGGGGTATCGTAAGTTAAGAGACATCGAGGTCATGGCCATTCTTACGGCTGAGTGTGGGGAAATTGGTCCCGGTACAAGAATACGAAAAAGAAGTTTGAGCGACGGTCCAAAAGCGAAATAGAAAGATCGAACGGTATCAGAATCAGGTCATTTACTGAAATTAAAAATGGCCGATTTTTTTTTCAATTTGTTAAAAGGGATAAAAATTAACAAAGAAACTAGTGGAGTTTAATACACGCGTTGCAAGTAAAAAAATAGGATTTGGTTCCTATATAGATTAACCATTTTAAATGATCATTTATTTTGTTTTACTGCTTCCCAACCTTAAGAGCCATTGACTCACTGACTCAATGAGCCATGAGATGGTTCCAGAATGGCAAGGAGCTTTTACCGATGATCCAAATACAAAGTCAGAAAAGACGCTAAAAATGTTTGGGCAGAAGACTGTGCGATCCGTTGGCGAGGGAAAGGCGAACGACTGAACCATTTGCGATCAGCTTAAAGTTCAACGAGTCGTCGTGAAAGTCGTGAAAGACCGAGAAGGGAACGGATCAAACCCGATACGTCCGCCTTTCGGGTTCACTACAATCACCCGCCCGCCAGCTAGGACTAGTTCAGGAAGATAGTCGGAGCAGCCGGCTCGGAGCAAACGAGACAAACAGGACGTCGAATGATTCCTGCATCTAGTACCGATTTGTACACATAAGCTTTCGCGGCTCGAATCCATAAATTTTCGGCTATCCGGGAGACGCCGCATCGTTGGCTGGGGTGCCAACGACGCGGCGTCTCCCGGATAGCCGAGAATTTATAGTACCGATTTATCAATTGCACTTTAAGATAATCATTTCTAATTGTAGATGCAGAAAAGTGTAGTAATCAAAATCTCATAATATACATACGGCTATATGAATATAGTGAATTTTATTTTGCGCGAACTTGCAAGCACGAGAATTGCATAAATCAGAAAAAAAGACATTATAGTATACATTCGCTGATGGATTTGTAGAGCATCTGTAATGATTAACCAAAACTTTCCCAATAGGTATTATTGAGAAAACACCTGCCCAGAAATTCATCAATACAATTCAGAAGTAGCAATTTTTTTGCAGGGTGGATGGTCGACATGTATAGAGAATGACTAATTTGAAGTTTAAAAATTTACCATCATGTTCTACGTCGTACACAATAAGATGAATAAGGTTTTCTTTACATCATTTTTCCGCAACACACTTTATTAAGAGCAGTTAGATGCGAGATCTATTTTCCATAACCTTCAAAGTATATGCTTTTCTGAATCGAATGGGTCAACATGCTGCGAAGTATCAGCAAGGAGAAAGCCCTCTTTTTTCGAATAGATTCGACAAAAAAATCCAATTTTGGAGTTGGTGAAATTAGGATACGAATTTCGGCAAAGTGAATCGGCGCGAACGTATTTTGCGCCATTGCACTTGTAGATTAGGCCAGCGCGGGGAGATACAGGTAGAGACAAAATTCGAAACTTACAGAAAACGTTTTATAACTCTGAAGCCGAAATTGACAAGAACTACTTTATTGGTAATTGCTACATCGGAAACTACCTATTGAATTTGGTAAACATATTTCAATAGTGTGTTGTTACAGTCGTATTGTTCAACATTTTATTGCATTTGTATTGAAGTGTAAAAGGAGTCATGGAGGGATAGTCGTCGAAATAAACAGTAAAGCTGCTTATCTGATGTTCCAAAAGACAGGTATTTATTCTTCCTGCGAAAAATGCAGCTGTGCTACGTTAGGGTAATGTTAAGAGGAATATGACGGCGTTTCTTTTTTACGCCTCTAATGACACACGCTGTATATGACGCTGTTTCCCGTGTTGCGTTGCACTCCAACCACCGCCACGCGCTCTCCCGGAACGACTGCCAGCGCCCCACTTCGCAGCCGGCGTCGCTCGCGCCGCACGCACGCCCGCCCTGCTGCCGTCGCGTTGCGACGCGTCGCCGGAAGCACGACACGCTACACGCCCATGGACGCGCGCCGGGCACACACACACACACGCGCGCGCGCGCGCGCGCGGGTTGCGCTCGCATCGGCGTCCGCAGAATGAGAGGCTGCATAGCACGGGGACTTGGCGTAGGCAGGTAAATAAATAAAATACAAATATTCCTTCATTTTCTTCCTAGTTTAAATTTCGATCAGCATTCCAGTCGTGAAATATGGACCAAAGAAAGAAATATTTCTAATGTTTCTTTTTTTAAAGAAAGAGAATTTAATGTGTTGTAGGAATAGAAATTATATATTTCTATTTTACAGTGAAACACAAGACTTTGACCTGCTCTCCTCACAATTTAATATATTAATTCTGCCTGTATTTAATACAATAACTAATATATGAATTTATTATTTAGAGTCCCCCCCTACTCCCATTCTACGAATTGGTAATCTCCACGGGGGGCTATTTGACCACTTTACTAGTGAAAAGAAAACCATCTTCGCTCACGCAGCACAGCCTGAATATATTTCGAGAATGCTTTTTGGACAACGTTATTTTCAAACTTGCTTGATTAGGATTCCTTGATATGAAAAACGTCGAAAGCTGGAATATCTTAACTGAAGCACCAACTTACACTGTCAAAAAAATCCTCATTACTTTAATGAAATATACATTAAATTAATTATCATGAACGCGCATTAAATTTAATGTACACATGTAGTACACTCTTACATCAACATTGTGATGCGAGAGTCAAAGGTTTATGGTGATATCTGGAAAGAAAGAAATACAGAATGAATGAAGGAAGGAATGAATGAATAATCTTCATGAACTGGTGATCATGAAATATGATATGAACGATGAGTCAGGGGAAACGGGAAAACCTCTAAATTAAATCTACGCCGATTTTAAATTGTGCATTAAATTTAATGTACAAATCTATTAAGCTAGTTTTAATGTACTATGTTACATTAAATTTTATGTAGAAAACATTAATCTACATTTCATTCAATGTCACATCTGGCAGTGTGGTTAGTGCCTCTTAGGCAGGGTCATATTAACACTTGTTTAGTAGGAAACATGACAGCTTCTATGGTCCGATTAAAAGAAATCGGAGATTGACAGTTGCGAGTGGAAAGTAGGGTCGTTGACACGTTACATACGTTCCCGAGACACGAAAATAAACACTTGAAATAAATACTTATAAAAGTAACCAGCCGACCTGTATGGCCGAGTTAGGTAAGAGCGTGTACAGACTCAGCGCTTCTATCCTAAGGATCGCGGGTTTGAGTTCCGCTTGAGGCATGGTTGTTTGTCTCTTGTCTCTCATGTGTTGTCGCGGAGGGTTTCGCGTTTGGCCGACCCCATATCAGAGGAGCCCGAGTTGTTTAGTTTTAGAGTTGTTAGTGTCGAGTCTATGATCGACTATGCGTCCCATCGGGACTTAAAGAATCCATGGATTGACGAAATTTTCCGATTTTCGACATGCCACGGATTTTTCTGAATACCACGGCCCTAGCACGAAATTTCATTGCGAATACACTGGTGATATCCATTTTTCGATTAGAAGCTTAGCTTTTCAGAAAATCGCAAAAGTATCGCTGTGCCTATCTTTTCTATTAATTCAAATCCACAGGTCAAAACATAAAAAGAAAACTGTCTGGAACGCTGATAACAAAACAGCACAAAAAGAACGCATAATATTCACACACGGAATCGTAACAAATATCCCGGCTATCGGCTAGAAAAAGTCCTAAGAAAAAGAAGAAGAAGCAGAAGAAGAAGAAGAAGCAGAAGAAGCAGAAGCAGAAGAAGCAGAAGCAGCAGAAGCAGAAGAAGCAGAAGCAGTAGAAGCAGAAGAAAAAGCAGAAAAAGAAGCAGAAAAAGAAGAAGCAGAAAAAGAAGAAGCAGAAAAAGAAGAAGCAGAAAAAGAAGAAGAAGCAGAAAAAGAAGAAGCAGAAAAAGAAGAAGCAGAAAAAGAAGAAAGCAGAAAAAGAAGAAGCAGAAAAAGAAGAAGCAGAAAAAGAAGAAGCAGGAAAAAGAAAAGCAGAAAAGGAGAAGCAGAGAAAAAGAAGAACAGAAAAAAGAAGAAGCAGAAAAAAAGAAGAAGCAGAAGAAGAAGCAAGCAGGGAAAAAAGAAGAAGCAGCAGAAGAAGCAGCTCAGAAGAAGTAAGCAGCAGAAGAAGCAGCAGAAGAAGAAGAAGCAGGCAGAAGAAGGCAGCCAGAAGAAGAAGAAGAAGAAAGCAAGAAGAGACGAAAAGCGCAGAAGAAGGAGAGAGAAGAAGCCAGAAAGACCAGAAGATAGAAGCAAGAAAGCCAGAGAAGAACAGCAGAAAGAAGGCAGCAGAAGAAGAGCAAGCAGAAGAAGCAGCAAGAAAAGAAGCAGCAACGAAGAAGAAGCCAGAAAGAAAACGAAGAAGAAAGAAGCGAAGACGAAGAAGAAGACCAGAAGACGGAAGAAGAAGAAGCAGAAGACGAAGAAGAAGAAGCAGAGACGAAAGAAGAAGAAGCAGAGAAGAGAAGAAAAGAGACGAAGAGAAGAAGCAGAGAGAAGAAGAAAGCAGAAGACGAAGAAGAAGAAGCAGAAGAACGAAGAAAGAAGAAGGCAAGAAGACGAAGAAGAAGAAGCAGAAGACGAAGAAGAATGAAGCAGAAGACGAAGAAGAAGAAAGCAGAAGGAACGCAGAAGAAGAAGCAGAAGACGAAGAAGAAGAAGCAGAAAGAACAGAGAAGAGAAAGACAAGAAGCAAGCTGAAGACGAGAAGAAGCTGAAAGACGAAGAAGAAGCTGAAGACGGAAGAAGAAGCTGAAGAGAAGAGAGCTAAGAGAAGAAAAGCTGAAGACCGAGAAGAGAAGAAGCGAGAAGAACGAGAAGAAGAAGAAGCAGAAGACGAAGAAGGAAGCAGAGAAGAGAAGAAGCAGCAAAGACGAAGAAGAAGCAGAAGACGAGAAGAAGCAAGACAGAAGAGCAGAAGAAGAAGAAGCAGAAGACGGAAGAAGAAGCAAGAAGACGAAGAAGAAGCAGAAGACAAGAAGAAGCAGAGACGAAGAAGAAGCAGAAGACGAAGAAGAAGCAGAAGACGAAGAAGAAGCAGAAGACGAAAAAGAAGCAGAAGACGAAGAAAGCAGAAGACGAAGAACAGAGAAGACGAAAGACAAAGACAGAAGAAGAAGCGAGAAGACGAAGAGAAGAAGAAGCAGAAGACGAAGAAGAAGCAGAAGAACCGAAGAGAAGCAGAAGAGGAAGAAGAAGCAGAAGACGACAGAAGGAAGCAGAAGACGGAAGAAGCGAAGCGAGAAGAACAGAGACAGAAGAAAGAGACGAAAGAACAGAAGCGAAGAAGCAGAAGACGAAGAGAAGCAGAAGAGAAAAGAAGACAGAGAGAAAGCGAAGAAGAAGCAGAAGACGAAGAAGAAGCAGAGACGAAGAAGAAGCAGAAGACGAAGAAGAAAGAAGAAGAAGAAGAGAGAGAAGCAGAAGACGAAAGAAAGAGCAGAAGACGAAAGAGAAGCTGAAGACGAAGTTGCAGAAGAAGGGAAAAAGACAGCGAAAGAAGAAACAGAGAAAGAAGAAGAAGCAAGACGAAGCGAGAAGAAGCAGAAACAGAAGAAGCAGCGAGCAAGCAGCCAGGAAGAAGAAGAAGAAGAGAGAAGAAGAAGAAGACAGGAAGAATGAAAGAAGAAGAGGGAGAAGAAGAAGAAGCATGCAAAGAAAGAAATTGAGAAGAAGAAGAAGATGATGCAAAGAAGAAGAAGATAGAAGAAGAAGAAGAGATGAGAAGAAGATGAAGAAGAAGCAGAAAGGACGAAGAAGGAAGGAAGCAGAAGACGAGAAGAAGAAAGCCCAGGAAAAGACGAAGAAGAAGAAGCAGAAGACGAAGAAAGAAGAGCAGAGACGAAGAAGAAGAAGGCAGAAGACGAAAAGAAGAAGAAGCAGAAGACGAAGAAGAAGAGAAGACGAAGACGAAGAAGAAGAGTCGAAGGAACGAAGAAGAAGAAAGCAGAAGACGAAGACGAAAAGAAGCAGAAGACGAAGAGAAGAAGAAGCAGAAGACGAAGAAGAAGAAGCAGAAGACGAAGAAGAGAAGCAGAAAGACGAAGAAGAAGAAGCAGAAGACGAAGAAGAAGAAGACGAAGACAAGAAGAAGAAGCACAGAAGACGAAGAAGAAGCAGCAGACGAGAGCAGGCAAGCGATGAAGACAAGAAGAAGCAGAAGAAGAAGAAGAAGCTGAAGACGAAGAAGAGAAGCTGAAGACGGAAGAAGAAGCTTGAAGACGAAGAAGAAGCGAAGACGAAGAAGAAGAAGCAGAAGACGAGAAGAAGAAGCAGAAGACGAAGAAGCAGCAGAAGACGGAAGAAGAAGCAGAAGAACGAGAAGACAGAAGACGAAGAAGAAGCAGAAGACGCCGAGAAGAAGCAGAAAGACGAAAAGAAGGAAGCAGAAGACGCAAGAAGAAGCAGAAGACGAAGAAGAAGCAGAAGACGAAGAAGAAAGCAGAAGACGAGAAGAAGCAGAAACGAAGAGACAGCAAGAGGACGAAGAAAGAAGCCAGAAGACGAAGAAGAAGAAGACAGAAGACGAAGAAGAAAGCAGAAGACGAAGAGAAGCAGCCAGAAGACGAAGAAGAAGCCCCAGAAGACGAAGAAGAGGCAGAAGACGAAAGAAGAAAATGCAGAAGACGAAGAGAAGCGAGGACGAGAAGAAAGCAGAAAGGACGAAGAAGAAGCAGAAGACGAAGGGAAGAAGCAGAAGACGAAGAAGAAGCAGAGACGAAGAAGAAGCAGAAACGAAGAGAAGCAGAAGACGAGAAGAAGCAGAAGACGAAGAGAAGAAGCAGAAGACGAAGAAGAAGCAGAGAGAAGCGAAGAAGAGAAGCAGAGACGAAGGAAGAAGCAGAAGACGTAGAAGAAAAGCAGAAGACGAAGAAGAAGCAGAGAGAGCGGCAGAGAAGAGAAGAGAGAAGAAGAAGAAGAAGAGAAGAAGAAGAGAGCAGAAGACGAAGAAGAAGCAGAAGACGGAAAGAAGAAAGCTGAAGACGAGATGCAGAAGAAGAAAAAGAAGCAGAAGAAGAAACAGAAGAAGAAGAAGAAGCAGAAGCAAGAAGGAAGCCAGAAACAGAAGAAGAAGAAGCAGAGAAAGAAGAAGCAGAAGAAGAAGAAGCAGAAGGAAGAAGAAGCAGAAGAAGAGAAGCAGAAGAAGAAGAAGCAGAAGGAAGAAGAAGCAGAAAGAAGAAGAAAGAAGCAGAAGAAGAAAGAAGCAGAAGAAAGAAGAAGCAAAGAAGCAGAAGAAGAAGCAGAAGAAGAAAGAAGCAGAAGCAGAAAGAAAAGCAGAAGCAGAAGGAAGCAGAAGAAGAAGCAGAAGAGAAGCAGAGAAGAAGCCCAGAAGAAGAAGCAGAAGAAGAAGCCCCAGAAGAAAGAAGCCCAGAAGAAGGATGCTAGAAAGTAAACCAAATCAGTACTCATATGTTGAAGCCACAGCTTCCGAATAACACCAACGTGTTTGCAATCGGACCATGAGGTAGCGGGAACCAATCGCCCTCCTTCTCCTTCCAATCCGCACCTGGCCGACTGCGAGCCCAGAAGCGCAGCGCGCGAGCTTTCCCCGGCCTCCGGCGCGGAGACGGCCGCGCCGCGACGTTCTGACGGGGAGATAGCGGGGCGCGGGCGGCGCGGGGTGGGCGGCGGCGGCGACGTCAACGGAGACGCGACGGAGTAAACGCCGGTAAATAGAGCGCGATCTTGCGGCGCGACGCAACCGCGAGACAGCCGCCGCGGGGGCAAACGAGCTGTGTAAATCAGGGGAAGCTCGGCGTTAGAAGAGGTTGTCTCGTCAAGTCTAAGGCTCCGCAAGTCCATTGGGCTCGATGATGGGGCAGATAAAAAATTTAAAAAATTCAAATACAACTGAAATTGGGGGGGGGGATGGAACTTGAGAAAGTCGTTATCCTATTTTTATAAATCGCGGTACAGTAGTCTAATATTTCAAATCAATTTTCAATTAATTTTTTACCTTAAATGAGATTATAGTCATTACTTGTAAGGAAGGACTCTACGAAATGAATCAAATGACACATTAAAGCAGGGCCTACTTAAATTCATATTTATTATTTCGTATATTTAACAAGTAGTTTTATTAAACACTAACTAAACACAACAATAATTTTTTAGCATTTTAAGATCGCCGTGGAAATTGTATTATTTGATCTCTAAATAAATTCACAACTTTAATTTTTTAACGCATTTTTAATTTTTTTCAGCGGGGTACGTTTCAGAGTCGTCGCAGGTCCAAAATTGTCGAGCCCCGGCACTGCTAGCCAGCTGTAGTCGGTTCAGTCAGGTTAGGGTTTATTTTAACGCCTATTTCTACCGGATCAAATTTGGAGCCGTGGTCTGCGAGTAAAATTGGGAAATCATTTGCATTTATTTCGCTTACGTTTCCTAACTTGCGTTATGGCTAACAACATTCTATGATTCTGTCGCTCCGCCAATCGAATGTTCGTAAGAAAACAAATTGGGCAGCTACAATTCGAGAAAAGTTTCTATTTAAAGAAATATTATTTAAATGATTTATTCATTGATTTGGTTTATTGAAAACTGTGCGAGCATGATCGACAGCAACGCGAAGGGAATAGGTGTCGATCCAACTGCCATTTGGTCGAGAGTTCAAAGAGCAATTTGTAATACTCGACAGCCATTACGGCTCTGTAGCACAATCAAACAATTCGTAACCTACAACTGAGGGAAGCACAGGATTGGACAGATCAGACGCACTCACCCGCACGCCTTTCCCCTCAACAATCTTGCCGTAGATACGAGGGAACGGTGGGAGAGATGTTGGACCACAACGAAGGACTAAATGAGAGCGTAAGCTGCCGCGGTTCGGTGTCACATACTTGGCTGTCCGGGAGAATCTCCGCGCATTTCGCCCTGAGGAAGGCGCAGAACGGCGGCCGAAACTTTGGCACCTGTGCCTAGGACGCGACGTCCCCAGACAGCCAAGCAGCTACCAAAGGAGGGCAAACGGCCCCATTCCACGCACGCGCAATCCAGCCCTTTTTTTAAGGATGCAAACAAAACGCGACGCGGCGAGTTCGAAATCAAATGCGCCACCACACGGCAAGCGGCGTGGCGAGATTCTGCAACTTGCTAACCCTGCCGCAGCGCTTTGCGTCCAGTCCGTTTGCCCTGCCCCTGTCTAAAGCGCTCCGCAACGAAGCCGCAACGAAATGGGCACCGCGACGCAACGCCGCGCCACGCCACGCAGCTCAGCGCAGGCCATTCCTTACGCTTTCTCCAGGGCCTCCGCCCTCGTGCGCGGCGGGACGGCCCTCGCCTGGACAGAGGCTTCGAAAATTACGTCCGCTTTTAGGAGGGGGGCACAACTACGACAAGAGCCAGAGAGGGAGGCGGAGGATCGACGAAAACATTTTTGTGATTATTATTAACTTTAAACTAGAAATGAATATTAAAATTAATCCATGCGTAGTATTTTGAGATTAAATTTGAAAAACAATACTTGAAAATCTGAAGTCGTAGGCTTGCGCGACCAGAGTCATGTGGGTGATCTGGGCTGTCCGGGTGACGCCGCGTCGAAGGCTGAGTTGCCGACGTTTCGACCATCCTGTCGTGGTCTTCCTCAGGGTTGGTATGGTCATACCAGCCCTGACAGCCCGGACAGCCCAGATCACCCACTTGAAAATCTATTGGAAATGGCACCAAGTTTTAATGAAGTATTTTTTTTTTATTCAAGAAGTAGGGATAGGGTGTTGTAACGGAACTGTCATCATGTTACAAACTGTTGCAAGAGGAGTGGTGGTTAAACTCTAAATTTTAAGAAGGTATTTTACAGGAATACAACTCTCCCCTTCGAGCAGGCTCAAAGACATTTCCTACTATGCTCCGTGCCCAATCTAAGAGTTACGACGTGGCGTATGGGCTATAGAAGCTTCGTTCACAGGGAGGTCCTAGGTTCGAGTCCAGGTGTTGGTGACTTGTCCGCGTCGGCGATGACTACTTAACCGAGCGTTCTTGCTCCCTGGATGAGAATTCTCGAGACCGGCTGCTCTGGTCGATGGATCCGCCGCACTCCCAGCCCTCCGCGGAGCAGACTCGGCCCTTCACTCCAAGTGGCCCATCCCCTCACAGTCTCTCAAGTCTCCGGCAGAAAAAGCCAAACAAATCCCAGGCTGTATTCCTGGACTACGGAACCACCGGATTTCTGTATTTCGATTATTTATCAAAAACGTTACAAATTGTGACTTCAATCAGCAGAGGTGTGTGTGGGGGAGGCGCAGTTTGAGGGGGATTTCTTGACCTCCGGAATGCTAAGAGCAAGGAGCGTTGACGGCGACGTTTGATAATAAAAGCGCTCAGTCACGCGTAATAGAAACCATCTGCATTCGCAAAAGAATCCGACGCGGAAAACATGTTGCGCTCCTTTGTTCCGCTGCATATTTTGTCCTTTCTGCGCAGGCAGCTGAGAGGACCACAGGCTGTTAAGACGTGGATCAATAGACTGACACACTTGTGTTAACACGTAAATATACCCTTTGAGGTAAACGATCCGAATTTTGAAGTACGTTTGGACACCAAAGTTGACCTGAGGAGCACATGATCTTCCTTCAACCTCCAATATTTGCAGCGTGTCTTCTCCTGACATTATCTATTATACAAATTTACTACGTTATTTTATATTAAATTATGTTTTAAAAGTAATTTATACATGTGAACATTTACGCCTTCAGAAAAGGGCAAGCCTCAGGAAGAATCCCAAGTTCGCAGGTTCCGTCCTGGCAAAAGATATTATCATTCAGGCATGAGAATTGAGGTACATACACCGGTGATTACAAGAAATCTCAAAGGACTCTTGACAGGCACTTGCACGGTGTCAACAAGATAATATCTTCCGGTAATGAGAGTTTGAATTGGCCCGGGATGCACGTGAATAATTCTGATTAATCGAATATATATTCAAGTTTTGTGTTAATTACCCCCAAAATTGACCAATTACTAAAAAGTATCTGAAAATAGTAATGATCATTACCAACGTATTGTAATCATTAAGAAAAATATAATGGAAAAGAAAACTAATTTGGAAGCATATACCTAATCCCCTAGAGAAGTCCAAAAACTTTCTCCTCCAAAATTACTCAGAGCGCGTTTTAGAATTTAATAAAAGGTAAGATGCTCCACAGTTCTCTTTTACTCGCGGAAAATGTTGTTCCACTTCGGAACAGGAAGGATATCCAAGATATTCGAAAAATAAGTAATGAATTTGACGTAGGCTTTGCACAGTAAGACTCAACTACGAACCTAAGTTCATAAGAAAATAATTAGGTTCATATCATTCTATGACGTTTCGAAACTTGTTGACTGGTGAACAGAGATCCGTGAAAGGATTTGCAAGCGCGAACGACAGCAAGGGAAAATCTCAGTGGATGGTCGATCAACGATCAGTTGAACAGCAAGGGTGATTTGTAAATTCGGATAACACGCATCTCTTAGAATAACCGAGTAGTAGCGACATAATTGCAAATTTGAGAATCAGAACTGTTACAAAATTTTACTATTGTTTATAAACGGCTTCTGAGTCGAGATTACCACAATCGTACAATCAAGTGAATTTTGCTATGTAAACACAATACGTAAATTTAACACAGAAAATTTTTAATTTTTGGGGGAGCTTCAAAACCAATTAATCTAATTCCAATCAGAATATTACTGTTTGTTTATCAAACAATTCAGATAATCAAATACACTCAACGGACGCTCTTTTCCGACCACGCACGATCGAAGTTCTTGAAAGAAAATTGAACATTCGCACCACAAAGAATCAATAGTAAACAGTCATCGTTCGACATGGTACCAATAAATTGGATTTGCCAATAAGCTCGCAAATTCCACACAACATATGTTTTCCCTGAAGCAACCCTTTCCTCTTCTATTTTCAAATCTACATTTTACTGTGCTGTAAAAATGATCACGACTCCACTTCAACTTCACTGTTACATAGAGTTGCAATAAGTCTCCGTTTTCAACAATGAAAAAATGAATGGCTGACTTCAGCAAATCGTGAAAAATAGCGTGTGCCACAATGCGTCAGTAGAAACAGAAGAGGAACCCGCATGCAGCCAAAACGTCCCATTGAACGCAAAGGAATACAAATTGCCCACCGGACGGCGTAAGCCGAATGTCATAAGCAGGAACAAGCAGAGTGTTGCGCAAAACGCATCGACGGATAAAACACAAGAATTCTTATCGAAGACCGGCCAAATCGAAATAAGATCACCAACTCAAAGTAACATTTAGAAGAAAAGGCATATCATGCCTAAAATGTTCGCAGACAGAGCACGCAGACATTTGAAAAGTATAGTCTTATCAGTTTGAAAAACGCTAACAGTATTTTTGTACTAAACAAAATCCACCAAACCTTTGCCACAATACAGCAACGATCTGTTCAAAAAGACATCCAATGAGAATCGTCAAAATAGTGCACACAGAAATTATGACATTTGCAACAAAAATCAGGGATTATGCTGTTCCTGTGTCACGGTTCTGAAAGCTAACAATGTGCCATTTCTTCACTATAAAAATATCTCTTACCTATTTCCACGGCAGCGATTTTCTTTTCAAATCAAAAAGCCCAAAGATCTTCAAACAACTAAAAATTCTTGAATAACAATGCGACACACCTGCCACCGAAAGACTTGTCACGAACCGAATACACGACACTCGAACGAAAACGGTCAAAGTCACTCGGCTCCAGTCAGCGCACAAGACAAGCGACAGGCGCGGGAGCGCGGCCCGGGGTGGGGTGCAACCGCCGTCCGACCTGCGCGCGTCGCTCTTCCACACTGGCAACTGTCAGCCGCGAGGCCTCGGCGCCGCTCTCCCCCGGAGCGCGAGGCGCTCGGCCGCTAGGGGCGCTGCCGGCCTCCAGCGGCCGCGTGCCGGCGCGGCGGCGCTTTCGAATGTTTCGCATTCCTCGCGCTCACGGTCGCCCTCAGACAACGGAAGCCGTCGCGTTCAAAACGCAGCCGTTATCGGCACGCGTTTTCTCGCAGCTCTCGATTCCGGAACTCCTCCTTTGCGGCATAAAATGCTAAACGAATCCGATGTAACAGGCATTGTTGAGGATGTTTGGTAAAGGACATTTGCGCTCCCGCGAAATAGACTCGGTAAACTAGCTAAAGATTGGATTTGATACTACTGCCGACGAAATAACTAAACTTACCTCTTCTCTTACGTCTACTAAAATGAGAACTCTATAAAAATAACGTTGTTTTCTGCGCCCAAAAGAGAAACAAAATTGCGTTGATGGCATACCAAGATACGAGCAATTTACGTTCTGTGGAATTAGTATTTATTAATATAACAAGAGATTTTATTAGATCTTCATTTCCGAGAGGAGAAGGTTAAACCGTGACAGAGCGACAATACAATAACCCCGCCTGAATAATGTGCTAAATACCAGTCCCATACAAGATTTTAAGTTTACACCATTTTTAATTAATTTTCTGGTTTATTTTTTAAAATTTCCAAACTTGTTATTCTACTCATACACTAATACACACGCCTTCATTTTTACTTTCTCGCGCTTAAGAAGGAACTTCTTAAAAAGAGAAAGATATGTAATGCAGCGCCGAAAGAATGGCGAATTTTCGTCAGAAAAACTCTTTATTATAGGGCCCTGGAAACGAAAAAGTTGATAAATCCAGTTCCTAAATTAAGAAAAAGTTCTTAAACACGTGAACACGAATAACCGATTGACGGCAAAACGTCTGTCTGTCTGTCTGTCCGTCTATGATTAATGCGGTTCAACTATACAGCCGATTTTCTCCAAAATTGATATTTCCGATCCAAAATCGATCTGGGTAGTGTCGCGGCCCCATGAATTTGAAATCAATATTTTTATTTGAGGGGGGGGGATGCTTATCATAAAGTCCCTGGGATATCTTCAAAAATGTCACCATCAATTTTGATTAAATTTTGTTGTTGGAAAGCCTAAAGGACGTTTAAGAGAATGGTTCAGATACCATGTTGGTTAAAAACCCTGATTTTTCGGAATTTGCAAAAAATCAAACTTTTTTCGATGTCTTCGTACAACTACAATTACGATGACACAATTTTTTTCTTAATGAAATGTATTCATCAAAAACGTACCTTCAAATAAGGTCAAGTTGAATTTTTGAAAAATATGAATATTTTGTGAGTAATTGGGCGTAAACATTAATCACCCGCTCTGAAAATCCTGCGCGTGTTTGTAATTTTAGAGGTCTTTTGAAGCTGTTCGATGCAACGTAAGTTGGAATGTGTTTATTATTTCATATTTCTTTGTTCGTTTCTTACATTGAAGCTTTTGTTATAAGTTTACATATTAATCTTTTCGAAATTATTTAAAACATTTTTGAAATAAATATGAAATAAAGAACTCTAGCCTTCAGTCACCAGTTCCCAATTTACGCAGTTGGATGCTATGTAAGTTAGAATTTGTATATTATTTCGTATTTCATTTTATTATATTTATATTATATTAGGTTATTTCATTTTAAATTGTGTTCTTTGTGTTAAATATGAAAACGAAAAGATGAGCGGTCTTTGTTGAAATCCATTGCTTTAACGCCGCACTGCTAACAGAAGGTAATGTCGTCTGCCTTTCGTTGGCGGTAATATAAACTAATACTTTTACACATTGTGGAAAATGACAATATCATAGAATTTAATAAATACTATTATATTACATTTTCAAAGCATTTGCATTTGTTTGCAAATGCTCTTAGTACAGTATTATTTATAACTTTTAATTATTTTACTTTCTCGAATACTACTCATTTTTCGCACCATATGTTCTACGATTTCAAATGAGTTTTACAGAAAAACTGATGATTGAGATATTTTAATTCGGAAAGAAAATATTGTATAAATAGTATTACATAACCATTACTAATGTCGAGAAAGTATGTGCTGATTAGCACCATTATTTTCCCCTAGAACTATCGTATATTATTTATTACCACGCCCCATTCTTTCCAAAACAAAAATCGGGTATTTGGAAACGAGTACACGAGTATTTGGAAATGAAGCGAAAAAAACTCAAAATAGTCTTTTATTTTTAAACAATATTACAAATTATTTTTTTTCGACATCCCGCCTGCAATTCTCTTAGATCTGTCAACGAAAATTTTCGCCTACCTAGTAGGCAAATAGCAGAATTGAAATTTGACTTTAAGAACATTACAGAAGCATAAAATAAGGTCCTTCATGAAAATTTTTATTGGAACCTTTTGCGCCATTTTTAAGAAAATGGCTTTTGAACATATCTGAAAATGCGGAATTTTAACAGACAACTTTTGTGTTTTTCGAGAAACTTCGTAACAAATCATTTGAATCATATGTACTCACAAATTAATTAATGTGTACAGAAAACCTAATATTAAAGCAGTGATTCAATAACTTTATTACTATTCAGTGCACAATGCACCAAATCAAATTACGTAAGTGCCATTTCGACTAAAGCTTTTCATTTGTCAAAATGTATACATAGGTATTTTAAATATCTCACACGTTGTTAATTTTAACATTACATGAAAGCCAGTATTATACAATTTAATGTATTGACAAGTATAAATGCCTCAAACTATTTGAGATAAAATATCTCGAAAACTAGTTTTCGTGAGTAAATTAATTCAAAATTAGGCATATTGAGAAAAAATGAAACGACATTTTCTGAAAAACAGCTCCAATTTTTTCCGAGAAAGTATCCAATAAAAAAATTAATTTCGCTCTTCACTGACATTCTGAAATTCGAATTTCAATTAAACTACGGAAGATTGTTAAAATTTTGAGAAAATGTAGAAAACTACGTATTTGTTGTAAAACAACAATATCTTCAATACAAGTATTAAAGGAAATAAAGTAAAATCATGGCTTTAATTATGACGTTCACAAATAGAATAAAAAATTCCCTGATATTATTTAAATTTGAGAAATTAAAAAACAACAACAAATAGTTGATGTGTTATCATTCGATTTTTCCTTTTAATGCCCGTACTAGTAGAAATATCAAACTAAGTGCGATACTGTTTATGACACAGCTGACGTCATGCGACAGAAAGGCTCCAAGGAAGAGGTAGTGCGCCAAAAAATATTTGCAGATTGCGTCATGGAATAGCACTTTTTTTTATATTCTCGATAATTAAAGAATAGTTGGGTTGCATGTTGATCTATATTACTGCAGTATTTGTGAAGACTGTTTTGTTAAAATATTTAATTTATTTCACAATTGTAGTAGCACATTTTATTGTTCTTCTCTGCATTTTATTGTTACATGCTACTTTTTGTAAAGCCACCTTCAGTGGTTTCGTGTTAACTTATTGTGTAGAGAGGAGTTTGTAACAATCACTCACCTTAAAGGCTTCGCTCGCCGTGGCACACTCAGGCAACTGCATGTAATTTGCTGGTACAAATCCAACCGTGTTTTGCTTTATAGATCGTACTGCCCACCAGTTTTTATGTTCTTCTTTGCTAAGAACCTGTAAATTAATACATTCCTTGGTTTATGAAGTTCAAATACGTTTTTAAATGAACATTTTTGTAGTAAATTTTACATTGTGTTGATTGACTTTCACATATAACGAAATTCTTAGAGGAAAAAAGTAAATAAACCTTTTCTCTATATCGAAATAAATATCTTTCTGTATCGTAATAATAACCATATCAGAATAGGATTATGATAAAATATTCAAGTCCGAAATATTATTGTGGTTACGAGCTGTAAATCAATCAATAGGCTATAGGTGTACCAACGCATAATGAAAAATGATGCCAGAAACAAAAGTCAATTCACTAAAAAAATTCCCTTCAGGAATGAATAGTGTTAATTTAGTCACATGCTATAGAAACCATATTATTAAGAGTAATAATTCAAAACATTGTTTACATAGTTTTCACAGGGTCCTCCAAATTATGAATTGATGTGTTATTTAAACTCTAACAAAAGTATATATAATGTGCCTATAAAGTTATGGTATTCCCAAATAATTATGTATTTAAATTATACAAGAATGATAACTATCACCAAGATCAAACATTTATCTAAGATAAGAACTATCGCAATTTATCACAAAATAGTTGACATCAAAAAAATTTGCATTTAAAAGACTGATTTTCTTACTGACTTACTTAAATTACTCCAAAGACCAAATTGACCAAAAGAGCAAGCGGTGTAATACTCGCGCAACTATTCTTGAACGATGGACTGAATTAATCAGATAGAGAGGAGGTATTAGTTACGAAATCGGACACTAGATTTTATGAAAAATATCCATCTCTGGAGAATCAGTCATGACTTCGCAACTTTCTCAATAATTTGCGTCCTAACTTTCTAAGGAATTCGAAGTATCTTCTGTGGTGGATCATCACCTGCTTTGGTCATTTCTATACATTTTTTGGAGAAATTCACTGACAGAAGTTCTCGTCTTCAACAGAAATAGTTTCTATTTTGTGCCAATTATGTGTTTAGAAGGTTGCCAGCAGTGCTCGCTGCGAGCTTTTGCCTGCAGCTGTTCATTGTGCCAAAGAGAGGGTCGAAAGGTCATCGTTTAAGAAAAGATGCGCGATTAATATGAGTTTTAACCTTATCACCCCAGTATGTCACCTCTGTTTCAGATGCGCCCCGCTGCGCCCCGCCCCGCTCCGCCCACGCCGCGCTCCGCTCGCCCCGCCACTCCGCTCGCCCGCTCACGCTACGCCGCACCTCCCTTCTCGCCCCGCTCAAGCTCCTCCCGCTTACTCGCCCCCAATCCCACATCCAGACTCGCTCGACAATGTTTTGCCCCCCTGTCGTCCCTTTGCCATGAAATACGCAATGCCTTGGTGTACTGCAGGTTGCATTAAACGCAATTTCATTTTAGCACATTTTTAGATGAACAACAGTACCTGTGGAGGAAGGTTAAGGCAGCCTTAGAAGATAAACAATTGTGTGCAATTTAAAAGCACGGCAGGGGCTCCGTAATGGTATGGGGCTCTATGTGTGCGTCAAGTGTCGGGAATCTCCATTTTATTGATTCCACAGTTGCCAAATTTGGATATTTATCAATATTAACTAGTGGTGCTACAGAATGGAACATACATCTCCGTATTCGTTTTCTATTTCCTTTGGTCTCAGCTAGCTATACAAACTTGTAACAGACTCGTTCCAGCTGCCATCTATCGCCGCCCGAAGTAAATTTTTTTAATTTTTCGGTTTCCTAATAATATAATGGAAATATTATTTTATGAATATTAAATAACAGTAAAACGTCGTACTAAATTGCAATTTACATTGAAAAATTTGCAGCGTGTTTAAGAAAATAGCGCTTGGGCTCTAAACTCAAAATTTGACGTTCTTTTTCAAATAATAGTTGTGAGTTTTCGAAAAACTTCATTTGAAGTCTTTTGAAACGCTTTAGCTCACAAATAGAATAGTATTTAAAAAGTGCGGGAAATTAGCATATTCAAAGCTTGAGAGATCTTTCAAAAAAACATTTGTGTAATTAAAACAAACAACGAAAAAAAAACGAAATTAAATTTTACGTCATAATAAAGAGTGCAATTACCACTATCCCATCGAAAATTTTGAAGTAAAAAATGAGAGCTGTTTTTGAGGAAATGGCGTTTGAGCGTTTCTGAAAATGCGGAGTTTTCTGCTAGTTTTCACAGAAAACGATTAAGTTTTCGAGAACCTTTATTTGACATTACTTAAATCACATGTACTCATAATATAATAATGTGAACAAATTGCCGCTAATATAAATATTAACAACGTGAGAGACAAGTCAAAAAATTCATTATTTGCAATTTTTGAATGAACAAAAAAATAGAGCAATATGGCGCGTATGTCATTTTATAGAGTAAATTTAGCACTATCCTTACCAAAAGTTCAAAGAAATAATTTGTGGCCGATTTTGAGAAAATCTTGTTTTTGTAATTATTTAAAATTGCACATACTGCTCGCAATACTGCGCGAAAACGAGTATTTAAAAAATATATATGACTTAAATGAAAGAACTCACCATGGAGAAAAATTGTATTTAAAGGAAAAAATCTCCATCTTCAATTTTGTTGTTGTAGGAATTTTCAAATTTTCGAAAATTCAGAGTTATATCTGAAAATAGGACCTATGCCACTTTTTATTATATTCTTGTTACAAATTCAAAGAAAACATGGAGACGTTTTTGAGAAAATTTTGAAAATGTTGCAGAGGGCTTCGTGTAAAGTACCCCCAAATTTTAAAGAATTGCTTTCAAAATCTTAATGTTTCGACTCATGCCAGATAGACAAGGGTTTTTTCAGTTTGGAAAAAATGGTTCCTACAATGCGACCACAAATTGTAAGACACGCTTAAAGCTAAAAATAATAAGCAGTAATGCTAAATGTTAAAAAGCACCCAATGGTGTCCAATACACTGTGAATTTCAATTTTTTTTTACTATGAAACTGATAATTTCTTTACATGATTTAGAGAATTCATTGTGGTGTCATGAGTGAATTTTAGAACTATAAAAATGAGTGGCCCAGACGATCAAATACATTAGGGGGGAAAATAAACAGCACTGATACTAATATCACTAGTGTTGGGAAAGTTATGTAATAATGTGGAAAATAGATTTCGAGATTTCAACAGAAATACGGTTTGCAAACGGAAATACCCTGATACTGAAAAAGAGTTGGTTTTTTTTCAAAACGTTCGTCCGTCCGTCTGTCCATTTGTCAGTCCGTCTGGCCGTCTGTTCGTCTGGCCGTCTGTCTAACCGTCCGCCCGTCTGTGAACACCACTAGCGCCTAAACCATACGTCGGATCTTTTCCAAATTGAAGAAACCCTGGTCCATCTGGCTCGAGTCGAAACGTCGAAATTTTGAAAAACATTCTTTAAAATTTGGGGGTACTTTACATGAAGCCATCCGGACATTTTCAAACGTTTCGCAAGTACGACTCGAAATTGTTTCTTTAAATGTCTTGTAAGAATAGTGTAACACACACTTATAGAAGTGGCATAGGTCCGATTTTACGGTTAACTTTGAATTTTAGAAAATTGCAAACGTATGGATTTTTTTTTTCGGTGTCTTCCTACAACTACAAAATTAAATATTGAGAGTTGTCCTTCAAATTAAATTTGTTCTCCATAGTGAATTCTTTCATTAAGGTCATGTAAGTTTTTTGAAAGTTTTAGTAGTTTTTGCGGAATATTGCGTGCAATATTTGCAATTGTAAAAAATTACAAAAACACGATTTTATCAAAAAAGGCTCCAATTTTTTTTCTTTAGACGTTTGGTAGGTATAGTACTAAATTCACTCTATAAGATGACATGAATAGTGCTCTATTCTTTTGTATTTTTCAAAAATTACATTTTTTTACTTATCACTCACGTTAATATTTGCATTAGCGTCAATTTCTTTACAGTAATGTATTTATGAGTACATATGCTTTAAACAATGTCAGATAAAGTTTCCCGAAAACTCGAGAGTTGTGTACTTGATGAAGGAGAGATTCGGGTGCCAACCCACGTGCCGATTTGTGGGGTATTTCCTCCACTTAGGCACCCCAGCGGGGCACCCTCCCGGTCAGGATGAGCACTAAGCTCCCGGCCGGTCTTCCGACATGACTGGTGATGTAGTGCACGTCATTTTAAATGTGGGCGTGCAAGGGGGGAACGAGAATGAGGGAGGTGAAATCGGACGTATACTTAGCTTCTTAGCGTACTGTTTCAGCATTCGCCGCTATTGATAAAAACTAAGGAAAACTACCGTTTCGAGCAACCGGAGACTAGACTTGTCCTCTAGATGGCAGCTGCATTCGAGCTGGAGTTGAAAATTCGCAAACATCTGCACTCGAACCCCAGGACCTCCCGGTAAGAGACGCTGTAGCCTCAATGTCACCATCAGGGTTCGGAGTTTGATGACATGTCATTTTTCCATTAGTGCATTATAGACATAGTTGACTTGAAAATGAATGTTTATTATGAATTCGAGGAGTTAGAAGTGTATGGTTATTGAGATACTTTTTGTTATTTTTCAATTTTTAGGTCATTTGCGTCAATTTTACACATTTTATTTCCGGGTCGTGTGTTTTGTTAGTAAATATTTCATGAATTTACAATAACACACTAAAAACACAATGACACGCTCATTTTTTATTGCTACATCAGTTCATATGCATCATACTTATTATTTGTAGATTAATTTCTTTAACCTGTGATGCTAAAACGTACTTTATCGCTCGTACATACACGCAAAATTACGCGAAAAGTACTCAAATTTTCGAAAAAAATTTATTTCAAAATCTACCTCTAATAAACAGACAAAATTAAAGGGAAAAAATTATCTTCAAAATTTTAGTTCTAAGATGACGCCGAAAAATATTTGAATTTTTGCAATTTTCCAAAAATCAGGGTTTTCAGCAAACATGGGTTCTGTACCAATCTCTCAACCGTCCTTCACACTATCCAAAAACAAAATATAATCAAAAACAATGGAGCAATTTTTGAACATTTTGAAAATATTTCACAGACTTTGTGTAAGGTACCCCCTAAATGAAAAATATCGGTTTCAAATTCAAAAGGCCGCGACATCAGCCAGATTGATTGGAGAATATCAATTCTGGAGAAAAATGTCTGAATGGTTTAGCCACTATCATTGTTCACAGACGGAGTGACGGACGGACGGACGGACAGACAGGTGTTTTGCCGACATTCGATTTCTCGGTATCAAGCATCCCCAAAACATAGATTCTGGTTATACCACATGATAAAGGATTTTTTTCTAAATTTATCTTCTGTATTTATCCACTTTTCGTTACTAGGTTCCCGTAATAAGAGTTATTTGGGCAAAAATACGCCATTTCTTCGCGCAGCATTACCTAACTTTCTCTCCACCCTGTAGCCAGAATGAACAACGTCTGTGTGTTGGACACTCCTGTTTAATTTCCGAATAAACATGTGGAGTAACATGCCGATAACATTCGGAGAACAAGCTGGAGAATGTGCGAGAAATACGTGAGGTACATGTGACCAACGCGCGAGAACGTGTGGGGGAATATGTGAGAGAGCATGTGGTGAAACATACGGGAGAACATTCGAGGAAACACGTGAATAAAATTGCGAAGGACCTGTGAGGCCCGAGTTACATGTCTTAGGTTGTATTCTACAAAATGAAACTTTTATGAACCTTTTGTTACTACTTTTAAAGTTTAACCCTTCTGGGCATACCAGCTCTGTAACACGGGCCTCGGGCCACGTGTGGCCCGAGAGTATTTTGAAATGTATTTAAAGTAAAATTGACTCTTTATTATTGTATGTAATTTAATCGCGTCTCGGATATACTAGTATGTCTTTCTCCTTATTAATAAACTTAGCAGAATTATAATGTTTACGCACTCACACACTACCCAGCCTTTAACGCTGAAATGCGCAGCTCAGGGTTCGTTGTCTTATGAGGTTGGGATCCAGTAAGAAGCTTTTTGCATGTAGTATTTATATTGACAAAATTATGATTTGTCAAAACCAAGTAAATTTTTGCATTTTGTACGCACCCTGATTGTGTGATTGATATGAGACATTTAGAAAATCATAAAGAAAAACTATTTTTCTTCAAAAAATATAATTAATTTTTAAATAATTTTAAAGAAAAATTATTTTTCTTTAAAATTAGTTCTTAAAGAAGTTTTACAGCTGTGTTTAAGAAAATATCGTTGGAACATTTCTGAAAATGCAGAATTAAGAGTTCATTTTCACACGAAAACTTTTGTGACTACTAGATAATCCGTAAGAGATGGTTTGAAGCATTTGTGTTCACAAATGGATCAAATTATAGAAACCTTAATGCAAATATGAACGACGACGTGAAAGACATTTAAAAATATACCAATAAATGTTTTTGACAAATCAAAAGTTTTAATAAAAGAGCGTTGATGACATGTGGTTTAGTGCATGGGGGTCTATCCGAACAACACATTAAGCAAACATTTGAAGCTGGTTTTGAGAAAGTCTTGTTTGGATTTTTTATTTGTCTCAATTTCACTAAAATTGCGCCAAGGATACTCATGTTTTCAAAAAATTAGATGACATATTCCAAAATTTTTAATCTTAAAAATCTGATTTCATTTACGCAAAATCTTCAGTAAGTGTAGTTTTATAAGATGGCCGAAAACATAAACTTTTACAATTTCGATTACCTCAGAGGTTTTAATTAAATCCGGTCTGCGCCATTTTCTAAGCAATATTTACTCTATTCCAGCAAAATAAATTAAAGAAAAATATTTAAAGTATTTTTTGAGAAAATGTTGAGGTCGGGGCTTCATGTAGAGCACCCCCAAAAAATAAAAGATTCATTTCAAATTCTCAGGTCATCAAAACATCGATCGAGGAATAAATATTCCGGTGAACATTACGCTTAGGGATGTGACGTCGATGTCGATGTTATCAAAACATCGACTTTTTGGAGAAACATCGATGTTTTAAACATCGATGTTTTAAACATCGATGTTTTAAACATCGATATATTAACACCTATTTTTTTAACATCGATGTTTTGTGATAGATATTTTTTCGGATGTTTTGTTTCTGAATGAAAAATCCCATGATCACAATACTATAAAAGTCAAAATATGAAAAAACAACAGTTTGTAACAGTGATATTCATGTGTTGGAACTAAAGAAACGCTATTGCACTATCTTCACCAACAAAACTCTCGCCCGAGATGACATCCATGTCCTTGTCTTTCCTATTTCTTCATATTCATTTCGCACACTGAGATAAGGTCAACAAATGTGCTGTGGGTGTAAGGTGTGCCCCTACTTCTTGTGCCTTTATTCGGCGAATTGATAAACACGAACCCCTGTCAATTAAATTTTAATTCACACGAATTTAATGTTATAGGTTACTAATCCAGCCTAAAAACATTGATGTTGAAAAACATTGATGATCTTTAGTATATCGAACATCTATATTTTAATTTTGAATATCGATGTGTGCTAACATCGATGTTTTGTTATCAATGTGGCCTCGCTAGTACGGTTTAGTCGGCAGTGGTGCTCACAGAAGGTCAGGCCGACAGACAATGGACAGACAGGTAGATTGAAATACAGACACACAGACGGGCAGACGGACGGACGAACAGGCAAGAAATCGAATGAACAGTCAGACAGTCAGTCAGACAGTCAGTCAGACAGACAGACAAACAGACGGTCGAATGGACTGACGGACCCACAACTAGACTGATGAAAGAACGGAGACACACGGATAGACGAAGGGACAGAAAGGCGGGCGAACGGTCAGAACAGCTAATGGACAGAGGAACAAACGGACTGACGAAAGAACTGACAGACGGACAAACTGACTGACTGACGGACGAACGGACGGTCAGACGGACAGAAGAACGGGAAGACGAACGGACAGACAGTGGGACGAACAGTCAGTCACAGAGCGTCAGAACAGAGAGTCAGTTTTGTTTGAAAAAACCCTATCGATTTCTGGGTTCCAAAAACTTGTGTTTCCGTTTAAATTTTGAGAATGATTTTTGACGAATTCGCGAATTATTCGGTTTCCTGATACACTTTATCCTGATACTTTGGGTAAAGTTGAATGAAAGACATTGAACGGGTCATTTCAGACATTATCCGGCTATTGTTAGCATTAGCAACAGGCCGTTCACTAAAGTACTATTATAATCATCCGAGTGTCTTGTGTTTTCCGTGAAGAATTTTGGTTTATAAATAAGCTGGAAATTATTTGCTTTACAGTTTCGAGATTGTTTGGAGTGAACTACAAAGGTTCACTGCTCGTCGCCTTGTCTCCAAAACTCGTAGTGAACCGTGTCAACGAAGGTTTATAGTGAGTTTGGGTTAGGTTAGGTGGTATCAAGTAAAGAGAAACTTACAACTGTTAGAGGAACTCAAAACTACATACGTCTCCCACTAGCCGTGGAATACTCTTACAGGTAATCTGACTTATCACCATTCATCGCCATTCTTCGTCATCTTAACATACTTCACCTATCTTAGACACAGCATGGTGGTTAATTGGACTGCCAATGACCGAACCCATTATCGCGTTACAGTTAACGAATAATTTTGTGAAGGCTATGGAAATTTCTGTAATATTTCTTTCCTTTTAATATTTAAGTTCGAAGTTACCTACCACAAATAATCCTAAAAGAATAGAAAGGGTTTTCATTGGCGCCTTGGGTGAGAATAGGGGACGGAACGCTATCCGCTATTGAAGAAATACTGACCAACTGTAAAACAATCGCATGGTGCATGTTCAAAAATTCGTGTTACAACTTCTTCTGTGAGTATTATCCTTATCTAGAATGATATACGTATACTTACTTTTTCTCTTTGTATAATCACACTGAAACACGTTCTCGTCTATTTCGGAGCAATGTATAAACATGTTTCATCAGCCAATTGCATCAATGAAACGATTCAAAGACCAATTGTCGCTCAATTTACTGACTACTATTGGAGTACTGTTGGAGTAGTGTGTGTCAGAAATTCGGTAATTTTGCTAGAGTAAAAGTAGCCACGCTAAAGTATTACAGGAGAGTTTTGAAGGTGCGTTTTTTTAACATTGCGGGTGAAAAAATGTAGGCTGATGCCAAATTAAAGTATTAAATACCAGTTTAAATCCATATTTCGATTTAATAAATGAATTGCACATATTAGCATAACACAATAATGTTACAGAGTAAAATATTGCATAAATTTGACAATATTGTAGTTGTGGGGAAACTTCCAACGGTAAACATTAGAAATTTGATCAGTTTTGCTAAGTTTTCAAAATCGGTATATGTGATTAAATGACGACCACCTACTTTCTCGTACAGTGATAAATCAAAAATTTCCCATTTGTTCCTGAGTGTTCATTAATGTTCATTTGAAAAGCCATACTCCAGATGTCTCTGGATACCCACGTTGCATTTGAGACATGCTATTAATTCATTAAATATATACTATAAATTATACGTTTTGAATTGCATAACGTGAAATTCTAACTCATTATTTTATCAAGCATTCGTTATTATTTCTTGAACCACAAAACCCCGAAGATAAGCCCAATAAATTCGAATTAGGATGCAACTGATGGTAATGGGTATTTGGCTCTTAAATAATATATAAAAGTGGTGATGTATGCTTGTAGCTTCGAATGTACTTTACACTTTATGAACGGAATGTTTGGTAGCATTATTCTTCCGTATACTTCAGTTTGAACGTTTGCTCTATTGACAGCGTTGTAGAAAATCACGGGAAACTGATACTATGATCGTTTTGTTTATTCCAAACATTTTACAGGATCTTTTATGAAAGTTTTAAAACTGTTGGAGAAGGACTACGGAAGGAGCTTTAATATAATACGCATTTATGTCACACATGTGAAATCCCTCTTGTTGCGTTTCCACGAGTTCTAAAAAAAATGTTTCCATTGAACATTGAATGAATGAATACATGTATGAATGAATGAACGAACGAACGAACAAGAGGATGGAGTGAACATACACGGAAAAGTGTACTATATATTCGTAAAAAGACCACAATCGTTCTGTCAAGTGTATGAGTGAAATGAAGGTTCTGTATTTTTCATTCACTGCGTACTAAATGGACAGATACATTGATGTAAACAACTTTAAAATATTACTGGAAGGCATCGTTAAATAAATTTGCTTTTCTTTTCTCTGCGGATGTTCTGTTTAAATTTAATTATTTTTAATTTTTAGAGTTTCAAGCAGGTAAACAATTGACTTTTATTTCGTCTTTTCTAGGTCTCTGGTATAGGAAGTACAGCCGTCGAGTATGTTCCAAAGAAATGCATGATACAAAACACCCGTACTGATAACGATAATGTTCAGGGGATGTTTTTAGAATATACTTTAAAGAGAGAAGCTTACCTGAAACAAATCACCTTCCTGAAACGACAGGAACAAGCTCTCCGCATTATTCGCACTTGAAACTCCCGCTAAAGAGTCTTCAAAGGGAGCAGTATTCACAGAGGGGGATACCTGATTTGAATTAGATTTCGATGAATTACAGTTGTTTAATTTTGATGGACTACCATCAAAAACGTTCGGTTCGGAATTGCTCTTTTCCAATTTGACATTTAAACCTGGAGATCGCAAAATTGCCTCACACATTTTCGTTTTTTCAGGTTTATTTACTTGACTTAGCTTCTCGGTTTGATACTTGACAGTTCTCAATGAATTAGGAGACGTGGGCATAGAGCGCGTTATTGCAAAAAACTCGCAATTATTTTTGCTGTTTTTTTCTCTCGTAACACCACAAAAAGAATGCTTAGCACGATAAATATCTTCCATGTTATCACACACATACACACACCTTACGAATTTGCAATATAAATCACCACTCTTTTCATTTAAATAAGCACGTCGCACATATTGGTTGTGTTTAAGTCACAAGTTCATCGGGTCACATGAAGAATAATGCTCTTTTCATTCAATTTTCACTTTGTTTCATTAAAACAGAGTGGAACCCCGCCCGTTCCCAACACTTCCCTTACAACCACCCCACGCACCCCTACTTCCCCGACTGCTGTGATACTGGTTTAGCCGGTGAGCTGTTGCGCGTGTTCGTTGCTTACCTGGGAACTTGCGCGCCATCTTTCGACTCTTTCGTGAACTTGTAACTGAAGGAGGGCGGGGGTGGTCTGATTCTGTTAGATTCCGAATCTTTCTCCAAATTATACCATTAATTAGAAAACCAGTGTTCTGAATTTATTTATTCATCTGAGAAATCACTTTTCTGAATCATAAAACTGCAGGGTTTATTTTCTGAGAATAATTTATCAAACGGCGCTACCGAGCGGTAGGGGACGATAAACCTCCCGAAAGGCGTTATTGATCAAACCTGTATCAAAGTAGTTGACGGCGGTATCCTGTGGTATGGTTACGGGCTCGGTTACAAGCGGTCTGTTTTTACATTCTTGTAGGTCAAATGAAATAAACGGTTGTCGTAAAATTTGTACTTTTCATTTCAAACTTGCTGGATAGATATATCGACGTACACGTGAGGCCAGCAAATTATTTTTCATTGTATTGTTACACTTTATTATTACATACATGGACAATTAATTGCATGCATATACATTATAACAGTAACATTGAACTGCACAGTAATATCGTATTATTGAATTTCACGGATAATTGAATTTTGCGGCTGTGCAGTAATTATTTTACAGACCGTTCTTCTTGTTTTACCCTTCTTTCGGCGGAATCTTCGCAATGTGTTAAATTCAAAATAATCCTGGCTTGACCGAAAGGAGAGCAGTGGTGCACTGCTGGTACACTAATGGGTTGTACGCACGATCTTTTTGTACCAGACGTACAGAATAAGTATTAAGGGATACAAAGAATGTTAACCCTGGTTATTCCGAAAATTCTTAGCATACGTACGGAAAAATGACTAGAGACGGAATTGATATTTAATTTAATATTGCACAATGATTACAATTACGATTAATACGTATTTTAATCTATGTTACTTGATGCCAAATTTTGTTGAAATTGCTGTGTACGACATTTTGAACCATTCCCTCTCACAACAATGCCATGATTTGCTCGCCGAAAAATGTATATCCTAGGTAAAGTTTGTAATTAACTTATCGCCTAGAGCAAATAAACAAAACTTTACAGAATCAGTGTATTCTTATGGGTTTTTGTTGTTTGCTTGTATTTAAACAAAAATTGAATGAATTACTGTTAGATTAGTAACTTATTTCTGTACTCTGCTACAATTTCAGTGTATTGGTTACTTTTCTTCAAGCTTACTAAGTAGCTTATTGTAGAAAATGAATATTCTACATTTTCTCATGTTAGGGATATAATTGTTGATTTAATAATAAGCTCATTTTGGTATTTTTTCTCATTTTACTTTCATTGAAATATTGATAATGAACTTCAGAGAATTTGCTATGTTTTTATAAAATATATTTCAAGTTTTGAAGTTTAAACACCATTTCTGGCCATTGACTTATCAGGAACCCCCCCCTCATCATTTCAGGGGCAGACCCAGCTGATCTTTTCTTCTAGGAGATGGGGACATAGATTTTGGTTAAGAAATAAACATATTTGTTATTATATTGTATATTATTTTTGCAGGTATATATGAGAGATACTATACAATATGTTTAAATAATTTACATAATTCTAATATAAATAAATAATTAAATCAATTTTGCCAAATAAAGGAATGTTATAAAGGAAAACTAGGCATTTAGGGAAGGGAGCCATGCCCCCCTTGCATCCACCACTGCATCATATACCCCCAATGTCATTCATAACTAAATAAACATTTTTGTCCATATGCAAATTCACTACTAAAAATTTTATTGTCAACCACTTTTTTAAAACTTCAATTCAAACACAAAATATTCTTGCACAATAATAAAATAAAGATTGTTTTACACATTATTTGAAAAAATCTTTTTGAAAGAGTTTCCAAATTAAAATAATTAATAAAAAAAGGAATTTAGGAATGTCCACAACAATGTCATCTTAAATGAAGAGCAAAAAGTTTTTTATAATGAGTAACAGAGTACCCCATTTATCATAGTTCTAAAATACATTTTTGTTGTAACCATTCAAGGGTAACTACACAAAACATCTTCAGTAAACAGATATCACACAGTGCACATTTTTGGTGATAGCATTATAGTGAGGCCACTGGAAGAAGACATGTTTTCTTCTAACAGTGTTTCCTTATTACAATAATACCAACTGAAAAAAAAAGATACAATACACATACAATAACAATATTCAAGAGATGATACATAACTCATAAGAGGCTTGTTAATAAATGTGTCAGAGAATTGTGGTTTTTTCACAAGAATAGATTTAGTTATAAATTACCCTGACTTTAGGAATTTTGTGCTAATAAATTATAAGTACATTATGCCCTTCAATTCTCTGAAATTTCTTCTGAATTTAGTAATTTTTTGAAATGATTACCCAAATTACAGTACTTTATATGGTTATCTTAAATATGTTTGTTAATTAAATGTTCAATATTCTGAATACTTACTTATTTCCATGAATATCAGATAGTGTTACTTTGTCAATGAAAAGTGGTACATAGTTATAATAAATTTCTTCATTATTTGTTTTATCAGGTGATTGAAACACCAGTGATTGATAACTCAAAACTGCTGTCAGATTAGATTTTTTCTTCAAGTCAATTGATCCAAATTCAGCAGCTGCTAGCCCCCACATAGCACGTCCACCCTGAATCACATCTGGAAACCTAGCAAAAATAACTGTGTCAGGTCACCTGTTAAAAAAGTGAACAAAAGGTAATTATATTTACTGTAAAAACATGTACTCATAATGCATTTTGAAATTAGTGTGACTTGATCCATGCTTGAGCTTCATTAATACAATTCCTCTTGTTCGTGGTGTTCTCTCAGAGATAAAAACTGTAGATCGCAGTTGAAGACCTTCAAAAAATGATTCAAAAGTTGAAAATTCGTTTTCCATAAAATTTCATAAACAACTACAATCAGGATGCAAACTGACAGAGGGAATGCTGGGGATTGTCCCCCTCTGGAGATTTGTGTTCTCTACTGAAAAATTATTCATTTCTCCTTGCCAGGAATACAATTGATCCATATTAGGTGCTTTGTTTACAATTTCCATAATCTGAATTGTTTAAATCAAAGAATTCAAATGAAGGAAATGGGACAAGAAAACATTCCAGGGAATATTCTTAAAGTTCACTATGACTGCAAAGATGGTCTTTGTAAATTCATCTGTTCATTCCCTCTTGGAGTTGTGAATGTTTCCTTCTGAAGAAAGTTGCCAATTTGCACCCTGACTGTAATACAAAGATTTTTTAAATAAGTAAAATAAAAAATTAAGAGAAAATTGTCAAAAAATTGTAGTTTAGGTTATTTTATCATGTAGGAGTGGTAAAAATTTTCTCTAATTTCAAAGTCACAATTGAAATTTTAAATTCATATTTACCACAATAAGGACTTGTTTCTCGTGTCACCAAAAACAAAGGTCCTCTTGCTTTCGATTTGTCTGCATCAATTCCCATTTGAGCACAGACATGTTCTGTCTTACATGTATCTGTATTTGGAAAGCAACTGCCTTCATGATATCTATCTTGTCCTCCAGGACAAGGATATGCAGTAAATTGACATCCACCATCTCTGTATGTAAGGCTTTCAATAAACAGTCTCCAGGCCCGGACATGACTGCACACTGTACTTGAATTTACAGTTCCCTCTATTCATGCAATAAGAAAATGCACTATTTTGTGAATGCAAAGAAACTAACATTTTATGACTATGAATAAAATATTTATCAACAACCCTAAACGAAATTTGGACAAAATAATATATTCTCTTCCATGTTATATATATATTCTCAATGCCCTGAATTACTTTTGTTGTCTTGTAAGACTTAGTCACTATCTGTAATATTATTTTCTTTAATAAGTATAAAAGAATGTTAAAAGGTACATTCTGGCTTAAAAGGAGCAAAGGAAAACATTTTTCTATTCTATTATATTAATCCTGTATTAATGAAACATAGGAGTTTCTACTTACCAAAGTGGCTTACAACTAAAGAAGCTCTGCCATCATTGCATCCAGCCTGTTCCTCTCCACCATTAGGGTAAAAATCAACATGACCCAATGGCTGAAGCAAGCCAAAACCATTTGTCCATACAGGACTACCATCTGTGTGAATTACATCCACAAAATGGGCATCATCTTTATCTAACTTGCGATGTGCTTCCAACAATCTAGTACTTTTATAAATTGGTGATGCTGGATCTAAACCTGAACAAAAAAGAAAAATTATCAACTCTCTTGACCAATAGATTGCTCCATATTGAATAAAAATGGAATGAGATTTCAAACTTTAATTTTGATAAAATTGAAATTCAAAATTTGATCTGGAAATTAACATTATAATTTCATGAAATGAATTCAATGAATTTAATGAAAATCAAAAAAATCTTATTTACTTAAACTGAAAGAACTACTAATTATTTTAGAACCGTTTTAGACCTACCTGTAATTCTGCCAACTTTAACACCTCTTTTTTGCAGTATGTAGCTAGCACATGCTGCAATATGAGCTCCTAAACTGAAGCCAACAATATGAATTTTGGCTTCAGGCGACCCCAAAGTCAATATATCAAACAACAAAAGTGCAAGCTGTCGTCCAACTAATTCTGTATTTGCAACAGACACTGGATATGATGGGCCAGCAGCACCTTTTGTCCAGTCTAGAAATATAATATTTGCATCCATCTGTCAATGTGACATGGATGAACATTATAAAAAAAATCAAAGAAATCCAATTAATTGTCTCTGTATTGCAACTAATAATCTTGAACTGGCATAATTCACAATATTACACATGAAACACAACATATTGTGGGCATATTGTGGCAAGTCTTACCAACTTATTTCATGTGACCACAACAATGCATGAATATTTGAGGGGAAAAATTGAATATTTTGGAAAATGGAGCAAATATTTTAGAGCTATGCCACCTTTGCTGCCATCTGTTCATTTCATCTGGTTATCAACTGAGTGACTGGGTTTCAGATTCTAGAAGAAGATTTTTCATTATTTCTAATCAAATTATTATTCCCAGCATGCTATTAAGATCTGCAACCAGATCTTCTGACCAAAGCGGGATATTATTCACCTTCCGAGTCAAGATTTGATAAGAATCCTGGAATTCTTTCAGCACCTTTTCTCATCAGCTTAGCCACTTCTTAACTATATTTCACCATCATTCAGCATGGGTGAAGGAATAAGAAAATAGGACTAATTAATGAAGAATAAACAACAAGAGTTGAAACCTGCCAATTTGAATGTGGCAGAGCTAGACAATTTTGGGCCTGCGGCAAAGCTGAAACATAGCCTCCTCCCCCCAAAAAAAATTTGAAAATCTAAAAGTTGCATCAAGAAACTGAGTTATTTTCTTTCAACAAATAACAAAAAAAAAAAAAAATGTTTAAACTAGAAAAAGTTTTGAAAAATATTTAAAAAATGTATAATTTTTTCTTTATTTTTTTGTGAATATACAGTGAAATATATTTCTAAAGATGGCATGGGGGGGGGGGGGCAATTTGTGCCCCTTGAGTATTATACCTTCAAAAAATAACCTATTATACTCACACCGTAGTTCTTCCATAATCTGTCTCAGGTGTGCCGTCTGTGGGTGTAATTGAGGAATTGTATCTCTATTCCCAGAACAATGTTATAGGGAAGAATGGTGTATTTATCTGCCCTTTCTCTATGGTACAAGCTTAGTGATGGGGCCAAGGGCAGCTAAAGGGCTGAGATACTATGCGATGTTGGGGGAATGCGAAGGTACTCCTTAGCTCTTTGGAGAACGGGAATATTTACAGAACGGTAGAAACCGCAAGTGACACTGGTATGTCATTTAGCTTAGACAAATGTGGGTGTTCTGCTGTCGTTAACGCGCCACTACATTGAAGCTGGGAAGACGGGAGGGGTGGCGGGGTGCAAAAGCTAACAGCTAGCCCACACCGAAGAGAATAGGAAACTAATTAGTACGAGAAAGTATTTACTATTCTGAAGCACCATTCATTTTTTTTTTCGCAACGAGACATTTGCAATACGAATGTATACGTAAATAATGAAATTCGCGCTATTTAAAAAAATGACTTTAGGGAGTATGTGCCACCTCGAACGTTAAAGCACTATCGATCTTCTACGCATGCTCAGTTCAAGTTTCGCACCACTTTCGTGCATTTGCGCATGCGTAGAAGATCGATAATGCTTATCGTTCGAGGTGACACAAACTTCCTATAGCTGACGCTATGGCAAGCACAAACTCCGTATTCAACATTCGATGTTGGTATCGAACGATAATCGAACGAAGGTTTCACCTGTCATCTGCAAATAAGCTAGCGAGTTGGTGGTGCTCAATTTGTGTGGTTCGTATGTTTTAATATGCATAGTTTATCGAAATTAATTTTAGTTATGTTAATTTTAAATACTAAATTTAACTTGTGGTTTCAGTAATTATTATCAGCCATTTTTATGTACAATGTGGATAGCCTTCCTTGGCTATTGTAGGGTTAAGGTACCAGACGTAGGTAGTTTTGTGTCACTGAATTGAATACCCGTGAAATTTACTTTAACGTTCTGCCATATTGTTGTCGTATTTGTGATACTATATGTTCATATGAAAGTAAGTATCGCACCCTCTCGTTTCTTTTTTTTTTTTTTTTACAAGAAAAGAAAAGTGATCGGGAGATAAGTGTGCAGCAATGCCAATGTGACCGAAGACTAACTCAAATTTTACCGTTAAGAAGACAGAAACTAATGTTAGAATGAATATAACTAATGTTTAATTTTTAATACTCGTAAGTTAAGTTATTTTGTTTTGTTCATTTCAAACTTCATTAAGAAAATATATATATTGAATGATAAAATATTATTAAAAGCATTTAATGTTCACTAGAACATTTACTGTAGGTTAGGAATTGAAATGAGGGTCCTGCATCTCAAAGATGAAAGGTTGCCAAGTAATTTAATATTTCTGTAAGCAGCATTGTTCATCGTAACTAGACAACAGTCTTGTTATTAAATATTGTCTTTTGTTATTCTTGGACAGTTATAGTCCTAACCATTGTCTTGTATTTGACAAGACATATTTTTAATCTGTGTATGAAACGTGTTATATCACCTTTCGCACAGAACCATTTATGTTTACTACACAGTAAAATTGGTGAGTGATTTGTGCTATAAACACCAGTATAGGCTGTTAAATTTTGAAATTATTCCATAGTCGTATGCCTACTTACCAATTTGAGAAATTCAGACACTCCCCACAAAGCTGCTTGATCACTTGCACTTCCCTTGTATCCATGAATCAGTATTTTCACTGGAGAGTGAATACTAAAATTTGAAGACTTGAGAGAAAACATATTATCACCATATTTAATTGTTTGTGGTGGACCTATGTTTTCACGTTTGTATAGTAAGAACTTAGTATCAATTTCATGAGGTGCTTGAGGAACTTTCATTAGTGGTGAGTGTTTTCTTGATGTTTGAAAGCAACCAACTGCCTCTGCGTAAAACATGGTGATTTGAATAATATATGTGGTTCCTAACCTTTTGTTCAAAGTTTAGAAAGCGTAGTTAAATAGTAAAAGGCATTGAGGTCTTACCATAGCATATTTCTCTTTGATTTGTTGGTACTTTGGTATGAGTTCGTGCTTGTCGCAAAGCTGAGAATCTTTCTCTAAGAATATTAGATCCTTTCCTAAGTTGTTGAAGTGGCTGTAACCTCTGACCTGAAGTAAAAATGTCATATATTTATTATTGGCCTTGTTTTAAAGAGAACTATGTAGTACTCACCATTTGTTTGAGTCATACTGCAGTTTATCTCCCAACCCATAATAAAACATACTGAAAACAGCCAAAGATTCATCGTATGGACGAGTCATCAACAGAGCAGTATATGAAATTAAAGACTGATGCTGGACTGAACATGAAGGAAGGAAGCCAGCAAGCAGCCCACACGCTTCCTGAATGAGGACACTTTCACTTTCAATTTCACCGCGGGAATACGCAATAGTATCGTCGTTCTCGGCTTTGCCGCAGGCTTCGACAGCAACCCTCACGCAGTTCCGCAACTGACGGGAACTTTTGTTCAAATAATCCGTCGCATGACATTTTTAATTTAAAAGCCCGTGTGCCTGGAGAAAAATATATTTATGCGATTATTACTTTAAGTTGTAATACTTCGGCTTCCCTTTCATATCCTGAAAATGTAATGAGAAAAAGTTGATATTTTCCAAATTGAAATAATTTGGGGAGATGGTACAACGAAGGGTAGTGACCAGTGGTGGTGGCTGCTGGTAACAAACTTGATTGAAACATTTCATTAATGTATTGTTACAGATGTATATATGATAATACAGGGCGACTGTGTGTGAAAGGGGCAGAAAACTAGATGTGTGTGTCCTTTACATAGGAACTTCCGTGTACTAGAAATAAGTACACTCTTTATATTTTGTTAAAATTGTATGCCTGTTTTTAAACATTGATATTAAATCCACCACTCAAATCCAACGTTTCACTGTGTTAGCAATATGGTGCAGATATCCTTAAAATCAATTACTTTTTGGCGCGTTTTCTTTGTAATATAGTGGAAATTAATCCATCATGAAATAAAGTGTTCGTAAATCATGCTTTTCGTGTAGGCAGCAATGCAGCGGCAGCCTGTTTCCGATGTCTTTGCCACGAAAGGAAGGGGAAGAGGGCCATGGAAAAAGGAAGGATCTCAAGAATTCAACGAATTGAGAAGACCGCGCTCGCTTCCTCCTGTTGGAGGTATGCAATTTGTTACGTGCATAGTGTTTGAAGTTAGGTTTCTAACGAGACTTTCTAACAAGGAGTGATCTTACAACATTGTTGGCACTTCCCATTTCTCTAAAATATGCTTTGACGGCTTGTAGACGACGTAAGGCGAGCGAGACCGTAATCGACATTCATATCCAGCTACTCATAAAAGAAGACAATATTTTGTTTAGGTGGTATTTGTGGAATTATTAGCTATTGATAAGTTTTCCTTTACTCATATTAATAATAAATGTATTCTAAAAACGTTCATATCTTCCATTGAAAATTCATGTTATTAATTTATAGAGCTTTCATCAATTCCAGTGAAATTAATTCTCTTACATTTGTATGGTTGATATTGTGTAAATTATTTTAATTATATTTTCCTGTATATCATTAGGAAATACCCATATTTTAAACATTGTTTAGAAGAATTCACTTGTATTTGAATCTGGTTTTGGATTGGATTGTTTCTCGAGAACTAATTTGGAAGGAATGAATTATGTTTGATCAGATTATTATTGCATTTTTTTATTTAAAAAGTAAATCTTAAATGACACCTCAAATGATGAATTCATTTTACTATTAATTACCATTGTTTGGTATGTTAGGAGTTCAAATGATCAATAGAAGAATAGAGAAGCATTGATAAGTGAATGTAATATAATGGCCTTGCATAAAAAATATTTGTAGCCAGGAAATGTCCAAAGTTTTTTGACAGTTTAATGACGTAAGCAGTACCACATTACAACCTTAATTTAATCCATTACAAATTAATTGATGTTATTTGATATTGATGATATTTTGATATATCTGCTGTGAACATTTGTGGATTTTGAGTGTGTTCAACAGGAATTCATTTTGAGTCAAACTTAGTGATCATATCATGCCTCCCTTCAGGAGAAGAAGAAGAAATGTGAAGAAAACATTCAGTTTTGGCTTAGCATGCCACAAACGGAAGGGACTAATTTCAGGATGTTTTCTAAATCTCACAAATAATTATATACATTTAATACACAAAAACTGTTATATTTGAATGTTTTTTGTGGTGTTTTTTTTCTTCTACTACTACTTCTTCTTCTTCTACTACTACTTCTTCTTCTTCTACTACTACTTCTTCTTCTACTACTACTACTACTTCTTCTTCTTCTACTACTACTACTTCTTCTTCTTCTTCTACTACTACTTCTTCTTCTTCTACTACTACTACTACTACTACTACTACTACTTCTTCTTGTACTACTACTACTACTTCTTCTTGTACTACTACTACTACTTCTTCTTCTACTACTACTACTACTACTACTACTACTACTACTTCTTCTTCTACTACTACTTCTTCTTCTACTACTACTTCTTCTTCTACTACTACTTCTACCTATTTTCTTCTTCTGGTCTTCTACTACTTATTCTTCTTTTTCTTGCTTCTACTTACTTTTCTTTCTTCTACTCTTCTTCTCTTCATATCTTCTTTCGTTCTTCTAGCTACTTCTTCTTTTCTGTTCTACCTATTTCTTCTTCTTCTTTACTATTCTTGTTCTCTTCTTCTTCTTATCTACTGTACTTTTTTACTTATTCTGTCTACTACTTCTTCTTCTTTTCACTACTTCTTCTTCTTTTCTTACTACTGTGCTTCTTCTTCTTCTACGTATTCTTCTTTTCACACCTCCTTTCTTCTTCTCACTACTTTTTTATCTTCTTCTTCTTCTCTTCTACTTATTTCTTTTCTTCTTCTGTAACATTCTCCTTGCTTTACTACTCTTTTTTCTACTATACTTCATCTTCTTCTACTTATGTTCTTCTTCTACTATTCTTCTTATTCTACTGACTTCTTTATACTCTCTACTACTCTTTACTCTACTCAACTCTACTTTACTACTGTTCTCTTCTCTCACTACTTATCTTCTCTCTACTTTCTTCTTCTTCTTCTACTATTCTATCTATTTTCTTCTTACCACTGATTTCTTCTTACTTCTTCTTCTTCTACTTCTGCACTTCTCTTCTCACTTTTCTCTTTTCATCCCTGTTAAATATGCCCAATCTCGTGTTGTCACGTTATTTTACCCAAATTTTTGTTACATTGCGTTTGCACAATGCCAAGAATGGACATGGGCGTACTTTTAAAGTCCGATGCTTCTTAAGGTATATCATACCACATGGATACTATAGTACATCTTGCGGGTGACCCAAACATTTATGAAATATCAAAGGAAAAAACTATTTTTATCAAAAAGAAAGAGTATCAGACTGGACCGTTTTGTTTATAGGTCATCATGTTGTCCGCAAGCGAAATGCCTCGTTTTTCAAGAACTATCTCTACAACCATCTTCTAAGGTTGCGCAAAATATATATCGAGGTGTGAGCATCAACTGGTTTATTAAGTCGAAAAGATGCCACGAAAGGATTACTGGGGGGTTTTGATGAGAGGAAAAACCCATTGTTTGGAATTGTCTTGGAGGTTTTTTGAATATATTAATTGTTACTGGTTAATGCATCTTGTAAGGGTTCTTTTGTTCTTGTAAAAGTTGTCTGCTTGGAGAACAGTTTGCCGGTTTTTATATAGCTGTCTGCATACAAAACGCAGATATAAAAGTTATAAATTAATTTTTCCTTTTCAATTTTTAGAATTAATTTCAGTATATGGATTACTTATCTTAATTTTTATTAAAAACAGTTGATAATTATCAATGATAATTTTAAGAAATAATGTTAAAACTTTAATCTCATTTCAAGTCAGCATAATTAATACGGGCTGCAGTCTAATTAATTGCAAGTTCTTGTTCTGTAATAAAAATCATCACATAATTAATTTATTTTACTGTGTTTACCTCATTTTCTTTTTCATATTTATAAATGAATCAGTATAAAGAATGTCTATTTGCTGTAGGTAGTAGATTAATTTCCTTATATTAGTAGACGTCTGTGATTGAATGCAAAAATACTGTATATTTTATTTATTTGTGTAAGGTAGGCAATAAGTCCAAGTAAGGAGTTTTTGTGTACACCATTTGTGTATGATTATTAAATCTCATTTATTTATTATGAATCCGTCAATCTAGTTTCTAACATGATATAAAATGTGTATACATGTGAGGTGTAATGAGAAACTAAAGAATGTAAATTTAGAGCAATAGTTCTTAAATACTTAAAAAATAAATTTATGCCTTTGTCTTTATTTAAAGAGTATTAAATTTAGTATTAATTGGGTGAAATTTGATTTTTTCATTGTATATATCTTGTGGTGGATAAATTCCATGTCTGTTAATTCAATTAACTCAAGGCACCTCCATTGAACCTTACGAAGCTAGCCTTAAGTTTCTTTCTGAGACCAATATCTTGTAAAAGCCATCCTTGGTCTTGGATATACTAAACAATCATAACATTTATGAAAATTTTTTGTAATGACATCCTGAACTTCTTGTAACATTAACTTAAGAGCATGTTATATTAAATAGTAATAAGAAGCTCACTACCCATGGAGTTGGTTTATCTAAATTATTAACGATAATATATGGTAATATTTAACAAATGTATTTTCAAATGATAGGAAATTGCTATGTATTTTTATTTAAAACATGAAATTCTATAGTATGGACTATATTAATTGAATCCTTTGGCTGAATCTGTAAACAAATTGTTCATGCTCGAATACATTACTTATTTTTGCCGTGACAAGTATACCATGAAGAACAAAAATAGAGTGAACTGGAGAACATTTTTTATTTGAGAGTAATTTTTGAGATATTGAAGTGTTTTCGTAGCACTCGTCATGGTAAACCAAAATGAGGTCGTATGCAAATTTTACCCAAAGTTTTTCTGGAGAAACGAAAACGTTCACCATTCCCTGTTCCTTGCTTTCACAAATTACATCAATAAGTTTTGGTTATTTAATCTCATGTTATGCCTCTCAAGTGATGCAGGTGTACAAGATGACACAATGGTGTAATGCACAAATGATAAAGATCACAATAGTCGATTGACATATGAACCTATTGCGTTACAAAGTGATATGCTTTAGTTATAATTAATTTGAAAAGATATACTGGATCTTAATGCTAAAATCGGAAGTTTGTAATTGTGTTTGCAGTTCCATTAAGGTTATCTCCCTTTGCTTTGTAATTATTAAATGAAGTTAGAATTAAATTTGTGTAGGATAAATCTGGTAAAAGAACAAGCATAGCTGCCTCCCCCAGATCCTGGAGCAAAAGGTGATTCTGTTGTACTTCCAGAGATCTATATTAATCTGCAATGCTAAGGATTGTTCCTAAATGTTCATATGCTGGCAGTTGAAGAGTGAAAAAATTTCATTACAATAAGTAGAATAATCTAAAGTGTAGTCATTCTTCG
>BOPP01000048.1:66362-80187 GCA_017312745.1 Gryllus bimaculatus | reverse complement strand
TGAGTTAAGTATTCTGTAGGGTTGTTGAAATTCATTTTTTTGTGTTATCGTCAAGTATATCAGTATTTTTTTCTTCTGGTGAAACTCTGTTAGTGCTAGATATGGACAGACATGGTGATCATCAAGGCTCTTGCAAGGCTGGGACCTAAAAATGGGTGACATGAACATGAAAAAGTAGAATATTAAGAAATGGTTGTCAGATTTTATAATTTGTGATATAGCAGACAATTACTGCCTAAAATTGGCAACTAATATGAGCTATATATCAATTTTGCTAGTCTTCACTTCAAAACAATTTTTTTAATTTTTGAGACTAATTTACTTGAAGCCCCTTGCACATTTTCATAATTTTCTCTAAAAAGACTCCAAACTTCTTTAAATATTAACTCAAATAGGAAAGTGCACCTATATAAATAGCAGAGAATGGCAATAAAACCTCTGAAATTTTGAAAATTAAACTAGTTTAACCTCATCCTACAATTATATTATTGACAATAGAGATATTTTGTTAATGAAATCTATTCTTCTTCTTCTCTCTCTCTCTCTCTCTCTCTTTTTTTTAATGTCATGAACACACATAATATGCTCTATATCATGATATTCATTGTACAACTGAGCAAAACTATCCGTTTTTTTGCATGATACTTCAGTAAATAATTTTCCAGTGACATGTTAGTCTTTCCAGCATTTTCTCCAGTTTCAGTTGTGGAGAACCCTTTCATCGACAATCTTCAATTATGGTTGCGTGATATATTTGAAAAGCTTGGTTCTTTAAATCCAAAGAAGGTTCCAGACCCCAATCTCGTAACTAATCTTGTGACATTGCAGATATGCCACAGGTTGCCAATTTTTCTTACTATTTAATCAGTCCCTCAGATGTGGGTATTTTCCTGATTGTTGGAAAAAAAGCAAGATTGTCCCTGTTCATATAAACGGTGATAAATCTGATGTGACAGACTACTACCCTACTTCCATCTGAAGCGCCATCCCTAATCTGTTCAAAAAACTAGTTTACATTAATCTTACATCTTCTTTTGAGTCTGTACTCTGCATGGATTCAGGGTTGGTAAGTCAACCTGTACAAACTTGATCATATTCAAAAAGTTTATTGTTCATTTGCTCACTGATGGCTCTCAAGTTGATATAATATATACAGATTTTTCTAAGGGGTTTGACTGAATTGATTATAAGGTTTTAATCCATAAACTAAGATGGGTTTGGGTGACCCTCTTTTTTCATGGATCAATTCTTATTTCGATAACAGATTACAATGTTTCTCTGAATGGTATCCATTACAACTCTTACCCTGTACCATCTCGAGTCTCTCAAGGTTCTTGCCTTGTCTTTACTTTTCAGTTTGTTTATCAATGACCTCCCTTCAGTCTTAAAACACAGTAATATCTTTTTGCTGATGATTCTAAGATTTATCGTTTGGTAGTTGATACTGATGACGCCATTAAGTTGCAACTTGATTTACTTGCTGTCGGAAATTAGAGTCTGCTGAATAATATATAATTGCACCATGACAAATGCTATACATGACTTCTCCAGAAGTCATCACCAATTTTATAGTTAAAAGTTTTTTATTTCTAGACTTAGAGAAAGATGAACTTTACATTTACTGATATTTAATTTTAATTGTTTAGATAAGCACCTAATTAGTAGAAGAGCACGATCAGATTGTAGATGGAGAGGAATAGCTGTAAAACAAGTGTGCCATTACCCTTAAGTTCTTACTTCATCCTCAGCAACATATCATTTGAAGACTGCAAAGAATTAATCCTCGAAATTAAGTTTACCTAGCAATAAGTTAATATCACCGTGATCAGTGGCATCTTCATTGTTTTCACCAGAGAAACAAAGTTTAATGGTGGTTTTCTTTAATGCAAAATCTTTTAAACAACCCTGGGTGAGTGCAGTTGCATTTTAGGGTGACTTTTAAGTGAAAGGTGCGGTCAGCAGCACTGCAGAAGGAAGAAGCCATTTGAGCACACATGGCAAGGCCTGCTGTAGGAGCATTGCATTTCATCTTCAGAATAATAATATGGAAATTGGAATGTTTGAACAAGCCAAAATTATGATCATTATAAATATTAAATACACATTTTAATTGATAAATATTTTGAATTAAGGAAAATTGTGTATTTTAGGCAGTTGCAATAATGTTACATAATATTTGTTAAACAAAGTACTCTAAGTAAATTGTTGCTGTAAACTATGACCACAAACATTTACCAACATAAAAATGTTTGTATTAAAATCTGCACAAAAAGAAAGAAAGAAAATTTGCTTTAACACTCCCTTCCATCTAGATGGCTTACTGTGAATGACAAGGAAAATCTATCCCATCCATCGCATACCATGACTAGAAGTTGAAGTTAATTGCCCTCTGGATATGGCATATCACACTAGAGGGTTAAGTTGCACTGCATAAAACCTGACTGCAGTGTAATTCATGGGCTTTTTCAGTATTTTGTAAAGAATTCAGATACCTTTTGTTTTGCAAATTGGTAAGAATATTATTATTTTTGTTTTGTTTTGTTTCACAAATTGGCCATTGTGGAGCGTGCGATTCAGGCATATGACTGAAGCTCAGAGTTGATTATCAGGATAGATGCACATTACTTTTCTATAGGGGGAATCAGCATTTTAATGTTGATTACATTTTTTTATATTCCAGGGTTGTTTGCCCTAGGGGATGGGATGAGATTATGATGATTTTATTTATTTACTTATTTAAAACAGGCAATCGCCCAATTTTACAGATCATTTTGCAATTATTATTATTATTATTCTACATAAATCACATACATAACATGACTAATAATGTAATTACTTTAGTGCATGTTATAATAAATGCTTGTGACTAGCTTTTGGTCTGTGTGCTCAATTTCCACTATGCGATTTAGAGTTCGACCAAGAACATAGTGTGCGTTTTCCTTGCAATGTCCCAGTATATGTTGCTGTGTGACGATGAGAAAATTCACTTCTCAGGTTGAGAAGACTGGAATATGGCATGGGGATGTCTACTTGCTAACCACACATACTCCCTTAACCCATGGCTGTGAGGCAGGGATGTCACCGGTAGGCCTGAGCCTGACAGGTTGTCGTGCCAAGTACATACATCATGTAATAATAAATATCTAGCAAAAATCATTTAATATTCTGTTTTTAACTTGGAATGTGAAGTATTTTTTGGATATATCAAGATCTATGTCAATTGAATTTGCTACTTTGGGCATTCTCAGGAGAACAACATGAAAATATCTACATGTTTTTGCTAACAGAATTCCACATGTATATCCATCTTTTATACATAGATTTCAAACTGTTTTTACCATGAGATTTGGGATAGAACATGAAGACAGACAATATTGTTTTTCAATAAATCATACAAAAATAACATATTATTGTAATTCCTATTAATGTACTAACATTTAACGTCATGGCGATTTGAATATAATCATGAGATATGCATGGTGACGGTAATTCAAGTTTCCAAGCTGCAAATTTTTAAAAAAAAGTTATGTTGAACTGTTTCCAATTTATTGCTATGAACATCATGTAAAGGAGACCATACATGTGAAATACATAGAAGACTTGGTCTTATTAATATAATTTTATATATAATGTATAATATAATTTATTTATTGTATTAATTTTTGTAAAATTTGTGGTCATTCTTCTGAGAAAACTAAGTATTCTATTTGCTTTTGTAACAATGAAATCTATATGTTCATTGAATTTTAGTTTTTGGTCAAATATCATGCCTAGATTTTTAATTTTCATGGCAGTTTCTAATTCTTGCCCATTTATCGCATAAGAGGATATAATTAGATTTCTAGACTATGTATATCTCATGATTGTGCATTTTTGAACATTCGAGACGAGTTTCTTTTTTTACACCATCAAAGTAATGCATTCAGGTTTTCTTGAAGAATTTTACAATCATCCCTTGATTTTATTTCTCAATATAATTTTAAATTGTCCACAAAAAGTAAGAAAGAACAAGATGGAAGAGCTGATTTAATATTGTTTATATATTGTAAAAACAGTAATGGTCCCAAGTGTGAACATTGAGGAACTCCTGATGATGTTACCATATCATTTGAGATAACTTATATTTCACATTTTCATTTACACCCATCAGATAACTTCTCATCCATTTCAACAATAAATCCAATATATTCAAGTTCCTTTATTAAAATTTGATGGTTTTCAGTATCAAAGGCTTTTGCAAAATCTATATCACAACAGTTTCTGAATTTTATTCAATGTTTAAGAAAATAATTTTGTAATATCAGTAGTTAGTATTTCATTATTTCTTTTTAAAACCATGTTGTTCATTTAATAATATTGAGTATAGTTTTGATGTCAGTACGTGTGTTATTAAAGATTTAAATATTTTTGGAAAAATACTCAATTTCGAGATAGGTCTGTAATTATCAATTAAATCAAATTTCACTTGTTTTATCTGTAATTTCTTTAATATTGTCGATATTAATAGATTCCTCATTTTTCTATATGGAATTATTATTGTAAGGCTGACATTACAAATTTATAAAAGTATTTAGTCGATCTTTATTCCATATAGGCAGGTTTTGGTAGTTCTGTCAAGGAAGTGTGGAATAGTTTCAAGAAAATCATTAATAAGTGTATGGATCTCTATGTACAATTTAAAATCACAAGAAATCCCGATCCAGAATATTATAATAATCAGATACGAAAGTTAAAAAGCAAAGTAAGGTGGGCATAAGGGAAAAGAAGAATCGGTGATTAAGTAACTTAAAGAAACTATCAAGAGACTATTGGAAGTGAAAGTATTAGCACAGGGAAGATATTTGGAAACGATCCTTACTTATGAAAATAAAAGTTGGAGCAATATTTTTAAACATGCCACAAGGGAAATTGCAAAGAAATCCTGTTGATAAGAATCAGTAGTACTAACTTGGTGGTAGACGGGAAACAAAAAGTAAATATGTTTAACCAATTAGTCATGACAGTTTACACAGATAAAAGGAAGATCGTTGTAAACAAATGGGACGGAGAAAATTTTGTACCCAATCCGCGAGAGCACTTAGATAATTAATTGCCAAATTTGGTAATAATAAATCAAGAGGATGGAAAATATCAAATTAGGAGAGGCAGCTATGTTGCTTGCAGCTTTTCGAGATATCGTTGAACAATTCATGAATTCCTAGGGATTGGAGAGATGCCATAATGTTCCCAATTTTCAAAGGAGGTTTGCACCAAAATGTTGAAAATTATCACCCAGTAAGTCCTATGTCGGTAGTGTGTAAACAAATGGAACATTTGGTGCTGGAATAGTTATGCGAAATTTGGGATAAGAATAATGTAATTTATGAAGGATAACACGATTTCAGAAAAGGATATTCGTACGAGAGTTAGGTTGTCAATCCTCAGTCAGGACATTGTTGATTCTCTTGATGAGATTCCATCGTTCACAGAAATATTATAGACTTCACCAAAGTGTTCAACCTTTTCCCCCATTTCAAATTTATCCAAAAAATTAGTAAGCTTAACATAGAAGAATTGCTCTCTGGATTCAAGAATTTCTCAGCCCGCATACTCGACTGCAAATTGGGTCAAATTTCTCTTCGAAAGAAGAAGTAATGTCTGGAGTGTTACAGGGAAGTGTCCTAGGTCCATTGTTATTTATATCATATATTAATGATAGTTGGCAGGAAATTGAATCAAAAATACTTTTTGAAGATGACTGTATAAAATATGGGGAAATTAAGGACATAAGTGACAGAGAAATATTGCTGGCTGATTTAGATAAAAGCTGATTTAGATAGGCTAGAATTATGGGCTACTACAAATGAAATGATATTAAATCGCAGTAAGTGCAAGTTTATCAGATTTGTACTTTCTCGAAAGACAGATGACATCACATACAAATTGGGAAATCTGCCTGTTCCAAGAGCTAAATGCTGTAAATGGCTTTCTTTTTATGTTTCCAAATTTTTGAGAAATTTAAATAATCATCAGTCATGGATGATTTAAGTTTTGTATGTGGTAATGACTTATCTTTAATTTTTTTGATTCAGAACAATACGAAGGTGGATATATGGCAGAATATTTTATAAATGTAGGAACATATTTGTCAATAATATCATAATTACAAATATAAAAAGAAATTATGAATTCTTCAAGGAATCGTGTATAAAAAATGGTAGCCAATTGAATGAAATTAGGACATCATTTATACAGTTGTAATCCGAATGATCAAAATCATAATTAGGTTCAATAATATCCAATGGTGATAATTTCTCACTGAAAAAGCAGTATTGAGTGCTGGAAAATACATATCACAAACTACCAATGGGCAGTCAGATTTGCATATACTACAATTTTGGTCGTTTACAAAAATGAAATCTAAAATTCTACCTGTCTTATTGACAATATTGTTCATTTGAAATAAATTTACGTAATTCATAGCGTTTGCTAAAATTGAACTAGAGTTCATCTCTTCTGATGGTGGATTTAAGAAATCTCAATACACACCAAAATCACCATTGATCCATTTTGAGTTTGAAAGGTAGAAAACACTGAAGATAAAAAACTTTGAGTTGGAGACATTAAAAAAAGTGTCTGATGATGATGATGATGATGATGATGATGATGATGAAATAGATTCACACAAACATACAGAGCCAGACACAACACAACCATGTCAGAGGCGGAACTTGAACCCATGTTCCCCTGGTCAGAGACCGCTACACCACTATTGAGTTAGCAATCTGGGTCATCGGTTTGGCTATTATTGTTATCATTATCATCATCTTTTATGAACATCAGTTAAGTTTCTTAACATTTGTTTGCTGAAAATGTAAAGTTTGTGTGCTTAGAGTGCGAGTAATATGTGAAATGTGTATATTGTTGAAACACTATTGATTCTTGATTTTAACTTTACCTAATAAAATATAGGGGGGGGGGAATGGTTTATAAAAGTTTGTAATTCTTAAAAGAAATGTTTGTTATGAGTACAATAAGCACAGTGTTTATTGATCATATGAATCTGTTGTTTTCTAGAAAAATGTTTTAATTTAGTTTTGATCACCTCTTGGATATTTAAAGATAATTTTCAGATTTCTTTGAATATTGATTGTAGTATACATATTAAAAAATTATGTACATTTGTTTGTGCTATCTACTTGTAGGTGTTGTTTTGATGTTCTTTGAAGTATTGTTTTAATTTATTTAAAATGTAATTTATTTTGTCTTGTAGGCAGGTGGTGGTGGTGATGCACATGCTGATACCTACCCAATACCAGAGGAGTTAACAGAGAACTTCTTATCTGATGTCATTCATGACTTGACATTAAATCCAGGTCACTATAATAGTTCTGTTTCAATTTTGACAGAGCTTTTACTGAGAGATTTAACAAACAAAGATTTGCACAGTCGTATTATTGACATCATTGTTGAGAAGGTAAAATTATCAATAAAAGCATGCTTTAAAAAAAATTATCCTTTCAGTTCATTTTATTATATTTTGTTCTGAACAAATGAAAAATCAACTTCCCCCTCTTTTCACAGTCCATTACACTTCCAAATTTTCGGTACAATGGTGCCAGACTTTTGTGTCATTTTCGAAGTGAATTACCAAGCAATTTACAGAATGACTTCCGAAATCTTCTCCTAAGAAGGTACATTTTCTCAAATACATTACTCAAATTGTTTATTGAAATTTAATTAAATTGTTTATTTTAACTTTGCTTTCCCTTGCTGGAAAGAAATAATATTTGAATTCTATAAAAGTGGTAATTTGATCAGCAAAGATGTGATTTTCCAGGTGCCAAGTGGAGAATGCGGCACTCTTGACGATTCCCAATGTTTTAAAGACACAAGGATTTGCTATGTTTCTAGCGGAATTGTATATTCAAATGAAAGTCACAGTTGGAAATAATGACCGCATTGCAATTTTAGCTGCGGCGTTATTTGAAGTGATGAAAAATCTACTTACTTCTGAATCTTGTGAAAATATTAAATGTGTCTGTCAAGTTCTAAAAGTAAGTATTTAAATATAAGAATGATAATAGTTGTTTGTTGGTGAAGAGTGAGGGCCTTATTCAGTCGTCACTTACAGAGGTGTGCAAATTATTACACTACAGACATTTTTCTTTAAATTGTGGTTATAGAGCTTGTAAATAAAACTGGCAGCTCTCATATTGTTTTAAAAACAGTACATAGTGTTGTCTGCTATATTTTTGTGTGTCGTGTACAAGTGATATGTTATTTGTTTACTTGATAGTGTGAATGTGTCTCGGTTACCAGCATTCTGATAGCTTATGATTTAATGAGTTTTATGAAGTTTATGCTGTCTCTGTGATTGTTATATGGTTTGAATTAGTGAACTAAAGTGTGTTCTTGGCTGTAAGTGTTTATAAAGTCTGTTATTGCTTTCTATAAATTAATTTCCTGATATTTTTGTATCTTTTAGAAAGTAAGATTGTGAAAAGTAAAAGTAATGTGAAATAAGTTCCAACAAATATAGTTTGGCTGCTTCTCAAGGGCTAGCCCAACCCCTATGAAGTGCCGTAAACCCTACTCCTGTCCTAATTCCTTCCCAATTCTGGCTGCTAGGTAGTGACACAGTGAGTAGTAAGAGGCGCATTTGTGGAAATGCTGCCTGGTGGCCCTCTTGACGTATGACTACGACTAGTCGTGATATGGCACACTAGTAATGGAGGTTTACTCCTAATAAATGCATTAATTAATGGAGGATTACTCCAAGCGCAAAGTGCTCAACCCCCCCAAAGGGCTTGGAGACGTGTTGCGTCTACGTAGATGCAAGATTATGAGGAAGAAATATGATTTATCTGCTTGAGAAATTGCAGTCGCTAAAGCATTGATCGTTGAGTGATGCTATACAGATGGCATTAGCCACAAGACTTCATATTTCCCAGAAATCTGTTAACAGAATTGAAATATCCCTTGCCAATAATCAAGAATAGAGACCAAGCCATCATGGTAAATGTGGCCGAAAGCAGATAACGACTCCTACAAACATACGTAAAAGCAAGCAAATGGCTTTAACATTGTAACCAAACCAGAAATGAGTTAAGGCATGAAATGGTAGGAGGAGGAGGAATGAATGTTTCTTCAGCAATAAGAAGAAGCCTTTGTTAAGATGGATTACAAGTTCAGAAGCCAAGCAGGAAAGCCAAATTCACTTCTCTAATGACAAAAAACAGAGAATATGGGCTAAGGGACTGAATTACCGGTCATCATAACACACTGGAGCAAAGTAAGAATACTTCTCTAATTGTATATTAAAGACGTATTGTTAAATTTTTGTGTAATAATCATCATATGTTACTCTTACGAATCAACATTCTACATTCTACCTGAAACAAGCCAGTACATTCAAAGGTGGTCTGATGAGGAATTTCACCTTCAATATGTGACATAAACAGTGAAGCATCCAGTGAAAGTAATGATACGAGTTTGCATGTTTGGGCATGATGCTGGTTGTTAAGTATAGTTAATAGTACTGTGAATCAAGTGCAGTATTTAAAACTCATTAAAAAAAATTCGATGCCACAATTAAAGGACTGGTTTGCAGAAACACCAAGTATGTTTATGCATGATCACTTGTCTGGGAAGAAAGGGAAGAAGTGGTCAGATATTTTGGGGACATTGATAATGCTACAATGGCCAGCTAACAACCCCATCATGAACCCAATTGAAAATATTTGGGCACTAGTAAAAAGAAGCTGAATAATTTAAGATAACAGCATGTAAAGGTGATAGAATGGTAGAATTGTAGGACATGCGGCAAAACAATACACCCAAAAGTAATGTATGGCAATAATAACAAAAATGACAGAGGATCAGCATGCTTATAAATAAAAAAGGAATATTTACTAAATATTAAAATTAATTCCTAAATAATAGAAAGCATAGTGTGAAAATAAATTCACATATTCAAACTCTACATCTTTATTCTAATGATTTGCACACCTGGGTATGATGATGACATAATTAATAGATATAGTATGTAGATGGTGTTGGTTTTTGCATGGCCAAGCTTTACAGCAATCAACAGCACTATCAACCTTCTGTGCATGTGCTGTTCAAATTTCCAGATTTCATGAAGGTCAGCATTATATGATAACGTGTGTAAAACCTTGTATGTCTCGGTCTTATAAGCTTGTTTTTTTCTATTGCTCAGCAATGGGAGTCCCAAGTTATGATAGTCGCTCTTCATAAATGATTTTCCTATTATCATGTGAAATACACGTGACTTTCCATTGCATGTTACTGAGCAACTAATGTTCTTTCTGTAGTGGGAGTTTCGTAGGGTAGTGCCAAATTCGATTATAGCAAGATAGAAAGTTTTGTACAGGACAGTGAATTCTTAATCATTGTAAAAGCTTAACAAATCTTAAAGATCAACTTATTAGCTTTCTTGACAATATAAGATAAACAGGTATCCCATTTGAGATCTTCTGTGATAAAATTCCTAGCTCTTTCATAACTGCTGATAGCATCAGCACAGTTGTACCAATATGACAAGGTACTTTAGGATCATTTTTCCTAATATGCATGATGGACCATCATTTAAGCCACTGTGTTTCTTGGTGTTGAGCTGCAGCAATCATATTTTTCTTTTTAACATGACTTAAAAGCTTTTAAATAGAAGACAAATGAAATAGTAATTGACATAAACAGATAGAAAGAATAATAGACTTACTTAGGTTTTGGAATGGTCTGCAAGGTAAGCTGTTCTGTAGCGCTGCTCTGGTGCATTAGATCATCCTGTAATAGGCTGATCTTGGAGGGTGTATGAAATGTTGTAAATTGTGTAGAAACTAAAATTTTATAAAATACATATAACAAAAAAATATTTTAATGAATGTTGTCTGCAGTCAAATGGTTTTGATTTCAGAAACAGCCAAAAATTATGACAATATTATTTTTAGATGACAAAGTTATAATAACAGACTGAGAAGACACACTAGCAGAAAGCAGCCTCAGGTTAAGCAAAATAAGCAAAGAATATCAAATAAAAATATCAAGCCAGAAAACTAAAACACTAGCTTTCTATGACAAAGAATATCTTAAGAGCCAAAATTGTAATAAAAAATTCAATACTTGAACACGTTATTACTTTTAAATATCTCAAATAATACAATTGGATTATACCAGAAATACCAAGATATACAAACCAGATATACAACAAAAAAAATATGCAAAAATGTAATAGAAACAGTGGAATAATAAAGACATTTTGGATATATGGGAAAAGAAACAATGATGAGAATCCATAATATTACATCAAAACCACATAAAGTATGGTTCAGAAATGTGGGTAATGGGCATAAAGGAAACCAGATACATGGAAGTAGCTCAGATAAAATTTCTAAGAGCAGTGTTAGGAGTAACAAGAAGGGATAAAAAATTGAAATAAAACCATTAGGAAAGAACTGAAAACCGGAAACAGAAGAAATCAAAAGTTACCAAAGGAAATAGAGTAAACGCTTGAAAAAAATGAACAAACGATGTCTACCACGGATGACATTAATTTATAAACCAAATGGCAAGAGAGATAGAGGCAGACCGACAAGATGGCATCAGCAGGAACACATCACCACATGAAGGAATACTGCTTGTTGGCTGGATCCGAAGTTGGAAATTTGGTTCTCACCTATGAGAAACTTGCACAATTTTGGCAGGCATGACTTACTGTGTTATAGAAATAATGTTGTGTTATAGAATTAATTTTCTGTTTTAGAATTGAATTTGAGGTTACATATAATGACTTGTAATTAGTTATCCTTTTCCAGTTGGCAGGATTGGCACTTGATGAAAAAGACACACGCACTATGGATGCAGTGGTTGAAAGACTGACTGAAATTCAAAACTCCTATGAAAAGGAAAATACAGTAAGGCTTATTACATCTGTTATTAAATTACGACAGAATGCATGGAGACCACCATCTCTCATATCGTCTGCTGTTTCAGCCTGTGGTATGGAAAATGAAGTAAGTATTGACAGTTATCGAACAAAATACTTCAAATAGATTCAGATATTTATTTTTATAATAGTTGTGTTTGTATATTTATAATAATGTGTTTGTATATGAACACTTCTGTATTTATTCACTGTTTTGTACCTGGTGATACTTCTGCATATTTATTCATTATTATTTATTCACATACCACTGATCGGCGTCATCTCCTAGACAAGCATGTTCTGTTGGTTTTCTTATGCTTACATAGGGGGCAATTTCAAATACTGTGTGTATGTGCAAAGCCGGTATCTTATTTCTCCTGTTCAAGAACAAGACAAACTGAAATTGACTTGCTGTTCACAGCTGTCACAGTCTGTACATTCAGATGTCTTATTTACATTAAGTTTTGCGAATACTTTTCAGACTCTTTAATTGTGGTTTTTGTAAACCCTTTAAGTGTGTTCAGTACTTACTCTTCAGTTTTGCTGCGGATTAGAGCAATAGAAGAAAAGCAGGTTCACACGCAACGCAACCCTCAACACCCATTATACAGCAACACCCTTTTACATCATACATAAATCGAAAAAAAATATACATTCCTAGGCTTTGGGACATAGGTTATTTTTCTTAAGTTGAATGAATAAACTCCCATGATAAAATTAAAAGCACTATTTGATTTTCTTTGCAATTTCATCTCAATGCTTGGTAATATTAGAATGCTCAGTATCTGGCCTTTAATGTTATAATGCACATTTCAGGAGCTGGCTGTTTGAAGTTGGGTTCCAGTATAAATCTTTTCATTTTTAATAACCTTATTTACAAAATGGATAATTTTCACATAAGCCTTTTTAATATCTAATTACCCATCCCTTCCCATTATCATCCAATTGTACCAATCTCTCCCCAAACATGGTATGTTACAATCTTACATTCTCTTGTGTGTGGCTGTTCACTCATGTTAGATACGCCATACTATGGGCCGGTTGCATAAAGCTTTCCATATGGGTTCCACAGCTGTATGTTCAATAAAATTTATAGGTTCCATAGCACGTGCACCGTTGCATAAAGCAAATTTAGGGAATCTCTAACTGTAGATTCCATAAGAACTTCAAGATACAACCAATAGATAGCGATCGAGTCGATATTTGAACACTTTATTCCTTACAGCATTTTGCACATTCTTAGCATGTCTTGCGTTCAATGGATTTGTTTTTGGTTGTTTCTTAATGCGTCTCAGTAGCAATTCCGTGTTATTTCATAATTTTCATTTTTGTTTATTTTTTGTTTAATTCTTGTATTTTTGTTCTTATTGTAAATACAATTAATTATTTATATAAGCCATTGCTTATTTGTATTTAAATTAATTAATTTACCTTCCATTCTTAAATTTAAATATTAAGTTTTGCTGATACAATTAATTATAAATTTTGATTAATAATGAACTACTATTCAAATCCCTTCGAAATACAAAGGAATAATTAATTTGCTATCTAAACAATTAAGTAGAATGTATTAATACAAGAAGAGCCCAGAAGTTAAGGCATTTAATTTGCCAAATATAGGCAGGCAATAATGTACTAAAATATGTCACGTAAGAGTTAAAAAAAATTAGAGGGTAATCATTTTTAAATTATTCAAATTTATTATATTTTATTTTATTTTATTTACTTATTCACGCCAATCGGCTTTGTACATAAAGGTAACAATTTATATACCACACTGCACAATCACATCCAATACACTAAAACAATTTCCAAACACAACCAATCGATGCATATAATTAAATTAAATTGTGATTATAAACCGTAAGTATCACATCATATCGTTGTGTTTACAATCTT
>BOPP01000048.1:15644-66100 GCA_017312745.1 Gryllus bimaculatus | reverse complement strand
TATGGAGTACGGGCAAAGCACTGGACTGGTTTATTCATATTCGACAGGAAGATTCTTCAGTACGGGTAAATGGCCACATTTCAACTGAATTAGAGCAACCTAGGCGTCCCAGCAAGGATCAGTATCTCGACCGATCTGGTTTCATATTTACTTCCAACATATTGGCGATAATTCTGACCAGATATGTTACTTTATGCAGATGATTTGAAAATATTTAGAAAAATTACTGGATTATGATGATATGCGCATTCTTCAGCAAGATATTGAGAACATGGCAGTGGTGTTTGAGGAATAGGCTAAAACTGAACGTTGATAAATGTGTGGTGATGTTTTTCTTCTCGCTCTCTCAACGACAAACCTGCAGCTTATTATCTAGTGGACACCAACTCGAGGAAGTCGAATCCGTTAAAAGGACTTGCGTCATTACGACAATAAATTGAAAGTTCTCGAATCATGTGGACAAGATGAAATCCAAAGCATACAAGATTTGCTGGGATTCTTATACCTCAGAATTCTGGAAGCGAATTTAACAATGTCTATACGTTAATATACCTATTCATTTACTTTGGTCCCGTCCAATAATGGAATATTGCTCAACAATATATCGATTAAGTTTATTACATAATATTTCGTATATATTCTAGGGGGAACATTTTCATTTATAATGTTTTATTTGTAAATTTTTCCAGGATATGCCACAGTTTTTCTTACCTAATGGGGATACTCTAAGTCCAGAAGAAAGTCGTTTTCTTCAAGACAACATTGTACCATGTGAAGAATTGGATGAATACAGGTGAAGTATTGTAAATTGAGAAGTTCTGTACAATAAATTCATGTAAATGTATAACTTCATTTTTAAATTTCTGTCTCTTAGTGAGGAAGGTACTGAGAATAGCCCAGTACCAAGTAATTATGAAGGTGAAGATACTGAGGATGAGGAATTTGATAAAGCATTTGAAGCTTTCCTTGCCTTCTCCCAACAATCCAAGAAGTCATCTTGAGAAACTGACTTATTCAAGTGAAGTACTGCTAAGATCTACTGGAAGACCCGTGTACTGTTCAGCAAGTTGGAGTGAAAGACTGCATAGCTGCCAACAAAATTTTAATTATTTTTTTTTTATAATATTATCAGAAAATAAATAAAACAAGGCTATAGCCATTTCGTATTTGCATTTATAATTATTGAATGTTGTATTTATGATTAAGGGTTGTGAAGCATGTAAATATTTTTGTTGGTGATGTATTTCTGTTTAAAAAAAACAAAAAAAACTTGCAGAATGCAAAATGATATTCACTGTTATTATTAGCTTTAGAACCAGGCACATCTTTACAAGTGATTATTTGAAAAGATTATGGTGCCAGGTAGAAGTATGTGGTGTTTAAACCAATTTACTGTAGTTTTATTAAGATGTCAGGATTATTAGAAGGTCAATTTTGGGGAAAAGAAAATATATTCAAAAGAAAATTGCTGTAGTCATGTGCCAAGAATATTTTTTATTCAGTATAATTTCATTCAGATTTTTTTTTAAATTGAAGTTTAGAATTTCACGTTCTTTTTTAAAATTTTAATTAAATTAAGGAAAATTCTTATTTGTTCTTACATTAATAGAATATTTTTGTTCTATGCAAGCTATGAACTAAGAAGTGATGTGCAAGTTTTTAGAAGTAAAATAATTTTCCAAACTTTTTTATGCTGATTTTTAAATTTCTAAGTTATTAGATTCTGTTATTAAGAAATATGTATGGAGTTATAAATAACATGATTGCAGTGCAAATATTTGTTTTGATTCATTTTTTAATATAAATTCCATGTTGTTCCATTCCATGTTGAATCCATCCACATTTTTGATAGGAAATTAACTGTAACTATAAATGATTTAACAAACAAATGGATGCTGTCCCATTAAGAAGAACCTCTGTAAGCTGAAGCTCATTACAACATTGCTCAATAGATTTTTGGGCTCTTATCTCAAGATTAGCTCATTTCTTAGGGCTGTCAAATTTAGCCTGCTTTCTTTTCTTTTTTAAGTAAGGAAGTCCTAAAAGGGTTTTGAGAACATACGTGTAGTTGTTCTTATTTGTTTTCTCAGCTTTACATTTCATTTCCGCAATTTAAGAAAAAAACAATATTTATTTAATTATTCATATCCACTTCATGAATTCTTTTTCGAGTTCCAAAGTATTCTGTGTTGCTCAGATAATTTGTATTGTACCATACCCGCAAGGAAAGTTGCATGAATGCACTTGATCATGCACCAAAATAAAGTATATTAGTGCCATCTTAAATACGTTTGAGTAAGTTTTGTAAGACTTTGAGAATCTGATTGTTAAATATCTTTGTCAGATAGATGTTTAGTTATGTGTAAAGAAATGGTTATTGTTGTGTTTAATGCATAGTTACTGAAACTTTGCTCATTATCAATTCCTAACAGGTTGTATTATAGAGCATTTTCAAATGTATTACATGCATGCTCATTGTTACCAATGATTTTTTGCAATATGACATTCACTGCTAACAGTCTGGGTCATATTTATCTGTTGTGATGTTCTCTGAGTGAGTAAAGGATGTGATAAGTATCTAACTGTGGGTTTAGGGGCTCACCATCTCAGTTAGGGTCTAGCCATCCGGCTAATCATTTTGGAGGTGGCCATTGTAACTTTTTGTTAAATAATAAACATTTGTTATTATATTGTATATTATTTTTGAAATGCATATATGATACTATACAATATTATTTTTTAAATAATTACATAATTAGAACAAATATTTAAAACAATTTTGCCAAATAAACAAAAAAGCCAAAAACTGGGGAGGGGAGGGCGTATGCCTGTCAGATATATCGTTTAATAACTCCTAAACTAAGCATTCTAGGGTCTTAAAAACTAAAATTTTGAGGTCGAAGGCCTCTAAGAAATGCTCTTCACACCCTAATCTACAGGATCACATATTCGTGGACTTTCTATAAAAAATTTTCTAGTTCTGCACTTATCAATACTACTAATGCCACCTAGATTCCAACCCTTGGTGATGGTGGCCATCTTTGTAACGTCACACTTAAAAGGGTTAGATTCCTGTATCTTACACTATTTGTGATTTCTGTGTACACCGTGGTTTGCACAGACATGAGGTTTATTTGAATAATTATTAACTCAAGATATGCTCTCACAGCAACAACTAGAAGCACTATTAATAGTTGCTTGATGCTGATGTAGATTGGTTCTTATGTGTGTAGTGAAAACATTCATTTAACGTTTATCCAAGAGCTACAAGTGCTGTGAACCTAATTGTGGAGGGATTTGGGAATGCAGCAAAGAGTGAAGACATGTCTTGTTAGGTTTGGTTTATGTTTTGTCTGTACCGGTACTTTCGTTATCAGCAGTGATTTGGTGACACTTTCAAGTCAGTGTGTTCAGTCATGTAGCTTTCTCAAGAGTAAAAATCTTTTTTATAATATTTCTGTTACTATTACAAAAAGCAAAAAGCTAACTGTCAAAGAATATTGAATAATTACTTCAAATATTTTTGAAGGAATGTTGTGAATTGTTCCAAGAAATCTCTCTATATTAATGAATAAATCTAGTGAAAATTTATTTTCCACATCAATTGCATTATTTTTTTTATTTGATATTGTGTAAGTACAATGGAAGTTACCTTTATACATTTTTAAACAAATAAATATGTTTTGTTTGCAACTTCCCTCTTAGAATGGAATTAGGAAGATAGTGAGTGTGGGGTTTAACATAAGAGAGTTCTCGCATAGGTACATGGAGGTAGTAGGAGAAAACTGGTGCTATGGCACAACACAAAGAACAAACATTTTAAATTAACTAAAGTAAAATATCTTGAAATAAATTAAGAATAAAAATCAATATGTGCTAGCCTAAATTACTATGTGAATTAATTTAAAAAAGCAACTACATTTAAAATTATAGAAAGAATAGCGAAAGTCATTTGAAAACTGCTAATGATCACAATCCAGACATTTGTTTGAAATCTCGGCAATATCTGGAAGTCTGTATATCAATGCCCAGCTGTAAACTCATATTGTAAATAATATACTATTTGATATTAAACTTATTGTGTTGGTCTGCTAAGATATTCAATACGTAGACATTGTTTGAGCAACATTCCCATGTACTGAAGTAAAGTCTAAGCCTACTGAATTTTCTCTAATGGTAACAAAGGGTGTTATTACTCAAAGGTGAAAATCTTAGTTTTATTACTTTTGAGCTCAGAATTGCTTTTCTTGAGGTATGTAAGAACGCAGAAAATAATCCAATCCTTTTTAGTACACAAATATTTTTTCAATTTTCACCCCTGTAAGCTGGTTCTCTGCCCCTCCAAAACTCCTGTTCTTCAAAACAGATCCAGGAAAGTTAAATAATATTGCAAAGAGTAGGTTTGTACTTGCCTGATCCTGTATTTTCGGATGGAAAACTTTATTTGGCTTTCTCAAGAGGAAAAATATTTTCTAATATTTTTGCGACTATCAAGGAAAGCCAAAAGCTAAATGGCAAGGAGGATAGAATAATGACTTTAAATGTTTTTAAGGAAGTGTGAATTGTTCAAAAAACATATCTATAATACTGAGTATATCTTAATTGAAAATATGTTTCCAACGTCAATTGCATTGTTTTTATTTTTGTTTGATATTCTGTAAGTATGAAGTTAAATTTATACATTTTTTAACAAATAAACACCTTTCATTAACAACTTTCCTTTTTAATGGAAAGGGTGAGGATTAACATTCGAGAGTTCTCACATAGGTACGTTAGTTTAGATATATTTTGAAAATTATGAGAACCAAACAAAAGCCCTTACTCACTGGAAATGGGTCAGAGTACCTGTTACAAATTCTTAAGTGAGAAGTATTTTTCAAGCATAGATTTTTAGATTCAAGATAGATTTCAGCTTCAAGCAATTAACTTAGTGGTGCTCAGGGAGGCACAGACTACTACTTGTACTAGTTAGTTTCATGTTCTCTTTAGTCTGGTGTGGCTTTATGGATTTGTCTCCATCCCAACCTCTTCCCGCTATCTATTGGTGCCTACCAGCACCATGTGCAGTACCACCAATCCTCTGGAGACAGAGAAGAGCATCTTTGCAAAAGCCTGTCTCAGACCATAGTATCACTTGACCCCATCTTGATGCTTCTATCATTGTTCTGGGTGTATTCCTCAAATTCTCCCACATATTGCACAGACAGTTATCTGTCAGGCCAAGAAATTATGGAAGAGTTAAGGTGAATGTTTTGTGCGGGTGGGTTTTTTTAATAGGTGTAATACATGAGGGATGCTGAATACAGCTTTTATCAAATAACAATTTACTTTCATGTAATATTTACATTCAGGAAGTAGTGTTTTATCAGAAACATAACTCTTTTTCTCTCTCTCATTTTATCAGTTCCGTAATAGTAAAATTGAAATATCACTTTAAGAATATTATGGAAGAATAATACCCGGGTTTATGTGCAGATTTTCATAGACAATTTTTGAGTTTTTGAGAGCATTGTCATTGGAATGTTTCTGAAAATACGCAACTTTTAGCTCATTTTCAGAGAAAAGTTTTTGAGTTTTTGAAAAACTTCATTGAAAATTATTTGAAACAGTTGTACTCACAAATGCAGTCACGTAAAAAAAACATCCTTATATCAAATATTAAGAACATGAGTTTTTTTAATGTGTAATTAGTGTAGTTTTAATGTGTAATATATATAAAAAAAAATACAGATGCATTTATTTCATATTATTCTGTGAATTAAGCAGTATCTACAAAGTCTCCCAATTTTTAGAAAATCTTGTTTTAAATATTTTTACTTTATCACTACCGCTTACGCAGTAGAGTTATGTAATGCTGCGTGAAGAAAGTGCGAATTTTCAACAGAAAAACTCTTATTACAAGTCCCTTGTAATGAAAATATGGATAAATGCAGATGCTAAATTTAGAAAAAAATCCTCTATCACATGGTCTAGTCAGAATGCATGTTTTGTGGTTCCTGGATTCCGAAAAATTGAATCGACAAAATGTATGTCCGACTGTGTGAACTGTGAACAATTCTAGTGACTAAACCATTCAGCTGATTTTCTCCAAAATTGATATTCCACAATCAATGTGGCTGATGTCACAGTCCCTTGAATTTGAAATTGATTTTTTAATTTTGGGGGGTACTTTACATGAAACCCCTAAGACATTTTCAAAATAAAAAAAAATTTAAAAAAGGGCTCCTCTATTCACAAGGGACCCTGCGCTTTGGTAAATTATGCGTAGTAACATAATTTGTAACAAAATGTATTAAATTAATACAATAAATGTAACATTGTATATAAAAATGGTTAGTTTTCATTTGTATTTGTACAGAAAGTACTTGTATTATGATAAGTTTGTTATTTAATAAAGATAAACTATTTTTACAAAGGGGGGGGGGTCCAAGACAATTGTATGCTTGGGGGTCCCGCAATACTTAAATCTAGCCCAGCTTGTTGCAACCTATTGTTGTAATGCCAGACTGGTAACAGATAAAGGTGATAATGATGGTTCCCTTGCATTCTGATTGATATAAACTAATAATTTTGTTAACATCTAAAATATACATCATGCATTGTTAGTACATTTATGAAGAATGTGAGTACACTGAATTCAATGATAAAAAACTGTTTTTGTTTAAGCATTTGAATTGAAAAAAAAATATGAATTTTTCATGCTTCATTTGTTTAAAAATGTTTCAAATGGTAGTTGAAGTGTAAAGACATAAATTGTCATATTATAATATTACATAGCCATTAACAATACTGTGAGAAAGTATGTGCTGTTTTAGCTCCACTAATAATTTAAGTATTATCAATATTTTATTAAAAATTGTGTGAAAAATACAAGTATTTTCAAAGCTGTACATTACAAGAATTAAAGAAATAATTGTGGAAACATTTTATTTGAAGAAAAAATTACCATCTTGAATAATGCAGTTGTGCAAGGGGCCAAAAAAATATCAAACCTAAAATGTGCATTTCCTTTAAAATCAACAGCATTCCACAGCATTACAAATATTTCCATGTTATTTTTAAAGTCAACATGTACACAAAGTATTTGCTGTCGTATGGAAAGAAATGCTGACGAAGTTAATTTATTGCTTGATCATTACATATATAAAAAATGTTTAAACAAGTATCTCGTACAAAGAGAGAATACAGAAACAATTCAAGAGGAATTAATAACCAGGACTACAATTTAAATGGAATAACCTGTGCCTAAATAGGTAGATACATATGGACTAATAATTGAAGAAAATATAAAAATACAGATACATGTGCTTTTACATTGTGTAAATAGAATGGCCAAAAAGTATTTATTTTTTAATATTAGCAATTTAATGAGATTTAATCATTTCTTGTACTAAAACAGACTAGACATTTATATTCTTGGAAGTAAGGCATTTTCTGGCACTTGAGAGAATTTACCAAGCAATAGGTCACAAACTAGTATTTGAATTCTGCGGTATTAATTGTTTTTGATTAGGTTCTTTTTATCACTGAAAGGTCCATATATTTTACGGCAATCACCTGCTCTTTTAGTTTCAATTTTTGAACTGACATTTCAAAACAAATTGAGTTTTTTTAAGATGTCAGTTTAAAAATTTAAACAATAAAACAACAGGTGATAGTAAAAAAAATATATGGACCTGTCAATGATAGGTTACAAAGCACTATTTTAAATTATCAAATAATATGAAATTGCACAAGTGTGCCGCGTTAACTTCGCGTATAACGCTGGAGAGAACAGCAAGCTCCCAAGTTCGAGAAATTTTTGATAAGGTTTCTTTTTTTATCATCATAGTGTCTCCGGGGTTGTATGTAGAATACATATTTCTGACTATGTGCTCCCCCATTTCATTTCCTTTCTAGCAAAACGCAGATTCTCACTCGCCGAGCATCGAACCGTTAGTTCTACTCAAATGCTGACGAAACAATGAGATGTAAAGGCAATAAATATCACGCGTGTCGAAAATACCTAATTATATTCGTGGACGTATTGTTTTCCACAGCAAATTTAGGCAGGAGACGGCAGGAGCCGTCAATAAGCGCGTTGTTTTACGAAATTTCGGCAACTTTTTTTCTTTTCTTTTCTTTCCATTCCTTTTCTTTCCACTTTGCGTTTCACTTACCGTAATGCCATTTGTCTGAGATTTTCTCTTTTTCCGACCCGTACAAAACTATTGGTGTGAATCGCCCGGTAAATTTGCTGTGGAAAACAATAATACGTCCACGAATATAATTAGGTATTTTCGACACGCGTGATATTTATTGCCTTTACAGCTCATTGTTTCGTCAGCATTTGAGTTTTTTCTTAGTATGGAATGCATTGAAAAAAATATTACATCTATCATACACTGCGAATATAAGACGACCCAGATTTTTGGAACGTGAAATGAATGGGAAAAGTCTTATTTACTTATGGATCATTCCACCCAAAATTGTACAGTATTGACAAATCACATTTTTTTCTGAAATATTATTTGCTTTGGACTATATTTGAAATTTTAAAAAAATCAACATATTTATGCAATGGTTTCTAAGATTATTCAACATGAGTATTGAATGCACAGAATAACAAAAGAAATACAATCAAATGTGGTTTAAAGAAATTCTGGAAAAAATTCTTGAGATGACTTAAACTAAATTTTCAAATACATGCTCATATCCCTGAAAATTATGAAGCAACTAAACTTTTAGTTTTAAAGTTAATATATTTGCTTGGTCCAAAATAAAAACTCCCCAAATTTTCAAAAATTTATGTTGCCTGTAAAATATCTCAAATTTTTTAATATTTGACCTAAATCATTCATGAGATCTGTTTTATTTGGTTAAAAAGCAATTTTTAAAATGAATATAAACTTTTTAAAAATCTTTTCTCAGTTACATTATTTTTGCAATATCTACTTTTACAGGTAATACTTATTTAACTATTCTGATGTATCTATAATTATAAATTAAAATTTTTATCCTTAAATGAATGCTTCTTTTTGATTTGCATATCGCCAATATGCCTTTGGTGCCAAAAAGGTGCATGCTAATAGAAGCTGTTAAAATATGTACACAAAATCTCATTTTAAAAAATTAGATTTTTTTGGGGTTGACTCTCTCTACATATTCATTGCATTTATATAATTCAAATATTTACTACCAATAAAATGTTTATTCTTTACAATAAGGAGCTGTTTTAGGCAAAGATAGAAAGGACCTTTTTTTTAATTTTTTAAATTTATTTTACTTCTTGACGAATCACGTGAAAATCACATTTGTTACTTTAATGAAGCATCTGGAATTGGAGTAAATACCCGTTTGTATGTTTTTTGTCATTCTCGATCGATAGAAAAATCTCTTATTTTTGCGCAATGCTTATTGCATTTGCCATTTCCTATTCAAAGTTCGCGGGACAAAATTCTCGTTGCTGATTTGTTTCTGCCTCTGCGAGTGGCTGAAGAGTAGTGGTAACGGGGGGGTCGGACGGAGTACTGCCGCGAAGTCATCCCGAATCTGGAGCGGAAATGCACAACCTGTGACACTTCCTACGATTGCTACGTTTTGCTAGGTCAATGGAATTAAGCGTGCTTGCTGTGCAAATGGGACGCATTTTCTCCGCAAATAAATGAATGAGGTGTGCAAGTTGCGCGGGAATGTAAGTTGAATTGGCAATGTATCCGAGATATTTGGGAATTATGATTTGTTTCACTGGTTTCATTGATAGTTGGTGAATTCGGTGCTTTTGGCATTAGAATTTGATCCAGAATCCAGGTTGACCCTATTTTAATATTTCGAGGAATTTGCTACTACTAAATTTTGTGAGTAAAACATTTGTCTTCAGAATGTGTTGACAAGTAATTAAAAAAATATTTTAATTAATTTCGAAATCAAAATAAGTAAATTTTCCTTTTTATGTAGAAATGAACTCTTGACATAATAAATTAGGTAAAACCTAAAAGTGTACACTGAATTTAACCAGTATGTTATGAAAATTATGAATAATTAGAAGTTTTTATGATTCTCTTTTGTATATTTATTCAACAAATGTCAGCCTGTATCATTTTGGTAAATTATCTTGATTGTGAATTAGAAAAAAGTAATGAATTATATATGTTTTAGGTACTAGTGATGGTGATGCTGTAGAGAATGGCAGAGCCTGATCGCAGCTCAAATGATGGTACACAAGAAAATGAGAATGAAGCTGACTCAGGAACTCATCATGATGGCGGCAATGATCACAGTAATGAAGAAGGTGGAGAACAAGACAATGAAGCAGATCAGTCGGGAAGTCAAAGTAGCCCTGTAGGTGTTCCAGATGGTGTTCTTAATACAAACTATGATTCAAGTGATGGTGCAATTCCAGTGCATCGTTGTGATCGTTGTGAGAATTATGAGGCATTGACTCATGTAGCTCTCTTGTCACATCTTGCTCAGTGTCCTGGTAATGAAGTTGAATCTCCTACACCTGGTGAAGTACATAGAGGTCATGATCGCAAGATATTTGAATGTGATGTGTGCAACATGAAATTTTCCAACGGTGCAAATATGCGACGTCATAAAATGAGACACACTGGTGTAAAACCATATGAATGCAGAATCTGCCAGAAACGATTCTTCCGAAAAGACCATCTTGCTGAACATTTCACAACCCACACAAAAACTTTGCCATATCATTGCCCGATTTGTAATAGAGGCTTCCAACGTCAAATTGCAATGAGAGCACATTTTCAAAATGAGCATGTTGGTCAACATGATATGATTAAATCTTGTCCTCTGTGCAGTTACCGAGCTGGATCAATGAAAAGCTTACGGGTACATTTCTTTAACAGGTATGTATGTTTCACATAACTATCTTAAAAGTTCATGGACACTTGATCTTTTAAGGTAAAGTGAGTTGTTTGAAAACATTAACCTAGGAAATAAGCTAAGAAATGACTATTTATAACATTAAGCTAGGAAATAATTATTTGTGATTCTTCAGAATGTTGTGTGAAGGTCTACCATTTCATGTTTATTTTTATACACACATTATTTTTCTGGTTATCATATTTACTTTATAGTTTTAAAATTTAATTACATATCCCCTTGAAAACACCAATGTTAGCCTCGTAGAACTGTAAGCTATTTTGTCATTAGGATACTTGCTGAACACGTGTTTCTAGTTTTATTTTATTTCCCTTAATATTTATAAGAATAAATAATCACATTTTATGCATTCAGGAATTAATCATAATCTGGTACGAATAGAGACTAAGGAAAATTATGAACCATGAATTTGATGACATACCTAAGTTTTAAAACAAGTAACTGAAATTATTATGTTAAAAGTTTTAACTATAAAATTTATCACTCCTTTATCTCATTCCATTGCTTTCGAAACAGTTGTCAAATGAGATATTGGCATCATCAAAACGTTTACTGTGTTTTATACTTTTTTTAATAATAATAATTAATAATAATAATAATAATAATAATAATAATAATAATAATAATAATAATAATAATAATATTATTATTATTCTCTTTTTTCAGCAATAATAAAAAATTAGTATTTTTTCTTGGGTTAATTATGTTTTCTTTTTTGTAAATGTAATACCCATTTAAGGCAGACTTTTTACTTCTGTCAGAAATTTCCACATTTATTGAATGAAATGTACATTAAAGTAATTATCATAACTGCACATTAAATTTAATGTACACATGTATATTAGGATGCAAGAGTCAAAGGTTAATGGTCATATCTGGAAGGAAGGAAATGAATGAATGAATGATCTTAATGGATGGGTGATTGTGAATACATGATATGAATGATGAGATGCAGGGGAAACAGGAGAACCTTTACATTAAATCTACACCGATTTTAACTTGTGCATTAAATTTATGTACAAATGTATGAAGCTCTTTTTAATGTACAAGGTTACATTAAGTTTCATGTACAATACATTCATCTACATTAAATTTAATGGCATCTCTAACAGTGTATAACTAATAATCAAACTTCAAAATTTGCTTCAAACATGTTCTGTCAAATTGTTTAACATTCAGAATAAAGGGTAAAAATTAATGAAGTATACACCAATCAGTTTTACGTATTTTACTTATTTTCTGTTTAGTGTCTTTTGTAGCAGTAGACAGTTAATGATTTTTCTAATTATTCTTCAGTTAAATTCATTCATCTGAAATGAAATTGTTTTGACTGTCAAAAATAACCATAAGATATGAAAGGATCATTTTTAAATGTCAAATTTTTGCCATTCCACCAGTTCACAATTAGAAAGCTAGAACAATATTAACTTTTGTGCTAGGAATGTCTTCTCAACAAATGGCCATCATGGGAATTTTCATTCCTTGTTTCTGTTATCCAGAGACATATCATACTTTGCAGTCACCCTCATGTCAGAATGCAATCAGATTACCCACATACCTTTTTGCAATAGTCTGACTGGCAGATGTCCACAATGCAGTGTCTTCCTGTTGTAATGTGGTTCTTGTTGTTCAGTTTGAGACCCGAAGGAAATATTTTGAAATGAGACTGTTCATATTTGTCTTTCTTTCGAACATCGAAGAATTTTAAAAGGGACATTTTAACCATAAAAGGAGAATCAAGGACATGTATCCTTTGTCAAACTCTAAGAATATGCTGTTTTCATTTAATATAATTTATTTTTATTGTAAACTGTAAATACATAAGAAAAGTGACGTACAGGATAGAAGAATAATCTGTCCACATTTTCGTGAATTCCTGAAACCTTCCCCATCCTTTTACTATACTTGGTTAAATAATGAATGAAAAAACCTACAAAGTGAGGTTAGCCACATTTGAAAACCTTTTCGCATCTGGGTTATAGAAGACTTATTTGCATTGGAAACCAAATTTTATTGTATAATTTGATTTTATAGTGTTGCTAACAAAATAAAACCCACACTCCTGGCTGTACTCTTTTCACAACCAGCTATAGGAGAGCTTAACAAAAGGTGCAACTCAGCAAAACATGTCCTCAACAAAACATGCTAGATTTAAGGAACGAGACGAGAGGTTATCTTAATATTTGCTCAATGTATCTGGGAAACGACAAAAACCTGATTAAGATGGGAGTTGTTGACTCACAAGCTGAAGTATGTTACATGGTACTGGCCAATTTAGTGTTTTAATATTATGTACTTCAAATGTTAACTAATTAATTAAATATTGTTTTTATATTTCTCTTTTTGATGGTTCGTGTAGCCTCTAAATATGTTGAAGCAGTCATGCAGCTGAAAAGATTTTTTTATTTGACACTAAAACTAATTGTCTAATGTCATTTGGCTATGTGTTATAAAGTAACATAAATGCATTATTTGTGGATTTCTTGCAGTGGGTTGTTGATATTAACATTAATGAAAATGACTCCTACAACTTGTATTGTAATTCTAAATATCTGTATTGCATGAAAATATGTTCTCACACTGAAGACAGTTTTGACAAAAACTACAGATATGTAAATAAATAGGCAATGTAATGGTAGGATTCCAAGCCCAATGAAGATAGGTTTGCAGGAATCACACAGATGGCTTTTGCTTATTTTTCATACTAGTTTTTCCCCCAATCTAAAAGTCTGGGTATTATAGGATGCGCGTCCCCAGAATTTTTTGCCATAATCAGTCAGGAATATACATTGGCAAAATATATGCCACTAGCTGCCTGAAGGTTGACTGAATTCTGAATGCGTAACATAATGGACTTGGTTTATTTTTCAAATCATGTATATGGATATTTCATTTAGGATTTGATTGAACTTACAGATAATAAGAATTAAATTTAATGTCAGCATAACATGTGCAAACTTCTTAATCTAAATTACTTGCTAGCTAAATGCTAGGTATAAACATGCGAAAAATATGCAAAGAGAATTATATAAACCTGCATAATGCATGAATTTCTCAAAAAATCAGTGAAGCATGCAAATATGCACAGAAAACTTTTTTATTCCAATGAGCAATGAGCAAACAATACATTTACAAAGTTTGAGAGCTGTAGTATGCCTACATAAAATCATGCATGTACATGGAAATCAGGTCTGTTGATGATTTTTTAATCAATCAGATAAATACTGTTTTCTTAAAAAAACTTTTAAAACATCTGGGAATCACAAATAATAACTTTATATATTTTATTTGGTTGTTTTATTACATTCAATGCTTTTTCTCAGGCATGGAATTGATTTGGACAACCCAGGTCCGAGTCAACCAAGCGCATCATCTGCAATTCCAGCCAGTGGACAGTGTTCACCTTTGGAACCAAGTTGTAATATTAATGTGGGGGCCTCTTACAGTGATAGTGGTGACTCAGTGGGTGCAAGATCTGTTGATAATGCCACCCCTCCTATGCATTTCTTGACTCCTCATGTTGAAATTTCCATGGCTGATGCTCCAGCTACTGGATTTTCTCCTGCTCAGGTAATCATTAAAACGCAAAAGATTATTATTTATCTTGTTTATTTCTAGCATAAGTATAACATGCTAAATAATTTTTAAATATTTAATTCTGAACATTAGAGCGAACAACCTCTTGCATCAGCCTCTCAGTCCGGCAGTGAATTATCCTCTCAACATCTGAATGGAGAATGCCCAGGATCCCCACATTCTGCTGATTCAAATTCTAATGCTCCTTCGAGCAGTCTTAACAATTCCCTGAAAAGGCCTGAACCAGAAGGCACATCAATCACTCCGTCCATATCTCTGATCCCAATCAAACAAGAACCTAGCTCAGAGGACCCTGTTCGTGCAAACGGACCTGTCAATTTGACCACTAGTAGGTCTGGAGCTGAACTTGCCTCTGGAGCCACGAATGTCCAGTTTCCAACTGCCTCATCGAGTAGTCTTACATCGTTAATCAAAGTGAGTATAAATCCTTTTGGTCTAACTGTGAATTAATAAAATGTAATTTTTGTCAAGACTTGTTGAGTGATTTGGTTTGTTTCTTTGGATTGTCACACTAACACAGATCAAAATATTTAAGTTAGCAATATCATATTAGTTTGGTAAACATGATTAAATGGTGCAGTGTTATATCTAAAATACAAATGGTTTTGGTGTTCTTTATTGCTGTGAAACAAGTGAATACTTTCACAAATTAATATGAATAAGTGCGATTTTCATTTTGTTGTAGTTAAGAATGTTAAAACAATATTTTGTCTACTACATTACTTATTTAAATATTATTCAAAATTTAATAAAATTTGAACATCATATCATCACATAGACACTTGTTATAATTTTGTTATAATGAACACGTATTAAAATGTTCAACTTTAGCACAAGTTCGTTAATATAAATAAATCCGCAAATTGTTTTTAAGTTGCCTAATGTCATGATATTGAGGGTAAGTGCAATGTGAAGAGAGCTCAGCATGGATCCCAAAGAAAAATGTTAATCCTTTCTTCACCCATAAAAATTGTGCCTAAGTAATAAGAAAAGGAAGAATTAATGTTTTGTCCTAAACATAGCTTTCAGCTTCTGAACTATTTTTTATTGAAATTCTTGGAAATTAATGATGCATACAATCACATGCACACATCCTACCATCACATGAAATTCATTTTATTTGCAAGTGCATTCAACAAATGTTTGTATCATGTCAAACTAGAATGTCAGAGTCAATCTAAATAATAGAGGACAACAATAGAAGCAAAACTAATTTGTGAAAAGTGCTGAAACATCAATGCAGTGTGAATTTGAACATATTTCTTGAAAGTCAACTCTGATAGACGCTTCTCTGTACGCCAAGAGGGGGGTCTGAGCGAACTCCAATAAACAATTTAATATTTCATGTTGAAACATGTTGTGTAATTTAATAAAAACTGTTTCTTAATCTGCAAATTATGGATGTTTTTGACACACCAAAAATAAAATTATTTCTATATCATAATACCGACACTTGAATATAATGCTTTCTCATTCTATTTGTTAAAAAAAGGAAAATGGGGTCCAGCTAGACCCCTCTTAGCATTAGAGATGTGAAAATTAATTATCTGCAATAATTTCCAAGTACACTGTGAAAAATATTGAAGCAAAGGATAGTTGCAGCGTTCATCATGAGATTTTCTCTTGTAACTTAGAATCTTCTTTGAAAATGTTTGTGCATGAAACAGATTCTGTCCCTTGAGCTCTAATGTTTCCTTCTGACTTATTACAAATCATGCAGTGTTTTGTGCATTCAGGCGAAGGTTCTTCTTCATCTTCTTATAAAGTCTTACTCTTTCCCTCGGTCTTTCATCTCTAGCCATCCTCACGATTCTTTTCTCCTCCATTCTCTCAATATGACAAAGGTTCTGTCTTTGAGAAATGTTGATGATAAATTCAATCTGGGGACCATATTGAAAACTTCAGTCTGTATGTCAGTCTGATGTTGTCTGCCATGTCTGTTGGAAAATAGAAATTCCAAATTTCATAATTTTACAGTTTTAGAGGGAGAATAGCATCTGAGATGAAAACTTTTTGTTTTTCTTTGAAGAATATTTCGAATTTGTGTTTTTCTTTGAAGAATATTTCGAATTCCTGGGTTAACTTTTTTTTTTTTTTTCCTAACTCCATATGGCACTGACAAGTACCATGATAGATCTCTGAACTTAGGCAAGGGAGCAGTCTTAAGTCTGTACACCCTCCCATTTCCTGTGCAGGAGATAGTGGTGGTTTGACATTTGATGGATGATGTTAGGGATGATCGTGAAGAGTGAATGATTAGAGAAGGAATGGTGTGATTCATGGTGGTACTGCCAATCTTCCCACAATTATAGTGTGAAAACATCCATGCTTTTTATGGGACTTGTAACACAGAGCCATCAACCCAACATTCTTGGATGATGCTCCAAGTTGGCTCCAGATGGCACAAAGAAGCATAACTCTGAAGTGAACTTCTCATAAAGTCGAGTTCAACTCATAGCATTCTGTCTCTTAAAAGCTTTGTTAAAGGCTACATTTCCACATACAATATTTCCTACCATACTGTGAAATATATTTTTCTTTTGTCTTGCCTTAATGTATTATTTCATATAAGGCCATAGAACAGTGCTTTGTTTGCATTTATGCTACTGCAAAGTTATGGAGAGATTTTTTCACCCACTTTCCCTTCCTCAGTGATAGTAGTTCCCAGGTATTTTAAGTTTTGAACAGTTTGTAACTCATAAATGACTTGGATATTAGACATTTCTCCTGTAATGCGTAGATATTCCAGTTGTTTTAATCCAATTCAATCAGTTCCAATCAGTTTGAGAAGGAAATATCATCTAGTAACACTTATGATCAATCAAAAGATATATAAAACAAGCTCAATTGTTTTAAAGAAAAGTACTGTTAACTAAAAATTTCTGAATGGACAGAATGAAAACAATCTCTGCGTAGTCAAGGAACACACAACACAATATCAACAAGTAACTGATGAGTTTGTGGAAACAAAGGTTTTTACAATAGAAAGGTAGGATAGTGTTGCAGGGGTACAAATGCTATTTTTTTGTTGAATAGTTAAGGCACGAACTGGGGATCAATTTAAGATTCTAGGAAGGGAGGGAAGAAGGTCACAAGGAAAGGAGTAAGCTCAATGAAAGTTGATGAAAAATATACCAAAAGTAAAGATCTTCAACTTGAAAAAAGTAAATTAATAACCAAGTACCTTGTTTTAGATTTGGTGGATCAAGGACTCAAAAGCAACACAAAAATTGAGAATCGACCATTTATCTCCTTCAATTAATTTAAGTTAATTTCTGCAGATGTTTGTACATTTCTGTTCTATGAATCTTGTTTTCATTCCATTTGTGATATACTAAATGTTAAACAAGTTTGCCTTCCAAATAAAAATGTATTAATGCTCCTTACTTTACAGGTATCACCATTAAAATCTCTTCTTCGAGATGATTTAAAGCGAAAAATTGGGAATCGCATGGCCCCACAAATTGCACATGGGCATCCCTCAGCAGGTTCAGGGCATCCTGAAAGCTCATTTCCCATTCAACCTATTGCAGCAACTACTACAAATGGTGCAATTACTTCAACGGGTCCAGAACAACCTTCAGATTCCACGGAATGGCGTTCACTCCACAAAAGAATCCCATCTCTTCAGTGTATTTTCTGTGGTATTGCCTTTCCTGATCAGACATTATACTTCTTGCATAAAGGTTGTCATTCGGACAGCAATCCCTGGAAATGTAATATATGTGGTGAACAGTGCTCAAATGTGTATGAATTTAATTCACATTTGCTCAGTAAAACTCATCAGTAAAATGAAAATTTTACTTGATCTTCCAAGGTAGCATTACATATGCACACAAACTTCACAGCATTAAGCTTTTTCCTTCAAAGATTTTGTAGTTACAGTGAAACCCTAGTTTAGTGGAACTCAGTTTCAAGGTAAACCAGTATTTGAGGTAAAATATATATGGTCCTGAGAAACACCTCAAGAACAATGCATTTCCATCCCCAATTTAGTGGTATTTACGTTTGTATAAAACCAAGATCCCAAACATATTTAAGATAAGTCATACTTAACAGAAGTTCAACAATAGGACACTTTTTTGATCAATTTGTTCACTTCCGAAAGTATGATACAAAAGTCTCTCATAGCTGAGAAAGTCAAAAGCACAACATTTAGCAGATGGTTACCAGGAGCATTGCAAACAGTTTTGTTATTTATGTTTCTTTGATTTTTTCTTTCAGTCTTCATTCTTTCCAAGTGTATTACTTGCCCTGACTCCTGGAAACACACTGTTTGCCTTCCGCCTTTGATGCTTTGCTAATAGGTAATATTGTCTTTGTCTTTGGACATAAAAAATAAAGGTAGATCTTATATTTTAAATTTGCACTTTCTGCTATTGAAATTATCTTAACCCCTTTTAGTGTAAACCCTTATTTAAGGGTTAAAAAAATGGTTGGCTCTCAGTATTACACTAAATAGGGGTTTCACTGTGTTACAGTCCATCCAGATTCTGAATGTGTGGTTTACATTTCCAAGAAATGGGCCTTAAAAGTCTTCAGTTTTAGTCATCAGTCACATACATTTTGTAGATGGTACAAACTAATTTTATCATCTACGTTTATATTCTTACATACTGTTATTATTATCATCTTTAGTTCTTTTATATTTACAAACATTCCTTTATTGGTGCTTTCATTGTATCAGATTTTACTTTAAATATTCTGATAATATTTTTAAATATTGTCTCTTGTGATACTTTAAAAGTTTCGTAGAACAAAACAAACGAGTTTTATACCCCCATACAAAGACAAGTAGACATAACGTTTTGTTGTTTTTTTTTAGGGTGAAAAACTTAAATTCAAATTAATAATTGATATCTCTGATTTTTTTATCTTAATTTATGTTCTTGCCTCAAATTTGATGTAGATTATAGAGTATATATTAAACATAATATCTTTTTTTAAATTTCTTTGTTAATATTTCAGTCTTACCAAATGTAAGAAGCTTAATTTTGAAAATGAATTTTCAAAGATTTTATTTCAAAATAAATTTTATTTCATGGCAAGTTCAGTACATGATTTATTTATTATGTATCTGAAGAAATTTTATGAATTCCTTTACTAACATTCATTGGGTAAAGCGTATTTGAAAACCAAACAAACGTATGTCATGAAAGTATTACTCACTATTATCTCATAGCAGCATTAATACCTGTAAAACCCTACATATTGAAATGTTTTAAAAACTTATAAAATGTAATTTCTTTCAAATTTAATGCTTCCTATTCTTGAGGCAAAAAACATTTTTGTATACAAGTATTTGGTGAACTACTTTTTGTTGATATAAAAAAATGATTATTAATATTGTGTGCGAAATGACTGCCTTGGACAGTACCGTAGTCAGAATTTTGTTTCAAGCAGAGCTTGTCAAGCAAACATGAAGTAATAATCAAGTTTTAATTAACCTTTCCTGAAACCCTGTTAAGAAATTTTTGACATCTTTGAACTTGACACAATATGAAAAATACGTAATTTATTATGTTATTTTTTGGAAAACAGGTAAAATTACTTCACTTAAGATTTACTTGCAAAAATATTAAATGACAAACTGCGCAGTATTGAGAGAGAGATTTCTTTTTTGTGAGGGGATGTATTACCCTAGCCGCCCCTCTAGCTGCGTGAATGGTCTCAGAAATAGGGATGTGTGTTTAAAGTAATGATGTGTAAATCCACCCAAATGTTTATCTCCTCATTTATTATTGACTGATACAATGAATTCTTTTTCTATAAATTTATTGCAAATTTCCATAAAGGGGTACTTGATATTTATTAATTTATTGGATCTCTATCTGGTTGATTTGTAATTATTATTTGTTGACATATAATTTGAGAAAAATATTTTATATTTATAATGATTTTTATTTATATATTTTTTGTTGCACTTTCGTTGTAATGATTTTGTTGATTTGGTTTTACTCTATATATAGTCATCCAATATGGTTGTGATGTATGAATTCATGCAGTGTTTTCATTACAGATGTAGTGCATTAATCAAAGAACAGCACAGTGTGTTTTTATCATTTATATATTTATTTATGCTGTGTGTCTTATGATCGGTTTTTATATCATATTTATTTGTACAGTATTTATTTTTATATTATTTATCATCAAATTCTGCTGTATGTTCTTTGGAATACTGAGCAGTATCAAGATTTTGATAGTTTATAAATGTATTTTCAGTTTTCTCTCTTAAGGAAAGACTAAATTATTAATGTGCCTTTCAATACAAGTATTCTGACTTCAATTTAAAAAAAATTAAATTGTATATTTTTAAACATTGAGAAAATGCTTTATTGAAGTGTAATTTTTTTATGACCTTGTGAATTAATATTAATATAACCAAATTATGTTCAGCAGTATCTGTTAAAAGTTTGAAAAAATACATTTGGGGGATACTTAATTAAATTTCAGAGGAATCAGTGTTTTTAAATTGGCACATCATATCAATTTGCTAAGTAATATTTTGTAACTTGAAATGATCTTTTCACACAGATAAAAATCAATAAAATATGATTATTTATGTAGTAATTTAATTTGTTTGTGTTTTGTGCCTCTTTGAAAACATAGATTACAGTTATTATAAAAGGGAGAATTGAATGGTACATATTTATATTTAGAATAGTTGGTACCTATGTCAAAATTATTATTTCTCTAGCTCCATACTGTTTTGCTCAATGGTGTCCTTCTTGTGACTGTTATATAGGATATTCACTTTCAAATTATTAAAATTGGTAAACATTCCATAGATTTAATTACTAATCTAATTGTAGAATAATCAACATGAGTTGAATTATTCAGATCTATTGATAGTAGGCTCTAGAATATCATACCGAAGAAGTGGTGATTTGCCTTGAAATTATCACTTAAAGAAGCAGAATTTATGAACTTCACTTATAAAAACATTTCACAAAAATGTTTTGTTTCTACTGGAAACAGTATACCAAGTATAAATCATGTGATCTATTAAGTTTGAGAATTTGAATCTTTTAAAAATTGAAAAGAGCAACTTTATTGTTAAAGTGGAGAGAAATTTTCATGTATTTGTTGCAACAAAATGAAAGCAAAAAATTAGTATTAGGAGATGGATATTTACCAGTTTTCAGGTATGTTGACTTGTGCATTATGTTGATGTTCTTATAGAAGCACAAGAATTTTCTTTATTTTTTCTGTTCAATCCATTTCAATAAGTAAATCAATGTTTTCCTTCCTTTACATTACCTTATTTGAACAAAGGTTCCAAAAATTGGGAATTAACATTGAATTTGGAAAGTGAATGTTTGATACGATTAAGCAATTTTTCTATCATTTTGAAATTTTTAGCTATGATAATAAATGTTCGTGAATAGTAGTTTGAAACTGAAGTAATTGTGAGCATTGCACATACTGCACTAAGTTAGTCATAAGAAATTATTTGAAACATGTTTGTAAATAATGGAATGATAAATTTTTGGTATGACTGATTTGTTCTCATGATAGTAAAATTATTTTTATAACTTTGTGAGGATAAAATTGTGTTCTAATGAAATATTTCAGTACTTACAAATTTCAAGCTTATGAAGCATTTCTCTCTCCTTTTACAGAATGAACTAGGATGATGTGATCCTACTTGCTATAAATTGTCTATGAATGATGTCTAGAAATTCTTGGTAAATTGTTGGTAACGATAAATATTCACTGGCATCACTTGGTTGAAGTTTCCTAATTTTGCAAAGAATATGCTTCAAAGTATGTAAGGCGTCTTTTATTAGGTCTTTTCTTTACTTGTCATTGATGAAGAAAATTAAATTATATTTTGTAAGTATAAATACAGCAAATGTTTGTGAAAGAAAAAGTGCCTTTTGTCATTCCCATTTAAAAGATGTTCTGGTTGTTGTTTTTTTTTTTTTGTTTGTTTCTCTGAAACTAGTCATGTTTTTGTGAAGAAATACTCCCCTATTTACCTATTATTGAATTTTTTATAAAAGTCAAAAACTTTCTTTCTCTCTGATTAAGTGAACCTGCCTTTCTCGTGACCTGTCTGGCGGTGGTTCAGAACTTAGAAATTTAATTTTTAGTTTGTAAAATGCTTGCATGCATTCCATGCATGCAAGAATGGAAACGACCATGAGTTTCTTGAAAAAAATTATTTAGGGAATAACTCTCCATGATTACTGCTTGTTTTATGCTGTCCAGTTTCTTTCTTAAATGTCTTTCTTTCCACCTTTATTTAATTGTGTGTGCCTTAGAGAAGGGATGTGCTGAAGGTGTAATTGTCTTTAAATTGATCCAGTGCTTTTATCACAAACCTGTGCTGTGGTGCTTGGAATCATTCCAAGATTTATGTACAGTTTCAATTTTCTCAAAAGTAGCTGGAATATTTATGCTTCCTTTCAATTGCAGTGTTTTCTCATGGTATAAAATTGTGAACATTTGAAACTCAGGTGAATATTCATTAACTTTTTAATGCACTTCACATGTGCAGTACTGTAATAAATTTAACATCAGCTCAGTTGAGCAGATTAGGTAAACGAAAACAAAAAGTGTATGGCTTCTGAATGGTGCTTCCAGCCAAACTGATGTCACCAGAATTCAGTGTAATTAAAAAACAATATTGAAATGTTTCCATACTCATTACCAATGTAAGTTATAATCAGTATTTTAAGACCCTTGTAGTTCATACATTTTGTCAACCTTGCCAGAATTACAAGGAAAAAAGGCCTTACTAGAATCATGTGTATGTGCACTTACAGTGAGAGAAAAAGAGTACAAATGAAGCCTATTTAATCTATTGTCAGAACAAAATTTAATGTTGCTGATAAATGTACTTACTAAAAGATGATACAATGTGATAAGACGATTATACATCTTTATGTACGATGCTTTGAAGAGCATTTTGTTTATGATCCACGCTATTTGTTTTTTATCTCTTTTGTCAGTTCTTGTTCCATCTTTATTAAAATATGACATTGTATCATTTTTTGTTTATTTATATATGGGTGTCTGAGTATGTTATGAGAAATAGAAACCAAAGCAAAAGCTGAAATCTAGTGTCCTGTTTCATATAGGCATCTAAATGAAATGAATGTTGACATTTGACCGTTATGAAGTATGTATAGTGCTCTGCCTAGCACACATTCCCATGAGTGGAATCTTCAATAAATTTTAAGTCTTGTGTCATTTGCGAATATATTGCGAAGAGAGATGTATTTATTATTACATGGTATGAACTATAAATGTGGTGGTGATGGTTTATATTTAATAAAATGGAATTTCAGTAATGAGTGGAAAAATAATTTTATTGCAGTGATTCCTTTATATTATTTCGTGAAGAACATGCAATGTTCAATCAACTAGTTATTCTGCTTCCTTTAAATGGACTTCAGTGTATATATTGTTCATTTACTTGTGAAAACTATAGGAACTATGGAATTTTTCATCCTCTTAGTCTTTCAACACGTAACATGAATTGATTTTCTGATATTGGATGCAATTTAATAGCAGAAACTAGTGGTTCTACAACAGCACATACTTTCTCACATTATTACAATGTTATCGTTATGTATAATGGGACACCCATATGTGTTTCATTAATTTCAAACAGAAACTACTAACCTACAAAAAAATGTTCATGACTTTTCATAGAGTTAATTTTGTACAACAGACTTTGTCTAAAGCAAATCTCTCTATCTTAATTTTTTTGAAAGTTGGTTATTTTTAATTTTCGAAAATTTAGGGTATTCAACGAAAATGAGGCCTGCACCACTCTTAAACGTCCTTCACACCAGTCAACAACAAAATTTAATAAAAAAATTCGGAGCCATTTTTTTTTAAATGTCTGGGGGTCTTTGTATAAAGTACACTCCAAAATTAAATTATAGAGGCCGCAACATCAGCTAAAAAAAATTGTGGAATGTCAATTTTCGAGAAAATCGGCTGAACGGTTTAGAGCTAGTTGTGCACAGACCGAAGGACAGACAGACAGACCTACACACACGTTTTCCCGTCAATCGATTTTTGGGTATGAAGGACGCACAAAACCTGGATTCTGGCTACACCACGCGTTAGAGGTTTTTTTCTATATTTAGAAACGGAATTTATCCACTTTTTCGTTACCGGGGCCCGGTGATAAGAGTTTTTATGTCGAAAATTGTCTGTTTCCCCGCGCTCGATTACAATACTTTCTTTTACGTTAGTAATTGCGAGAAAGTAAAAAGTGCTCTTCCTTGTTTAGGATGATAACTTAAGAGAACTTCTTACAATGATAACTGCCAGAATGGTTTCTCTTGCAAAGTGTTTATGGCATATCTTTTCCATGTCTTCCTTCTCTAACCATATTGTAGATAGACTTTTTTCTGAAAGAAAGCTGATCTTCAAAATTAAATTTGTAAATAAGATTCTTCCCAATTTTTTTCAACAGGAGTGAATTTCATTATTTGATGCTGTTTTTCATAAAAAAGACAATTATAAAAAGTAAATTTTGGGCTCCATTTTTTTATTTAAATGTTTGCTCAAATAAGGTAAAGTTTACTTAATAATATGGCATAGGTCCTATTTAATTAAGAGTTTGCATATTTTGAAAATTGCAACAAAAAATTTCAGTGTCTTTCTACTATTACAGTATTGAATTTATGTGGTGTGTTTCTTCTTTTTTATGGAATTTTTTCTTCTAAATTACGTATTTAAATAATACTATATATTATTTTTCGAAAATAGACAATTTCAAGTGATTTTGAGTAAAGTAATGACAACTTTTAAAAATTACCTACACAAGATATTCTCATCTGCGACCGTCTAGGAAACCTGAATCTAATAGCGCCGAGCCCCTGGTCGAGGTGATAAAGGCACTTACTGCGTCGAGACAAAAATGATAATGGAGGACCATACCAGCGCTCAACGCCCATTAAGGGCTCAGAGATATTATCCACGCACGTTTTCTTGAACCCTCATTTTGCTAGATGTGAGGGGTTTGATTTTTTTTATTGACAGAACTATTATTTTAAATCATTAGCTCGTTTTTCAATGCAAACTATTTTCTATTGGGCAGGAGCAAACACTTTTGGTTAAAGAGCTATTTTTATAACAATGGGACGTTTTGACAGTTAGTGCTGGCGCAACAACTGAAGGTTCTGCGGTCGTTTTGTCCTTGAGCCTATTAGACTCTCCTTCCTCCATTCGTTCGTTTGCAGTTGGCTAACTTGTAAAAGGCTTCGACGCTTCCTTTTGTGATGTCCTCGTCCAACGAGGAATGTAGTCCGCCAAGAGAAATAGTTGAAATTAGAAAATGCAGTGGTGTGTGCTCTTCTGTACATTTTTTTTACAAACATTACATTGACTTAAGTTTTTGTGTGATAAGTATTATGTTTATTTTTAACCCGAGTCTTGAATGTGAGATGCGTACGGGGGGTCGGTGCATGTTTCCGGCTCTTGTGTTGGAAGGTGGAGAGCTGTGTTCGAGCGTTTCGAGGTTCCGCGCTTTGCTTTTTATATAATTGTGATACGGTTGTGCCATAGTGGGCGCAAAAGGCATCTTCCTTGTTCACAATTAAGGAATGCATTAAGATGCAGAACATCAGTGACATATAAAACAATTATTAAGTCACATTTGAGTTATTAGATCATAGTAATAAATATTGATACTCGAGTTGTTATAATTATAAATAAACTATCCTCCAATACAAAAACGCATGAGCCATTCGCTGTGAAACGACCAGAAAAGGTATATCCTAAAAAAATCATTTTTCTTTTTATTTACATCCATGGCAGTTTTCTTTTACTGAATACGAAAGCATGTTCGAGTTTTCCACATACGTAATTACATTTCAATATTCCCCGGACTCGCGTCCGTGCATCAGTGAAACTCTTAGATTTCTGTATAGTGATGTCTTCACGAGAGTCGTATACACTACGAAGGGGCGTGTCTGAACAGCTGCCGCGGCGGAGGGATACCTTTCTGCATTACACGTGATATTCACTTGTTTAGCGAACTGTCACTTTGGCTCATTCCTATAAAAATCGCTCTATATCGGAGTTTGTCAACAAAACTTGTTGCTATCATTTATTCTGAATTCAACTAATATTAATAAAGGAGTGGGGGTAGGGATGTCGGCTCAAGAAAACGTGCGCGTAAAATACATTGCGTTAACGACGACACTTTTTATCGCCGCCTGAGGCTATCTCGGCCGGTGTCACAGGTCATGCCAGTGTCTGTGTCTCAAGCGCGCGGTCGACCGTGGAAAGGAATAGAATTCAATTGTTGCCTTATTTTACGTGGCGAGAAAAGGATTTATTTAGTTGTGCACTTGGCGTAAATGATTTACGTCAGGGGCGCCGTTAAATAAATCCGAGGGTAATATGTGTTATTTGTTTACAACAAATTGAGTAAAATTACAAACAGTGATGACTTTGGGGCGAAACAGAGTTGCCCCTGATCAAAGATAATGCCTCCGTGTTACAGTACGTTCTTGACATATGCACTACCTTTGTAATGACTTTTTACGTTCGGTCTACATTTTTGCCTTGTCCTTACCGGCTTGGGTGGCTCAAAGCACCAATTGTGCAAATATGCAGTGCCTCTGACCGGGTCATAGGGTTTGAGTCTTCCAGGTTCGGGAACTTACAGTTGGACAGGTACTGGGGCGGTGTCCCGCTGGTGGGAGATACCTGGCAGGAAAACTCCGCTAGTCGGTGTGTAGGTCAGCGCCGGACCTCGTCATTGAGCTGGACAAGATCGCCGCCACTTCCCGTGCAAAAATAAGCACTACACTTACGAGACTAATGACCTTAGGAGATGAAGCGCTAGGAATCACTTATGAATGAATCAATGTAGTATACTTAGTTTTTTTTTGTTCTTGGCGCGTGAGGCCTTCTTCCCGATGGAATATCTCACGGTATTTCGCGTCTTTCTCGGTAGTGCCGCTAGATGTCGCATGGTCGCCAGCACCGCGCGATACAGTCGCGATCATGCGACATCAGCGGCACGACTTACAAAGACGCGAAATACCGTGAGATACAAAATTGTAAAGATAGGCCCTACGCGGGAACAAATAAAAACCCAAGTATAATTCGGCGATTTCGCTAATGCCGCTCAATCAAGATCCGATATTGCGCCAGATTAGCGAGAGGCTGCTGTATTGGTTTCAAATGCTTTGATTGAGGGGCATCCAAAAAGTAAGTTTCCCCGGTCCGTCGACAAAAGTAAAAACAATGTCACTGAAAAGCTCTATTGTTGCAGATAAAGCAAATAATACCCTAATTCCTACAAATCACCACCAGAATTAAGACTTGTCATATCGTGAGATCAACATTTGTATCTCTGTCATAAAAGTCTGCCATCTAGGATAGGTACCAGTGTTGACTGCCTCCTGCAACTCTGCATCACTGAAATTCGCGTAATGTTGACCGGACGAGAATTAAGAACATTTCCAGAAAGGTTCTAACTATTAGGGGAAAGGTAATTAGGGAGTGGGCAATTAGCATTGGTTAGTAGTATGAGCGGAGTGTAGACGAGATGAAATAAATAAGTTAATAAATAAGCAATGATTAAGTTAATCAGTAATTAAATTTGTAAATTGATAAGTAAATAAGTAAACCATTAAATAGTTAAAAGATCATTAAGTTAATTAACATGAAGTTTAAGTCTCAAGTAAAATTTTTTCTGCTGCACAACTGTTTCTATACAATTAGATACTATACCGATCACCCAAAAGGAAAGTAATATTTATTTTAAAAACGACATTTTATGTATAATTTACCATTTGGATTGCATAATTGTAAAGATATCTATAACAAGTATTGTACTTCAGCTTCTGGGTCAATGAGCCCCAACTAGATCAGGTTTTCGTCCTGTTTCCCTGATCCTCGAGCAAATGCTGAGATGGACCCTTGTTTTGCTTCTGGACATAAATGTAACTTCAAATTAACTTCTCCCCATAGCACGTCACACAGTTTTTAACTGTTTTTGACGTGAATAAATAAACTGCAAGTTTCAAAGTAATAGTAAAAAGGATATCATTTATATTCATTTTTTAATTTACCTATTTTTTTCACTTAATTTAAGACTAAACATCTTTTAAGAGTGAGCATGTTATGGTAGATGATCAATATTTTTTATGGGACCTCATCGAATCAATCGAAAATCAAATGTTATTTCTACTGTCAACATTGTCTTAAAGAATACGCAATCTATAGCGATGGAAATGGATGGAAATGCTTTTTGCCCACTTTGATAGCACTGAAAACTTTACGCAAAAACATTTTCTAATAAATAAATAAACAAACATATTATGGGGCAAATGGGAGTGTGTGTCTGAGAAATGAGCACAGAGGCGATGGTGGTTGGGGTGTACGAAAAGATGGACATCGCTGGGGGCAGGATCCGGGCTTTCTGTCGGCCGTGTATGCTCATCTCGCATCAGATTTGCAGTAGTTTCGCTAGGAGGTGGTTGACCATGAAATTGTTTCGATTTTGTTAACGACCTAGGGAAACGTACTTTCTGGAAACGCCTTCTTTCATCAGTGCGACATTTTAAAATTTTACCAATTGTAAATATGCGTTTTCTTATGATTTACTTAAAGTGTTATGCAATTAACTTATCAATTAATTGACAGGTTTAATAATAAAGTATGTAAATAAAAGGAAGAAAATGTTTATTTCGCTTTGGTACCACATTTGCATACAAAAGGAGTGTGCATTTTACAAGTTCCTAATCTTCTTCATCGGGAGATTTAAATCTAGGATCGTCGATTTTCTCGGACTTCACGGGTCCAAGATTGCCACGATTATCTTTAATGACAGTGACCGCCTCCGAAGTAGCTTCATCCTGAGAAGAGTTACGTTTACTTCCTGAAGTTTTTTTCTCGCCTGAGCCACCTTTTCGCCGCCTAGAAAAGTGGTATCCATTTAGACAACTAACATAACAGTTAAAACCATGCGAACATCCAACGAAAAGTATATAAAAGGGGGCTTCTAAACCAAATTTTTTGGACCCATAATTTTTTGTTATTAAAATATTTCCGTTTTTCATTACAATGCTTATGTTTATTATAATTTAAAAAAAATTCATCCTTTTATCTCAAAATATTTTTTTACAATTTTGAATGTTTTGAGGCGTGTGTTGAGACGTCTAGACAACATATTTCAAAATAGGTAACGTTTCAACAATTCAAACATCATTTTTAACATTTCAACCAACATTTTATACTCAATAAAATTTAAATTCATTGATGTAAGAAGCTTAATTCAGTAATATCCTCTGCCATAAATCCTTTATACACTAATCTCAAATTCTTAGTTTTTAAAAGATATTTTCTTTTCTTTTCTTTTAAACTATTAGCATATCGATTAGGTAAAATTACACTAATCATTTGACCTTGTTTATCAGTTTTTAGATCCAGTGCCACTTTATTATTTCCATATTTTGCTTTTACGTTTCTTATATCAGCAATAGGATATTCACGATCTTCCATTTAGTCCGATACTTTTTTTAATGAATTTGGAGGATGCAGTCGATCATTTTGTGACGGGGGCGGAATCATAGATTTTTGTTAAATAATAAACATATTTGTTATTACATTGTACATTATTTATGTACTGTATATATGGTAATACACAATAGTATTGATAAATAATTACTTAATTCAAACAAAAATTTATATTTAAATCTATTTTGCCAAATAAAACAAGGTAACATACGAAAACTCTAGTCCTTTTTGGATGGGGTATAGCCCCCCTCTCCCACGTTGAATCCGCCACTAGTGATTCCAGTCAATAAATCCTCCTCTGCTAAATGAGATTTACACGCAAAATCAGAAACATTTCCCTTCACAGGTGAATAAATGATCCATTCTCTTTTTACGATTTCTTTGTTTAGCAATTGTTGCGAGAACAGTGCGTATGTAAGTCATATTTATTTCATGTTATCCCCTGTTTCATGCTCAAGGGATGACCTATCAAAAGTATTTTATTTACTTTGACAAAAGAAAGGCCTCTTTGCTTCCCAATACTCCCGTATGATGTCATTAGTATGAGACCAAAGACCAGGGTCTGTCGTTTCCGGAAATAATGGTACATAGATAATGACTGAAATAATACTTTCACATTTTCCCGAAACACTGTCTGTCACCTGATCTTGAATACGAATTACCTATCTTCATTACACGCCATAAAATATGTACGTTCTAGCACACGGATTGCAGCTTCCGCTTGTTTTTGTTATTAGTTCTTCTCTGAACTCGAAGTTGAGGGACCAGAAAGAGAAAGTTAATAATCATGAACAGTATTATCCTTTTTGTTGGCAGTGTAATTGAAATAATTAGTTTCGGAATTCACTTAGTATTTTCTTCTCGATCTTTGACTCTTATTTCTTCCTATTGGAGATAGTAGTAAAGGAAAGTAATAGAGAACCCGGAAATAATGACAAACAATAATGATTCTATTATTTTTATATGTGCAATGCACACTACGCTGATGATACTACAATTATTATGGGGAAAAGATTTGTTAAAAGGCTTGAGGAGCGGCAGCGTAAACGTGATCGTGTAAAAGGAAGTTTGTTGTCTTCCAGATGTTTATCCAAATCTATCTAATGACGTAAAATTAAAACTCACGATTTCTCGTCTGCTGCCGCTTTAACGGCAGCTTGTTCAGCAGCTGTTAGAGCGAGTAATCTTGGATCCATTGCCACCCATTCAGAGTTCAAAACTTGATCCATTCTCCAACGTTTTGTTACATCAGGTTCCAATAAATTAGTTACCAGCTTTTTTACCTAAGTGGGCAGTGAAATAATTGTAACTGACTTCTAATTTATTTATTGCAAAGGTGAATGTATTCGTTTTAACTATTACTGACGTTAATAAAATATTAGAAGAACAAAACTTAACACAATGCTGTCAGAAGTATTGGTTTGACTGCATGACATATGAGTTACCTGGTCACTCAGACTGTCAACAACTTTGGAACGAAACCTCCATCGCCTGTTTATTTGTTATTCATGCAGGCGCTAAATATTTGTGTCATCGAAAGGCATAGCTTTATTCAACATTATGGATAGTACTATGCCGAGAAACCAAATATCGTAAATTTTTGGATTATGAGGGATTCCCTTTAAGAGAAATAAAAAACAATTACTTTTTGCAAAGTGTATTGGTTTATGTGTTAAGTTTTGTGCTATTTTTAAAGTAGTTTTGTTACCAGTTTCTTTTACGTAAGTGGGCCGTGAAATAATTGTAAAATACTTCGAATTTATTTGTTGCAAAAGTGAATGTATTCGTTTTAACTATTACTGATATTAACAAATGTAAGAACAAAACTTAACACAACGCTCTGTCAGAAGTATTGGTTTGATTGTAAGACAAATGAGTTACCTGTTCACTCAGAGTGTCAATGACTTTGGAACGAAACTTCCATCGCCTGTTCATTTGTTGTTCATGCAGGCGCTTAATATTTGTGTCATCGAATGGCATAGCTTTGTTCAACATGATGTATAGTACTATGCCAAGGGACCAGATATCGGAAATTTTTGGATTGTATGGACTTCCTCTAAAAGAAATAAAAAACAATTACTTTTTTTTCTTAATACATTAGTTTATGTGTTAAGTTCTGTGCTAGTTTTAAAGTATTCGCATATCAACTAACCTAAGTATTTCAGGTGCAGCATAAGAAAGTGAACCACAATAGGTTTCACTAAGTACGCGTTTTCCTTTTGAATCGATCACATAACGCGCAAATCCAAAATCGGCTAATTTTACATTAAAATTGGAAGATATGAGAACGTTTTCACATTTAAGATCTCTGTGGGCTATTTCTAATTCATGAAGGTACTGCACACCTAAAGCCAGTTGTCTTAGCCACACTCGAGCTTGGCATTCTGCTATGGCGCCGTTCGCTAAAATAAATTCCAGCAAATCACCATTTTCAGCAAATCTCATGAAAACATAATACTTAGAACGCCTCTGAAAAATGCTATGTATATGAACTATGTGGGGGTGATTGAGTTTCACCAAAATATCCAGTTCTCGGGGTAAAAACTTGCGCACAAAATCCTTCGGAGCATGAGATGTATCTATTATTTTGCATGCTAACTCTTGTTTCGGTCCTTTGTCATCTTCGGCGAAGTAAATTGTCTTGTACACTTTAGCATAGGAACCTTCACCCAACTTTTTAACAATTTTGTAGCCCCTGCTGCTCAAAGTGGCTTCTTCAGATAGTGTTTGCTCCAAATTTGAAGATGACATTTCAGAAGATATAAAAGTTTTGCCATCTGCGTATAAACCCTAAGTTCTTGCATTATGCGTAAGAATACACTCTTGTTATTTACATTCTAAGATAAATGTGTTGTCCGTGAAAAATGCATTGTTGTAAAAACTGACCTTCCTGTCTTTGGAGAAAGACTACTGTAGAATATTCATTTATGTCCTGTTTGTTTATTTACGTTGTTCATCACGAAGTTGTTCATTCATTTGTTTCTTGTGAGAAACTGATACACACAATGGTGTATATCCTCCCCGCTAGATGGCTGACTTCGCTTTCTCTCAACGAGATAGAAAATTGTATTTCATTGCGCTGTCCTATAAGGACGGAGCTGAGGCCGAATACAGCGCCACTTTGCAGGCCAAAAGCTTCGAATGTCAAATACAGCCCACAGGCACTGCAGTTACTTATTACACGTTTAATACGTATAGATTGAATTTATTAATATGGTACTCTTTCTTCACACGAAAGTGAAGTTGTAGAAGTCAATAAGTATTTAAAATATAAATATATGTATATGTAATGAAATGTAACAGCATTGATGTAATATTTATTATACAGGTATTCAATTTAACTTGGCAACTTGAACTAACTCAAAAAATACGCAATGTACAAACAATTGAGCCAAGACCAAATCTTTTAAGAGGGAATCATTCTATGCTAAAATCAGCACCCCCCTGCCCCCAGCGGGTGGGCAACATTGAAATCTTAAATAGGAACCCTATCTTAAATAGGAAATACATAAGTTTTGTCTGAAACTTTTTTTCTGATTTGTGATAGGTGGAGCTGTAATCGCAAAAAATTAATTTCTACACTAAATGATGGCCCTTAACCTCAATGCATTTATTGATTCGTCCTACAAAAGAACGAACACATCGCATAAGCATATCTGGTGTAATCGCGGCTCAAAAGTCCCTGGTGGGTCCGCGGTGCGAAATGATTAAAGAAATGGTCTGATATCCGTAGTTCCACTGGCGCCAGGTCCGGGCGGTTACGCCCTCCCATGGCTTGGTCTCCCAAGGAGTCCCGTCTATCCATTTGCGCCAGGTCAGGACGGTTCCGCCCTCCGATGGCTTGGGCTCCCAAGGAGTACAGTCCATCACTGGCACCAGGTCAGGACGGTTCAGCCCTCCGATGGCGTGGGCTCCCAAGGAGTACAGTCCATCACTGGCGCCAGGTCAGGACGGTTCCGCCCTCCGATGGTTTGGACTCCCAAGTAGTACAGTCCATCACTGGCGCCTGCATCTTGTTAAACGTGTTCCAGGTTTCTATTGTGGTACAGCCCGGGGTGTGGGTGTGGCACACGCTTCGAGATGGCATTGGCGATCGCGTCAGGAACATGCGGTGAGCATGTGAGGGAACATGCAGGAATATATCGGGGAGCATGCACTGAAACGTGTGGTCGTTCGATGAATCGAAGAATTGAGTGATGCAGGGTCGGATTTAAGGGTGAGCAAAGAAGTGGGCGGCGTCCCAGGGGACCCCACCAAATACAAAACATTAGACGGAAATCGTGGGTTTCAACAGAAGTTTTACGATGTAAATCAAATTCATATATTTTTGTCATGTAATTCTGCACTTGTATTGATGCATTTTCATTATATTTGTTACGTTACAAAATTGTGATCTATTTTACACTTTTATTTTGTTTTAATTTTAAATCCATATTATTTCATTTTATCTTCAATAGTCAATTTCTTTATACGACCCATACTCACAATGCAATAATCCAAAAGCAAGTCCAGGATTCATTACGTCATGTAAAAGTAATTTTCAGAATTTATCTTTTTTTCATGTTAAATTGTGGTGCTGAAAGATCGTTCTCAAAATTAAAAATAGTTAAAAATAGATTGCGAATGACATTGACTTGACAACATTTCAACGATCTCGCTATTTTATGAACAAATAACGAGATTCTGAGAGAAATACGTTTTAATCATGTGATTGGCCAAGAAAGTGAGGAAAATGCTCTTGTAATACATTATATTTAAATGCATGTAGTTTCTGGTCACAAAAATTATTAATTACAAAATTAACTATTACAGTGAAGTTAATTGCGTTATGTAATATGATTAAGGAAAATTAATAAATACAAATAGTTTTAAAACGTTTTTGAACTTTTTCTGAAATTTACCCGCCCAAGGGTCCTCTCACAGTAAATCCGGCACTGAAGTGAAGATTTAGTTTTTCTGCTGATCCCTTCTCCCTAGCAGTGTGGTGAATAACAAGCAGAAACTAAAAATCTAAGTAAATTTTAATTGACACGTCAATAGGCCCGATATGAAAGCCTATAATGCTTCAATTTACTTCAGGTTTTTATCTGTACTTGGAATACAGAATGAAGCTATTTTCACTTTTCATTTACTAAGTGCGAATTTTGCGCGGGTCCTAACAGTTTTTATTGCTGCACGGATGTTTGTTGCCTTCGTACAACCAAAGTATGGAAATTATTTTTCGAATTTATTCTTTACTACTTACTAGAAAACACTCTCTGCCTCATTTCAGATGATTTTTGTTTATAAATATTAACTTTCGTTTGCTAATCGACTGCTTCACTAATTTTTCTGTCAGTTCACATTGCCAAAAATAATATGTTCCACTATTTCCGATTACTTTTAAGCGTTAAGAGTTATATGCAACATAAGGAGCACTTTCTGATACGTTTTAGAAAACATCAAAATATTTCAAACACCATGCAGTTAAGAAGCTTAAGATCATCTGATTTTCACATGCCGCAGAGAAAGACTTTTTACGATTAAAATGTTCCTGCCTAATGAGAACATCAGAAACGTGAAGAGTTTTTACACTTTTTATTGTGTTCAGTATTTGTGTCGATGTAACTGTTTGGATAAAACATTCTCAAAGATTGAATATTGAACCTTACATATGAATAAATATTGTACCTTAAAAGGAACAATACATATAAGTGTAATTATTTACTTCATCTAAAACATTTTCTCAATTTTTTTTCCACGAATAGAACGAGAAATACGTGCAGGACTCATTTTCGTTGAACTCTCTGAATTTTTGAAAATTGCGAGACGCAGAAATAATACTAAAAAGTATGTGCAGTAGCACTAGTTTTTCGAAGCGACCGTCCGTCTGTCGTGTATGAACACTAACGCCTAAAGTATTCGTTGGAATTGAAAATAAAATTCCTTGATCTTTTGGAAACGACTCTACGCTCTGCAAATTTGTAACTAGTTCTTTCAATTTTTGAGGTACTTTGCAAAAATGTACCTGGGAAATTTTCAACTTTTTCACAATACTTTTTTTTTTAAATTGTTAGAGTAAAGGGAAATACATGGACCGACTAACATGGCTCAGAGCCTCAACTGGTGTTTCTGCTGTGCCTCTGTCAGGAAGGTCCTAGATTTCGAGTTTCGACGGTGGCAGAATTTTCGAATTTGGCTACATAGGTAGTAGGTCCGTCTGAAGGAGAATTCCAGCGGCCGGCTGCTCTGATGGAAAGGTTTCCGCTGTTTCTCCACCAATACTTTGCGAATGCTAGAGCAGTTCCCTAACAAATGGGCCGCGGACCGCGCGCGGTCTGCCCTTCCTGCAGGGGAAACCCCGTAAGCTGACAAGAAGATCTCGCCAACCTGCGGGGGACGAACACCGTCACATTCCGTGTTGAAACACACACTACACTTACGGGAATAATCGCTTCTGTTGACACGATGGAAACACGATTTAATCAATCGATCAAACAATACAATTAGGTGGCCCAAGAGGACACCAGTGCGAATAAATCGCACGGGGAGTTTAGATCCAAATTCAGGTTTACATGCCTATGTATTTATCTATCTTATTCATCTACGCAGACAGGAAAAGGAATGAATTGCGCCTTTGGTGTATTCCCGCCCTAACTTGCCCTGCCTTACGCCGAACTGTCCAATTCCACCGTGCTCCCTTCCACACTTCTCGCCTGACTCTGATACTACCCGCCTAACTGACAGGTTGTGCGTGATGACGACATTAAAACATTTTTTTTCCTTCATATTATTAAGGTGTATATATCTTACATAAAAAAATGTAAACTACACGTTCAGCCATCGGGTAATTTCAGAATTACAATTGTAATTTGTCACCTCACTTCGTAAGAAGAGAAAGTATTGTAAACGTGAAAATCGATAGAACAGCTCTTATTGCCGGGCCCTGGAAACCAAAAAGGGGATGTCTTGTTCCTATTTATAGTAAATGTCTTCTTCGGAGCACGTCGAGAAGTCAAAGTCCGTGTTTGTGGGTCCTTAATAATAAAAATCAATTGACGTCAAAACGCAATTCTGTCTGAGAGCGCAGGTTTCCGCGGCCGGAGTGGCTGGGTTGGCTGTTCAGGAGTTCTTCTGGAGTCAGGCTGTTCTTGGCGGCCGGGTTGGCTGTTCAGGACACGTGGGTCCTGAGCATAAACTCCTAGTAACAACGTTGGCATCTGTATCTAAGTGCCCGGCGTCTCCCGGACAGCCAAGTTGCTAAAACGTCTAACTGTATGTGGTCAACGCTAGCTCTAAAAGCATTTAGACGATTTTCTTGAAAATTGATATTCTGCGACCAATTTAAAGGAACTCAAGTTCATTTGAGTTTGGAACGGATATTTTTATTTTTAAGTTTACTTTACATGAAGCCTCAATACTATCAAAATTTTCTCAAAACAGTCTTAAAATCTGTTAATTAAACATTGTCTTCAGATAACGTAAAAGAATAATGCTAGTCAAATTTTTGTGGAAATCCCTGAATTTTTGAAACTTGCGAAAGTTTAAAATATTATTCGGTGTATTTCTACAACTACGCTATTCAAGCTACGCTATATTTTTTCTCTAATGAAATCTGTTCTGAAAAGCCTGATCTTGAAATAAGGTCATGTACGACTTTTCGAAACTATGAGTAGTTTTCACGAAATTTTCCGTGAAATAGGGGCAATTTTTCAATTATTTTTTTCTCAAAAACGACTCAAAATTTTTTTCTTTAAAATTTCTCTTCATTTGTATCACATGATATAAAAAGTTATTCTACTCTCATTTCTGATGAACTCTGAATTTTCCAAAATTGCAAAAAGGTTAACGTGTCAAAATTACTAAAGAAGATAGAGATAATTCTCTTAAATGAAATCTGTACTAAAAAACAGTTATTTAAAAAATAATGTCCCGTTTTTGGAAACAAAGAGTGTTTTCGCATAATTTCTGCTCAAAGTAAATGCAATTTATAAAAAAAAATTTAAAAAAACTATTCACAATAATCAGTCCAATGTTTTCTTCAAATTTTGTGTACGGACTTTTGTGGGGTGTAGCTCTCATTTTCGTTGAACCACAGTTGGAAGTAATGCGAGAAAGTATGTGAACTTGAGCTCCACTAGTGGTTAGTTGTCGGCAAGATGAGGCTGGAGTACTTTCATCATTCGAATTTTCGCGCTGATTTGTGCTTCAAAATATATCCAACAGGTAGCACTGCAGTTCCATAGTTTTTAATATTGTTTGATGTATTTTAGGCCATACATTCCTAATTTTAAAAGTATTTTAACCTGAGGGATCAATTTTAGGACCTGTGGTAGCGGGTCTGTGAAATGTAATTACTTGGTTCTTCCTCTCCTGATTTTGGATTGCTCACGTCAATGAATAATTTGCTTTTTGTAATTTCTTTCCCATATTCATTTAATTGTCGCTTGTCATCAGCTTGTGAAGTGTCAAATTCATCACATGATCTGCGAAAGTGATTCTGTCTTATTTTCCAATCACGCCTCATACTTAAATTACCTGTTAATTACCGTTTCAATTCTGGTGTAGAGAATTGTGTATTCTACTTCAAAATTTCAAAGAATACGTAGATATGGCCGATTATTTTGAAGAAATGGGATGGCAACCTTTGGGACCTGGAGAAACTCCTAACCATCTCTTGCATTTAGTGAGATTGTTGCGTGATTTTGGTATGTGGGAAGAGCTTGGACAGGATCAGAGGCTTCCTCCGCCTGCATCTAAAGAAGTTGTTCGGAATTTGGAGGAAAAGGAAATTTCGGTCACTGGTAGATATATTTTTTGTGGCGCAGATGTTTTTTGTTGTTTTTTTTGTGCTTTTATGTACAGGTAATAACTTCTTCTGTCAAATATAGGATCCCAGTGTCCAGTATGTTTAAAAGAACATGAAATAGGAGAAACTGTTAAAGTTTTGCCTTGTAAACATTCTTTTCATGGGACCTGTATATTACCATGGCTAGACAAAGTAAGGAATAATTTGATGCTTAATGGAAATGTGTCCAATAAGTGTGTTATGCTTATAAATGGTGTTTTCATTCCAGACCAGCACATGTCCACTGTGTCGTAATGAGTTGCCAACAGATGATGAGGAATATGAGAATTATAAGAAAGAAAAACTCAGAGCAAAGGCTAGACAAGATGACTTGGATACTTTGCACAATTCTATGTTTTCGTGAAATTTAAATTTGGCAGATTTGGGTTCTGTTAAGATGGTATATTTTGTTTGGAAAGGAAGGTGACAATTTTGTAAATACATTTTTCAGTGTTATTGTTTACTCATAATGGCGACATTAAAATATATTAAGTTCTACCTTCTGTTTGTTGTTTTGCCATGAATTAATATACATTTATTCCATGTGTTAGAAGTTATATTCATATATCAATATTGTATCAATTGTTGTTTTTCAAGAAGTATATTTATACTGTATTTTATAATGTTCTGTGAGAAAATAAGTTTTCTTAAATATAAAATAATTTTAATTACCTTTTTATATAGAAATAATACGTATTCTATTACTCCCATTTGTTCTTTAAAATATTGTAGATCCTTTCCCAGAGTCATTGTGTGTTATTACAATAAGTATTTAAGGTTCATCCAATGGACATTAGTATGTATATGTATATCTACACTTCTGTCTTCATACTATTAGTTTTGTTCCTGGTAATGTTTGTTCAGTTTTATTCACATATCAATGATCTGTATTTTCTTCCAATCACAAGTGCATTCTGTTGGCATTCTTATGCTCACACAGGGGCAATTTCAATGCCAGTGTGTACGCCAGCAGTGGGTATCTGTTACTCCCTTGTGCAAAATTCTTTAAGCAACACGTTTCGGTTTTCACATATCATCCCATGATAAAGGTTGCAGCAGTTGTTGCACGTTTTGCACTTACTCTGAAAATCTGGCTTGTGATATGTTCTGTTACTGCAGGAACTGTGATGATGTCATTGTGGGTTATAGTGGGCACATTTTTTCCCCCCCAGCTGATATCGTTTTGCATCCTTAATACCTTCATCAAGCAGTTGCATCATTTCCCTGAAATATTGAAGAAAGTGATTTGATATTTCAGTGTGTTGATGATTGCTTACTTTTAAATCAATCTCTTTGAATTCTGCCCTCAAGTGTTTTTGATTCATATTCACAGACTTCTTGGGGTTGTGTTTTTCATTGATGCCATTGAATGCTTTTTTGTGCCTTCATGAACATTTAGTTTTTGATTTATTATTAATTCTGCAATTAAGTTTGAGAACTTGGTGGCAGAATATACTAACTTCATATTACAGAACTTAACTACTTTACAAACTTAACAAATCAACATGAACATTTCACCGTGCAAACTTTCATAGCACTCCTCCTCACCACACTTCACTCAGTGCACTGCAGATCACTGAACTATTATGTCCTTCTTAGACACTCATTACCCACAACTTCACAATGCAATTACACTGCATGCCAATGAACATAATTAATAATAATAATATTATTATAATAAGTGATAGTGATAATATAACTTACTATGCATAGTAGACTACTAATTTAATATTAGAGATATTTGTAATACACATATGAAAATCTAGGAAGTTAATTAATTTTTAAATTTGCTTAGGCTTTGATAAATGATTATTACAGGGAAACTGTTTCAGTCTCTAATTGTTTGATTTGCGAATGAATATTTCCCAACATTTGTTTTCTGAATACTTGTCTGAATTTTGTGCATATGACCCACTCTGCCAAAATATGTAGGATTTCCTAATCGACTTTCAATTTCTTTCCATGCTTGAAAGCCTGTGTATGCTATATACATAGCATTTGTTCTCCTTCTTTTGAGTGTCTCCTATACTCTTTTATTCTTGATATCCCTGAAAATTTTGATGCTCTATGCCAAACCGTTTCTAGATTCTTTTGCTGCTTAATTCTGTAGATATTTTGTAGATTATGACTGGCTAAGAAAGTGAAGGCTCATCATCAGAATTGCATCTCAAGTTAGATTTATTTCTGAGATATTATTTGTCAGGATATCAGTCTTGTTTTCTCCTTAATTGTTCCAAATGTTTCGCTTTGTGAGTCTAACTGCCAATTTTTTTTATTGTGGAAGAGTTCTTTATCCTAGCTGCCATGAGAATCTAAATTGAAATTCTTTCAAAGCAGTGGCGGATCCAGAGGCAAATTTTGGGAGGGGAAATTCAAAATATTTTGGTCAAGTGGGATATATTACAGATTTTGTGGCAGGCTACACTTAGCTCATGCTGCGATACGATTTTATTTGTTTTAATTATTATCCAAAAATATTTTTGATTGTAAGTTTCATGACAAGTTAAGTTAATAGTTACTGCAAAATTTTAGTCTGTGTGTGTGTGTGTGTGGGGGGGATTTCCTCATTTCCCTCCCCTTGGATCCGTGCCTGTTCAAAGCAAGCTGTATTTTTGGGAAACCTACATGCTGTGTACTTGCTCAGAAATGTGGATCACCAAAACTTTACTTCATAAAAAGGAATAAAATTCATGTTCATTTTGGGTGAAAAAAGTAAAGCAATAATATTTTTAACTAATGTTACTTTTTGTGATATGAAGTACCCAATAAAATTAGGTCAACAAAAACATTTTTAAATGTTGAAATATGTTTTTAGTTCATTTAGTTACGCCTGTTTTAAATGAAACCTTGACAATCACATCAGTTATCTTCATTGTTCCTTCTTTCTTCAATCTATTTTGCATCCTAATATTGTTAAAGTTACTGCATGTAATGAAAATTAAAATGTGTACATGTATTAAAGCAATTGTGAGTTGGATACCAGCACTGACAAAAAGACTGCTAATCTGAAAGTTACCAATTTTTTCAACCAAATTGTACATTTGTATTTACTCACAAGTGTTGGAATGCTGAGAAAACTTTCACAACACACTGTGTGGTGTGTTCACAACACACCAAATAACCCATCCAATGAAACATAATTCCCCAACTTTTAAACGAAAAATATTATCCTAATTATGGATCAACGTCATGTGCCACCCTTGACGATTCCATTGGCTGACCCCTTAACGCTCAAATTATTCCAATTAACCAATCATCGTACTTTGAGCTGCTAGAAGCCCTAAACTATCTTCGTTTTTTCTTATACTTTTCTTTTTCGATGGCTGTCTTATTTTTCTCTTTTCGATATATAAAAATGAGCGAGTATAACGTTTGTTGTTTCTTTCTTATTCATAATAATTGAGAGAATATTATTTCTATTTCGACTCCGGATGAAAATAATTTACCCATAAAATCCCCAAACATTTCCCTGATAAGTTATGTTCCCATTCTTTACTCACCACGAAAAAAGTGCCCATTTTGGGAACAAAATTCTTCAGGTTATTACGTCTATTCATAACAAAAACGTTTTTAAACCATTATAAGTAGGTTGGAAAAAATCCAACGCAGAATGATCTCGACGTACTAAAAGGAAATCGTCACATATACATTTTAATCATGGAAAAAGATGCGTGGGCTACTCTGGCGCATCGATTTTAGCTCGTTCTGCGCATCACCAGTTTGCGACACTAACCACGTGACCACAGCACTGGCACTTCGTTTGGAAAGCCAGACCAGACCTGGACACACTGCACAGACAGCGAGAATGTTGAGAAACATTTTGAAAATGGCATAAACTGACAATTTCCAACGGTGACCAACCAAAAATAACATGATGGTGGTGTAGAAGATCAAAATCATATAAATTAAAGCTGTAAAGAGAACGATTTTAATGTCCCTCCTATTCAGCTCCCGGAAAAGTTTTAAAGAAGTGAGATAAAAAAAGAAAAAAATAGGAAATGAAGACACTATAATTTGAATAGATCGCAGCTTTCCTTTATTGATAAACAGCTAAGATATTTGCGTTGTTTGAAATGCGCGGCTAGAATGGAAATGTGAAGGTGCCGTTATGTGCAAGCTCTTAGTCTTGTTTAGAGAACATCGCGTAGTGTGATCGTTAAAACCATTGATTGAGACTATCAATTGTAAGTATTAACTGTACTTTCTTATGTATCATTCTTGTGATATATACAGAACACATCAAAGAAATGACAGTTCTGATTATTATTTGGAATGTAAAGTGAATTTTTTACATTTTGTTCCGTACATTAAGGTAAGTTGATTGTAGGATTTGGTGTTATAGGCCAAACAATACCCATGTAGTACATATGTGTAAAGATCTTGGCAAATATAATGTATGTTTGTGGAAATGCAGCATTTTCTTTCCTAACTTTTCTACAGCACGTAATCGCACAACTATACAGCACGTACTACACGATGTAATCGCACAGGTTCAGCTAATTTAAAAGAAAAATATTCAGAAGCATATATATGTTTATAAACATATATAAATTCTTATATATGTTTCAAAAACTTGTAACAAGGTGATAATTTGGTATCTGGCTGTATTTAAAATTCCCGCTAATATTGTATCGCCCACTGGTGTCCGAAAGCCATCGGCTGATAAAACGAGAAAGAGCCCTCACATATCTTTCCAGCATGGTTTTAACGGTTAGTTAACAAAGGCAAAAGTGGGCAAGACCTCGATTTTGCATGAGATGCTGCCGGGGTTACATAGCTCGCAACTGCGAGTATGCCTCTGCCCGGGTGAGGGTCACCCTGCAGGGGATGAAAATGTGGAACGGCGCTTTGCCCAAAACGTAGCAACTTTAGGTTAAAGTCCGTCTGCTGCTATTGTAAGCAGCATTACGCTGCATCCTTCACAGGATTCAGCCATTGCCCGTTGCCACCGCGATCTTCAGACGCGCGTGCAAAAGGTACCGAGGGACGCTTACGCCAAGAAGTTTCTCTTAGAAAGTTTAGATTAGAAGTTGCTCTTAGAAACTGTGCCTCTGCGGCTGTCGCGCAGCATCTCGGCGCCACGCAGTCCTCAGGGGCAAACGCACTGCCATCAGGGGCGGCCGGAGCGCGGCCCACTGCACCCGCAGCAACCGCTCAAAACACTCACTAGGAGCCAGTTCCTAGCGATGTTTGAAGGAATCTTAAGCATGTTGCTAAACTTTCAATGGAGGAAGCAGCGTAGCTACGCCAGCAGCACCTCTCCGCGCCTGCACTTGGAACGCGCAAAGTGTAATTTTTTAAAGCCTAGCGAATTGAACATTTTGCAGTTGAACAACTTGACATCTTGAATTTACAAGAAACGTGGCTTAGAAATGAACACGAATTCAAACTCCAGGGATTCGCTGTTTATCGCCGAGACCGCGCTGGCAGGCCAGGTGGCGGCGTAACCCCATCTCGATCAGGTTTTGTTCAGTTTCCCAGATCCCTTGAGCAAATGCTGAGGTGGCCCCTTGTTTGCTCCTGAACAGTAATGTTAACTTCATGGCCTCTCCACCCCAAAGACATCATATAGCTCGTCATACACGATTGTAATGTAAATGTGGGGGGGGACCTGCAAAAAACAATAATAAAGTAATATAATAATTAATATAATTATTTATTATTATTATTATTATAATCGCGCTGCGCCGAGAACAACCGCAGCTCAAAGCTTCTGTACTTGATGTTCTTTAAATGTAAAAAAAAAAAAACGGTAGTAGTACGTGAAAGTCCTACCTTTTACCCTGTGGAATAAAATAAATATTATGAACATTCAACGAAAAATCGCAATTCTATAATATAATTTTTTTTCATGACCAAAGCAAACAAATGAAATAGCAATTACTCACCATGCAGGTCACACCTAGTAGAATAACTTAGACTTTCCCAAATGCCATTGTATGATCATTGAACGATGTTGTGTGTGTGAAACAGTGCGCCCTTCAAACAGTGTTCGTGATCACACTCAAGAGAAGAAAATTTTATGTAACTTTGAAACGATGTCAAAATGCAGTCAGTAAACTTACGCTTTCGAAATTAACGGCATTCAATGTGGAATATTGTGCTTTTTTAAATGGTATATGACATAAGTACTTTTTCCACAATGTGCGCCGTCCCGAACACGCAGTCGTGGACGAAGAAATTGACACTTCAATGCCAACTAGACCGCGGCTTACCAGCCCGCAACATTTCTCTTATATTGACTCCGGCCGTAAAAGCTTACGCTGCTATGCAGTCCCAAAAAGGCTCTTGATTTTCCACGGAGAGGAGGAACTTTTAACACTAAGTTAGCCAGAATTTTTAATATCATGTAACTATTACTCTTTCAATGCATTTATTGTAATAAATACAGTTATTTAAAAATATAAATCAACTGTTTATCATATCTTGATTTATCGAAAATATAAATCAATGCACTTTTTATATTTTTAAAAACTATTTGCAGTTTCCTGAGCTGAATCCAAATTTTAATGGTTGAATTTCAATATTCAAGTCACACGTATAAAATATTGTTATCCCCAATGATTTTAATGTTAACATTTTTTATGAAGCGTATTTTCAATATTTTTTGTTTGACAAGTTTGAATTAACATTTGATGCTATTTCTTTGCAATACAAGAACAGGACTTCATAGTCCTGGTGAAGAAAACAATTGATTTGGTGACCTTCGTAATATTTGGCCTTAGCTTTCATACCACTCAAGTCTTGAAGAAGATGGTTTAGCTTTTACGCAAATAAAGTCTTGAAGATTAACAAAATTTTAGTGTCTCATACATATTGTGGCGTCACCAAATAATATTATAATAATTTCATATCGAAATAGCTCCCATCACAGTTAAGTAGGTCGCGGGACGGGGCTTTTGTTGCGAAGAACCCTAACGACCGCCATGCCGCGGACACGCGTTGACAGCTGCCCGACCGACCGCTGTTGAGGGTACCTCTTAGTTGCGGACACATTTATGACCCGTCATATACGCCTCGCGCTGCCTCCCTTCACGGAGCCACCGGGTACTCAAGACAAACAATACGCGCCCGCGCCAGGAATCCAAATTCCCAAAGGGGTTATTTACAACTCAACAGTTCGCTGGCTGCGTCCGATCAGCCTTCCGCTGACAAAAATATTATGGCCCGAAAAAAAACCGCAACCGCTCGAACAAGTGTTCCAGGTAGTCAGCTGCGAGATGAGTCTTCTGGAGATCGCTTCACAGAGAGCAGAAGAGAGGACGATGAGACGAGACGAGAGATGAGGAGAGACGTGATGAGAGAGAGAGAGCGGCACAAGGTAGAAAGAGAGATCTCCTGCGGAAAATTTCGTAACGATGAACACGAATTGGATAACTTTCAAAATTCAAACGCATTTAGTTTAGGCCTATGGGAGTCTCATCGTGCAGGAAGGGGCAGTCTGCAGTGTTCCGGAACACGTTTGGATGGGACGGAACGGAGTTAACTTGGACGCTGAGATGTGCAGAAAACTGAACTGATAGAATTCAGATTATCGAATAGGCACTTTAAGCATTCTCCGAATAAGCATCTTTTAAATTACCGCGGAGAAACTGGGCGCGGAGCATGCAAGATCCTGCGTAACTTTTCGCGTAAGATGATCTTGCATCGCTGCCTATGCCCATATCGGCCCATCAAGCCCGCACTAAACCACGCCAGATACCTGTGTGTCCTCAACTGACTTGAGTCCGCGACGATTTGACGACTCCGTTCGCCTCGCCACGCTGCCAGCCGAGGAGAACATCCCGTGGGGAGGTCGGTGACCTGAGGCCGCCCGCCGTCTTCGAATGAGGACCGCCATTCCGGCCGGTCTGCGGAGCCACCGCCAAGCAGTTGTGCTTAATCCGGTTTTAACCGAAGTCGAATATTATCTCCCGTAGTATTATAGACGCGGGGCTCCTTGCAGGACATTTTGGCGAGAGACTTAAGAGTGGCCGCCTCAGGGCCTCTGTGTATCTGTAGTTAAAAATATGCATGAATTGTTAGAAAATAACGTTATTAATTTAGTGGTTAGAAATTTGTTCATTTAACTGTTAAGCGTATTGAGCCTCTAACGTAAGCGTTAGCAAGTAATCTGTTGTTCGCTCCTCTAGTGACCTGTAACTTCCCTGGCAGCCTCATGCGGCTGCCAGGACATTAAATCAATTTTGTTAGAAACCATTTCAATGGACTGATTATGAACTCCTTCACTTCCATCCATTCGTTACAGGAACTGAACCTGGCGCCCGACATATCCCGACGGAGTGATCGGCATTACAATATTATGATGTTGTGTTTGTACGTCACGTCCAGAAAATGTAAGTAAACGACAACGAATTTATTGAGAGCTATGTTCTTTAGTGGTTTCTTTATATTATTACAAAAATGTGAAAAATGTACGGACGTGGACAAATTATTAGACTAGAGTAATTGAATAAGAAAAATTGTAATTGCGACTATAGATATTGACACATTCTGTGTACAGGGTTTTAATGTTGTATAAACATTTCATAATTATTATACTTGTTCTGAGGTATGTTGAAAATCAATTTTTAAACCATTGTTTCAATTTGAGTATCATTTTGCGAGATGCGAATGTGCTTTATGAGCTGGTTTGTATGGTCTCTTCTTACATTTCTTTTAATTATCGAACGATAATTTTCAATGAGATTCATGTCAGCGCTATTTGCAGTTTATTGGAACCCAGACTGATCAATGCCTTGAATATGTTTTCAACTTCCTTTTCTGTTGTGACAGGGAACGTAGTCATTGGTTTTTATCCAAACTACTCATTTATGTGATGGAACCTTTGGTTCTTTAGGGCCTCTTAAGTATTGGTTGTGCCTCATTATACCATTAACTGTGTACACATTTCCATTAACAATAACAAGCATTCCACTTCAAACAGTTTACTTTTGTCACGTGCTTTTCAGGACTCATTATAATACATTAAGTCAGAGAGAAAATAGTCTAATAATTTGGCCACTTCTGTGCATACGTTTCCGCGTGAAACATCTGAGTGATAGGAAAATGCTTAGGCCCGCAACACCACACCGAGAAATGCGTTGGGAGAAATGTGTGACGGAACGAGGCCAGTGAGGCTTCGTTTGCACACTAGAAATAGGTTATTCGATATCTCGAAATGTCTTTATGTGCCACAAGCCGAGAGTGGTGACAACAGTCAGCTATGAGATCAGGTGCGAGTCCCATATCTTGTTTTATTAAATGCTCTTGTATAATTTTAACCCATGAAATCCTTGTTTTGATACCATAATCGTAAACCATCTGTTAAACAAGTTCGTATTGCCTAAAGACAAATACATTTCTGCGTTGCACACAAATGATTATTTAATGTAAAAAGCAGGATCTTATGTGACGCTTACTGTGATTATATGGGAAAAGTAAAATCTGTGGATGTTTTGTTCAGGTACATAATCTCTACCCCCGTCTGTTTTACTATACTCGTTGGTTAAATTATGAATAAATGGTGAATAATCAAAAATTTCATAATAAAATCCACAATTAATAAATTCGTTCTTAAATAATAAATACGAATTAAGAAAAATAATGAATTAATTCAATTCTTTCAAAATACCTCTTCAAGTTTCTTACTTCAATTTTTTTAATATTGTTCATTATGAACGGGTTTCATACGAGTAAGAATATCTTCCATACACTTTATTCTCACTCATTTCCGTTTAAAGAGAAAATTCAAGTAAGCAATTAAAATCTTGTTGTTTCTCATATATTTTACTGCTAAACAGTGGCGTTCCAGGCAAGAAGGAATGGGGATGCGATTTTATTACAGCTTGCACGCACAATTCCAAATATTTAAAGCCTCCATTATTCTATTTTATTCTGAAGTATTAGAAGTTTATTTTTCAAATTAGATATTAATCTCGCAACATATCATGAACGATGACCTTGCTTCCCCCACTCTGGCACATTAAACAGTCGAAGGCAAAAGCTCGCTGCGAGAACTGAAGTCAGACTAAAGTCAACATTAGAAACACATCTTCACGGACACGAAATAAACGATTTTGTGTTGAATTTGAGAACTATCTTTTTATCCAAAAAATATAAAGAAATATCCGAGGCGGGTAAAGATCCATCACAGGAAATACCTCGAACTCCTGAGAAAGTTAGAACGCAAATTATTGAGAAAGTTGAAAAGGCATGACTGGTTCTTCAGAGATTGGCATTTCCTCATAAAATCTAGTGGCCGATTTCGTAACTATTACCCCCACTCTATCCGCATTTCTTCAATCCATCGTTCAAGAAAATTGCGCGAATAATACCTTCTCAATCTTACTTGAAAATTACCAATTTCTCATTGCATGCACTTTCATAAACAAAACAATAAAACTAAAAATTAACCATAAAAACTACATACCTAATTTCTGAACTCGAGATTTATTCGCCGCTTTCGCGTTACAATTTCGAATTCACCGGATCAGTAGTTGAACAAAGTAGTCTACTTAACACTATTTAACGAAGTACGAAACAGCATTCACGCTACAACGCGACACATGACGAACTAACGGAACTATCATCGCAATGTTCCGACTTCATGGACTATCCTACTATCCTGTCGTTCAATTTCCTTACGTGAAGGAGTGACCTTGTTTTGTCAGGCCTGCTAACCCACATCGAATTACTCAGCTGTACTGAATCAGGTTAAAATGTGCGTAGGAATAGTTGGCAGACTTTCATCAGTGGCGGAGAAAGACGGTCGTGGCTTCTGCCCCTCCCTCCCCGCTGCGGGGCCTATAATCGTGACTTTTGGGATTCCCAGACCTGCTGACGAATAATGACTGCATCAGAGGAAGGGGTATGGGAAGGTCTTAGGAGGGGATAAAACTCAAATGGCAATGAGTATCCAAAGATGTTATAACTACTGTAGTTATACGATCTTTGTATCAGAAGCCTTTGATGTGAAACAAAGAGTATTTATCAGAGACAACTCAATGTTCAAATGGAAAGCCTTATTTGCTCAACTTCCGCCACATTGTTATGTATACTTTCTATTGAACAAACGAACAGCCAAATTAATATAGGCGGCAGCGATGGTTAGCGTATCGGACTGTTATATTATACGCGCACGTTTTCTTGAGCCCCGGAATATCTACCCTCACTCCTTTGCCAACATTGGTTGAATGAAGAATAAATGATAGAAAAGAGCGTTGTAGGCAAAATCTGATAACCAGAAATATTCGCTCCAGGGTAATGAAACAATTTTGCATGGAAAAAACAAACTACAAATACGACAAAAACATTTTTTGTCAAAATAACCTAACTCCCAACTCCTCTCGCAACCAGCAAAACGATGGCTCAAGAAAACGTGCGCGAATAATTCCGAAGTTCGGGAATCGGGTTCAAACCCGATCGAAGCCTTGGGTTTTTAAGGGCGAGAAAATTCTTCGGGGTTGAAGTAAAGCCGGCTGTTTCATGATAGTAGATTTACTGCATGTAAAAAATCCTTAAGCTTAAATGAAGCCTCTGAGCTAAATTCAAATCAAAAGTGAAAGGAGCGTAGCGATATTGAAATTTCCGAGGTCAGACGAAAGAGCAGGCCTGATAGCCTGAGTCTCGCCACGTAAAATAAGGCATATATATATATATATATATA
>BOPP01000048.1:3185-15622 GCA_017312745.1 Gryllus bimaculatus | reverse complement strand
TATATACATACATACACACACACATTTATTCGTGCATATTGGTTGTTTGACAGCGGTCTTTCTTCACTCTGCTGGATGTGGTATCGATCGCTGAGTTCGCACACGCAGGTTTTTTAGGGCAAATAATGCTTTCCTGTCCCTTTTAACATTCAGTGCGGTCTCTAATACTACTCGCGCAACTTTTCTTGAACGCTGGATTGAATAAATGTTGATGGGGGGTTGTGTTGTGTTAAATGGTTGGTAGATGTATTATTAATATTATATAATATTAGTTACGAAATCGGCCATAATGTTTTATGAAGCAATGCTAATCTCTGGAGAATCAGTCTGGCTTTCGCAACTTTCTCAATAATTTGCATTCTGACTTTATCAGGAGTTCGAGGTATCTCCTGTGATGGATCTTGACCTGTTTCGGACATTTCTTAAGATTTTTTGGGGGAAAATCACGAACACAAATTCTTCACCAGAAAAGTTTCTATTTCGCGCCAGTGAAGATGTGTTTGGAATGTTGTCTTCAGCGAGCTTTTGCCTTCAATTGTGTATTGTGCCAGAGAGGAGAAAATACGGTCATCGTCCAAGAAAAGTTAAGAGGTTAAAGTTACTCTGTGCTCCGAACTACTTACGGTCACGTGCTGGGTTGGTTCACTCAATGTTAAAGGGCGGGGGACTAAGTTTGTTTTCTGTCACGGGCCTGGTGCAGATAGCGCAGCTGTTGCGTTTCAGCGCGCATTTTCAAAGTAAGGTTGTGCGAATGGATCGTGGCGCGTCTAGGGAATATCCAAGAGTATTATCTGCTTTCCCTATGATTCAGATTAACTTGATTTAAAAAAATATTTTTAAATATTGTGTTAGATGTTTCTACTTAAAACCAAAATTGTAAAGTGGTTTATTTATCATTAATTACTTTAAAAGAAGAAAAAAGTGAAAACAGTTTTAAATTGATCATTTCCTTATTGTGTTTTTTTTTCCTTCACATAGATACTATACATTTGAGGGATCTGGTGCAATACTGCCCTAACACACAAAATCTTTAAATTTGAGTACTTATAGTTTCATCACTTCTCATGTGTTCACATTATCGAATAAGCTTGTGGCAACACCTTGTTAGCATGGTTAAAAAAAAAGGCATTCTTTGTACAAAAAAATTTTACCATCTTTTCTGTAATATTACCTGAATCAAAAAACCTCTTGCTGTTGAAAACAACTGATTTCATAAATAACTTACAACAATATTAGACAGTTTTTGAAGTATTAAATTCTATTTAACAGTTGTCCTGTTCCTTCCCACTTAAAAGGTATTTTATCAATATACACAAGGAAAAGGGTTAATATTATTAAAATCACTACGATTAAATACTGTTTTTATTAGTTTTAACAATACTATTTTCATTCTTAAGTATCAATAAAATTCCATTTTTACGAATGCTCGTCTTCTCAAAGATGTCATACTTAATGTGGCATTAGCAAACATTTTACTCAAAATCTAGAATTACAAATATGCTTGAAGATTTAACGCATTTTTCTTGAAACTAACTCAGTGTGTGTATTGTTCCCAAATTTGCTACTATCAACAGACAATGAAATGCTGGGTAAAACTATTATATCATCCAAGTCCATTAGTAAATAACTACTACAAATTGTTAATCGTTCATTTCATAAGCATGCTCATTTTAATGGACATTACATTATATTTTATTTCTCAAATTGTTCAATGATGTGAAAAGTTTATAAGAAATATGATATACTTGTATAAATTGTGTAATTGATTTAAGTTAATCATTGATTTTAAAAAAATTATAATTTTATTTAAATCATACCAGCCTTAATTTTTGGTGACTTTTTTAGCCAAAAATATAATTATAATTTTGATACAATATCGATCATTGATTGGTACCACGATTATTTTGTGTAAGTCTTTGAAAACCAAGGGAAATGAAATTATATTAGTTTTATGTTTGGCAAGTTGATTCGTCTTGTAGTTAGTATTAACATAACAGTAAATATGTTTAGTGTTCAGGGATTAAAGAGGGAATTTCCATTGTTTACAAAAACAATCTTCTATGAAATAAAAATTTTTGAAGATATAACAATTATAATTTGGCCTGTTTCTCCCAAGTTTTAGGCAATCTTTACTTTAAAATAAACAATTGGCACAGATTTCTTTTTGTTTAGGCTACAATATAAGATTTTTCATTTTCTATAGCTATGTGATTGGTTGCTGCACATCATGACAATATTTCCACAAAGTCCACACACAAACTATCCTCATTGAAACCTAAATATGGGCAGAACAATTCTGAATTGTTACAGATGACAGAATTTTGAGAGTATATGTGGAAAAATTCGATTAGATTTTTACTATAACTATCAATAATATTATTACAGAATTTATTGTTCAGGTAATTCATTTACCAATTCAAATTTGATTTAACATTAGATTTAATTAAAATCATCTATAATACATTAACCTTATTTAGCAAGTATGTGAAATATCCAAAAAAGTATTATACATATCTTAATATTTTTAAATTTTAAAAATAAACTTTAGATATTCAGAGTATATTATTTATTACACATTCCAAAACAAGAGTTTTTCAATTGTTCACATTAAAAATTGTTTTGGTTATTTATTAATATATTTCCAGTGCTTGTTAGGCAAGTTTTTCTAAACAAGGCAATTATTATATATATATATATATATATATATATATATATATATATATATATATAATATTATAAATATTATATAAATATAATATAATAGATTATCTTGAAATATTCTTTGAGAAGACAAGGGAGCTGGGCATGTATTAAACACTGTTGATACAATCCATCTTCTAATGTTAGTGAAGTCAAATTCGTTTATATCTTGCCAGTTCTCATACTGCAACTCGATCACCTTCAGAATGGAAACGTAACTCTTACACCTAAGCAAATAAAATTAATTACATTTGCATCATACATTAATGAGAGTATACCTATTCTAGAAATGCAAACAATAATGAATTATGTATATTTGAAAATGAGAGGTTTTGAATACCAGGGTATTGCAAACAATGGATACACAATGGACATATAACAAAACTTGTCCAATAGCATACGAAATAATATGATTACAATACTTTCAAACAAATAGAACAGAATAAATGACATGTACAGGTTTGGTTATACTACATGGATTTACGGATTTTTAAGACTATTTTGCATGGTGTAAATGTTCACAAATTAAATAATCAATTACAATTATGCAACAAGATTCCAAAATGAATTATAAATACCTCCACTGCTGGTAGGGTGAAAATCCTAGCAATGTACTTGTCTAGCACCAGTTTTCTTAATATCATCTTCCAAAATGCTGAAAATAAAGTTTTAGACATGACAAATAAATATCGCAACACAATTCACTCTACTTAAAATGCTGAAAAAATTCGATAAAAAAGAGCACCTACCTGCTTGCAGCCTGCACGTAACGACAAACTAACACCGCCTACATTGCCAGCGTTTTGAATTGCATGACGTCACACGTTTAGTTCGGCTCACTATGGATCCGTTGTAGATGGCGCAAAAAATCATTACCCCGTATTGACCGCCATCTTTCCCTACCCTGGTCACGTGTTCTGGACATCTCTATTGGGCGCCATTGACGATTCGAGATTCAAATCCAGACCTTATCAAAGAGTATATATGCATTTGTGCACCACGTGCTCCACTGTGCACTTGTGTAATATACTCTCTACTGTGAACTGCTGTGAACTGTGTAGTGCAGAAGGGCCAAGTACGTCTCAGGGGGCAACAGGTAGTTTCAGATCAAGCGGGCTAAATGGAGCGCTTTTGTCTCGGTTTTCGATTTATCCACGGCTTCTCTCTGTTCACGTGTAATTTGCTTAGGGCGTGTGGCGTGCTCCGTGGATGAATGCATCTTATGATCATGCATTATATACTAAGTGTGAGTGGTCTGTGGAATGCATGCCTCTGAGCGCAAGATACTGCACACGAAGAGGCTGCGAACTTCCAAGAGGGTTAAATCATACTCTCTTGGCTAAATGGAGCCCTAGAACGCTCTTGCTTCATGATGGTGACTGAACTTCGTCACTCAAGCAAGACTTGAAGTAGATTTTATGATGAGCGGCCTCGGCGTTAGCGTGCCTGGTGTTAGCACGTGTTGACTATATTGTTTTGTGTAACAATGATTGTGATGTGAGCAAAAGAAGAAAGTTTTACGGTAAGAAATTTTAGATTTATATGTCTGATTAAACACTGACTTGTCTTAGAAAATGTGTTCGTTTTGCTCGCTATTGACCGTTGAGTTGGCCCCCCTATTTCTCATGTGTTATTGTGCTCGTAGCGAATTCCGTGCGCCAGCCTATTATTTTGTTTTTTCATTAATAATGTTAAGTTTTGTTTGTTGTGTAGCCACACCATGTGCATGTAACAGCATGGTTTTATTTCATAGAAAAATTAATATTTCTTGATAATTTACAGAATGTAATACAACACATGGTAAGTCGTTAAAAATGCATAAACAATTACTATAAAGCGTGGCTTTAATTGTAAAGAATCTTGAGAACACACTAACAATCTTCTATGCAGATTACATCTTGTTCATAGTTGGGATATTATTTATTACATTATGTGAATGTTGTACAAAGTTGGAACACATTACACTTCATCACAGTCACTAGATTTTTAATTTTTTCAGAACATATGCATTGTACTCTGTCAGATAATTTTCTCCCTTTGAAGTTTCCCAACATTAGCCAAAAATGTTTTAATAATAGCCTCTAAATATATGCGAGATCGGAAAGTAGTTCTACCTAAAGATGTTTCTTGCATAACCAGGCACATGGTAATTTCTGGTCATACAATGCAATAACAATTTCTGTACTTCCATCATTATCAAAACAACTGCATACATACGGTGTTGAAAGAATAATACATGTATGTGTCGTGCCATGTATTGTTGAATTGTCCAGGAATGAGAGAGCAAATGGCTGGCGTGATAAACACAATTTACCCACCTTAGGATTAGTTCACATAAATTTAAACTGTACTTCCCATAATTGGAATTAAACTTGTAGAGCAGCCAAAGATATGCAATGTCTCTACGTCTCCTGAAATTTGCAAATAGTTATGTTTGCCATCTGCAAAGTTTTAATTTTAATTCTTCTCGAAGAAGTATTTGTATTAAATCATTCATGTGGCTTATACATTTTTTTGATTTGGGATGGAAGGTACAAATAAACATTTTATGTTGTGTATTACATTTACTTTCCCGGGCGTTCCATGTGTACTGGAATTATTTTCTGTCCTGATAGTTTCAACATCCTTTCAAACAGAGGTATAAATGGTAAGGATTTTGTGTAAATTTAATGAACCTGTTGTGCTCTTTTAGTTGTGTTGAGGTGCATTGCACAAGAGAAAATCAATAAGTGAACTAATGTTCAACTGTTTTTAAAAATTTATTTATCCTAATATCATAATTGGTTTGTTTTAGGAAAATAATGGATTTGCTGTAGATGGTTCTGCTCTATTGATCATTAAGCCAAGATTGTCTGCTTTTGCATCGAAGATTTAACATATTTTGGATATAAATGAGATTCAGTGTGTTTCAAACTCTTCCACTATTATTATATACCTGATAGAGTTATCAGTTGATGGATGTGTCTGATTCTTGGGAGCAGAGATCATATAAGGATTCCAATGTAAAGGAAATTTTGAAAAAAATAATTTCCAAATGCTATTTTTAAACCACATTTCGAGTTTTGGGGTGTCAAATCAAACGTCCAATGGAAGAATGAAGGAGGCAGAGGAAAGAAACGGTTTTAGAAATTGTTTGATTTAAATGTAAATTCTATACAAATTATTTACATTTGGTGATTGATGTACTTGGAAAGTCACTCTGTAGGAAAGTCTCTCCTACGAGAACTGAAGTGATGTAACCTGTGGTCTGAAAGACAGTTCAGTGATCATTTATCAGCCTACTTAAGATATCCTGTTGTTTGAGCTACATGTGGGAGATATTAGGGGTAAGATTTTAATTGTTATAAACATTAGTAACATTTAAAGCTTTCTCCAATAAACAGGAATGTTAATTTGTAGATTTTCCTTTGTAGGTTCACCGAATAAATGAACTAGTATGAACAAGGCTATTCTTCATGCATTCTCCACCATGTACCTGTGTGGAATATGGTACCAAGTGTTCCAGTGGTAAGGGAAGAAACAATGTTCCAGTGTTAATGTCCATATGTTCCAATGAAATATGTACTGTTTGAATTACTGGAATTACAAAATTCTTCCAGCACAGCTGATAATGATGTCTGATGGAAACCAAACAGTTTCTTATCACTTCAGTTATTTTTTTACTCTTTCTTTTGATGGCTGCTCTCAACTCATTGATTTTAGCTGGTTTTGCATGAAAAACATGTCTCGTAGATGCATATCATTGAAAAACTAATCTAAACAATCTTTGTTGTTTGCCCATGGTATCAAGTCTTCCAATTGCACTCGATAATAAATTTTGTTTGCTCAGTTTAGTGCAGTGTTTCCAGTGGTCACTCAGAGAATAATTAGTTGTAAGCAATCAAAATAGTGTATGCATTTCATTGGTACACTGTGGTGTGGCAATTTTCATCAGAAATAAGAAAGCCATACGAAGGTTAGTTCTTTGGCTGTACAATTATTGCGTTTTTTTTTTATACTTACAGAATTTTTGGAAGACATTGTAAAGTAGCAAGAAAGTCTGTGCCAAATTCATTTGTGCTTGGTAATTGTTAATTAGTTTGTGGTCTCTCATGTTATCAAAACTCTTTAAGATTGCAGGGATCCATTAATTTAACAATATCAAATTGAAAACATTTCTCTAACGTTTAATGAGCTTTGCTTAATGAACTACTTTTGAGGTACTTCTTAGTGTTAAGGACTGCGTTACAGATCAACATTGTTTGAAGAGTTACTGTTTGTTATTGTTAGGATTCCTCAGGACAAGTATCAAGCCCAAAATAATTTGAAACGGATGTAATGATTGAATTTGTTTTAAAATTGTTATTGAAGTTCCAATTCTACTGTTCAATTAACAAAGGTTAATTAATTAAGGTTTCTAGAAACTTAATGTTCAAATTGTGCTGTTTTTCACATGCTTCTGAATAATAGAACTTGTCCATCCACTTCATTTTTTTTCTTGTAATTTTCTTTCACTGAATGAAAATGTGCATATTGGATATTTGGTATTGACCAAATCTCTATTGTACATAATTTTCTTTGCTGCCAAGCCACTGTTAGAAACTGTACAAATGGTGTTGAATCTTTCATTTTGAACATTTGTGTGCTCATTTCGTGTTTAATAGTCACATACTGATGCCATTGCGGTACCCTGGGAACATTGATGGGATCAATTCAACGGCAGACTCCAGAATAAATTGTGTTATAATTGAAAGTACGTTTATGATTAAATATATGTACTTATATAAATATATTACAATCGATTTAAGTAAATCTCAAATGAAATTGGGCTGCCCTCGCCAAGGAAAGAAGCTATTCTGATATTCGAACATAATGTGGTGTGAAGTCGTAGGCTTCCATGACCAGAGTCTTGTGCCTGGTCTTGGCTGTTCAGGTGACGCTGTGTCGAAGGCTGTGCTGCCAACCCGGACAGCCAAGATCAGGCATAATGTGATGTTATTACATTTATTGCTTAGTCAAGGTTTTACAGTCTCAAAATTCACTTTTTTTTCATAATGTGAGAATATCATTGAAACCTTATTTCCACTGGTAAGAACTGCACTGGAATCTGCAAATCTAATGTTCTGTTTCTACATTTGTGCAGAAAAGCGTTAAGAGCCTTCATGACTTTCAATATAGTAAGTTCACTTGAAAAAACTTTGCAAAATTAACTTTTGCAAAGATAATTGCAGTGATGATTTTTCATAGCTCTAATTGGTCTATTTTAAAAATTTTTCACTTTTTAAACTATGTACGTGTATCTGCTTGGATTGTTTTCACTCAAAATTTTGACATGCACGTGGTGACACCTTTTAGGAGGATATGGAAAATACAAGTTCTAATAGTATTCGTGCAACATATTAGGGTGGATGTTAGAACTAGCTGCAGCAGATTTGTAGAGCGTGCCCATACGCATGCTAGGCAGATAAGGATTAATCGTCCAAAACCTCAGAATTTGGTTGTGGGTTGCATCATTTAATAAGCCTTGTTTATAATTTTTTAGGCCCCTTCCTCCTTTTCATTCCGCATTTTCTTTAGGGACCTACGATGTGGGGTGGGTGTGGATGACGCAGTGAAAGTACGTAAGAACGTCTTCCATCCGATCACCCTTGTCTTCACTTTCTTAATTATTGCTAGTGGCATTAGAAAGTTTTACTTTTCTAATGAATTCACAGTTCATTGCAACAACAATGTTGTATGAAAAAGTTTTCAATTATTTCAAACATAATTTCTTTGGTCATTTGTGTGTTATATCCATACCAAATAGGTCGTTTCCATTGTCCAACCAGTCCCCTTGCCATTACAGTTTTGTACTTGGAAAAAGGACAACTTTCTTCTCTTCGATCTTGTATATAAAAGTATCTATGGTATTTTCAATAATAATCATGACACTTTGGTAAACATTTACTGCCTAATGATGATGATGATAGGTGATTTACGAATTATTTACAATTATGACAAGTGCGACCTTTTTATAGTTAAATGTACTCATTAGTTTGGTTCGATATAATAGGCCGTCATTAATATTGTGCTGATGGCTCCTAGTGGTTTGCGCCATCTTCGGGGAGAAGAGATTTCAGTTGTGCAAGCGTTGCCAGAAACTGTCTTCTGGAGGACACTGCAGGGTGGAGCGTCCCGCGCGACACGGGGACCTGTTTCCCTCTGCTAGGTTTTGTACCGCCGCTGACTAGTCTGTCCCGCTACGTTCCTGCCAGGCTGCACCGCCCTGATTTCGGACAGGTGTGCCGTGGTTTGACCGCCCGGCGTTCTCCCCGTCGTCGTCTGAAGGACGACCGGGGAGACTAAAGTAGTTGCAGCTGGAGTACGACGCTACATGGCGTCCGCCGCGGTTGCAGCGTTCAGGTGGGAGGTTGATGTTCCCCCGTTTGGGTCAGGGTGCCGTGCCCATATACTCAGGCTTGTTCTGTTCCGTAGGGTGGCCATTTCCCTTGCAGAGCTTGCAACGGTAGTCATAGGCGCAATTGGCCGAGTAGTGACCCCATCTGTGGCAGCTAGCGCCAAAGAGCGGCCGTGCCGCATTTTCGCGCTCTGCAATCACGTCGAAGTTGTCCAACTGACGGACTGAATAGATTTTACGCGAGGTAGTCGTGTCGCGTAGGGTGACCAAGAATGTCCCCGTGAGCAGTCAACTGCGTTGCTATTCGTTTACGGGAGGCTCGCCTTCACCTGCGGGTCCGGCGACCACAGATTCTTTTAGAGGCCAGTTTTGTCTGACGCCCAGGGGGTCGTAGCGGAGCTCTCTCAGCTTTTGCGCCACTTCTCCCTCGGTGAACCCTCTCGGGAGTCCAATGATTGCCATTTGGAGGGTCTTTTCATGCCCTTTATGCGGTGGTGGGTGCGAGAATAGAAATATGTTGTGTAATTTAGCATATTTCTCCGCCTCTAAGTAGGCTACTTTGTCTGTTGTTTGGATTGCGTAGACAATACGCTTCCCCGCGTTTTGGCTCGGCCAATTGTAGCCTTTTTTTCCTGTTGCTACGCCCAGCGCACGGCCGTGGGCGAGCACAGCATCGGGGGAGATCCTGAGCCTTATATAGTATGGCTTTTTCGGCGGCCGCCGCTTGGGGCTCCCGTGTTTCGAGCGGGGCTTGCCAGCCGCCATCTGTGCCCTCGCCGTCGTGGGTTTGGGAGGGAGGGAGGGGACTGGGCGCTGGAGTCGTTACCTGCTGCCGGGGATTTCCGTGGGGCGCTGGGAGTGGTGCGGGAGTGCCGACGGTTCTTGGGCGTGGAGGTGGTCGCTGTCCTCGCCGCGGAGATCGTGGGGCCCTCCGGAGAAGTTTCCGTATGGGGGGGGGTGGCAGGGCCTGAAACTACGGCTGTAGCAGCGACCTGCGGCTTTCGCTGACGGTGGAGGAGGAGGAGCTCCATGTATCTCCACACACCCTTTGCAAGCGCAGATTAGGGTTTCGCCGTAGAGTCCGTATCAATGGCGAAAGGAGCTGTCACAGCGGAGTCCCGAGTTGTTTTTGGCCGAGGCAGCAGCGGCGGCAATGGTGGCTTACTTGGACATGGCCCACACGAGGGGCTCCCTTTGAGGAACGCCCCCACCCCTTTCTGCACGAGCGATCGACGAAGCTCCTCTTTGTTTCTAAGTATTTGTATTGCAGTCATCTTAAGGTTCGTGATACATCACAGTATACGGGAAAGTAAAAAGGAACATGCCATTTTCAGGATATTCAATTTCTTGATCTAGTGATGTTGTTGCACCGTCTGCAACAAGCTGGATGTTGCTAGCAACCGCACCAGCAGTCATAATATTGCCAGTACTGTTACTATTGCCATTATGAGTAGTAACTGTGTCAATATTATCTCTAGGTACACTACGATTGCTAGCTACTATATCAGCTGCAACTATTGCACGAGATGCAAATGCACTGGAAGCCAACATCTTGCGGTGTGTATCAAACATATTTTGAACTTCCTCGGCTACATAAGGAGCAATGGCCAGCACATCTGCCCGCATCTAGATAGTGAAGGAATGGTGGGGATTTTGGAGCATAATATATGCTCAGATCATCCTTCTCATTAGTTTTTTGATAACAATGAACCAAATAAAATCACGTTGATGTCACATGTAGAAGGTTTATTCCGTTCCCAACCGACATTTTTTTTTTTTTACTGTCTTTGCTGCCTTTAAGAGGGATTTTAATATTTCCCAACATATGAAATACAAATACATGTACGTAGTTTTGAATCATATTACGCATTGACATGCGTAATATTAATACTATTCGCATAGGCATTTCCTCACTCCCTACAATGTTGCCAGCGCGCCTCGAGCCAGCTTCTAGGAAGCTACTCGGTGGAGGGTTAGTAGACGTTTTACAATTCCGGCCGACCCTTATCCTCTCAGCAAGCTCCCCGATGACAGGCCTCTGAGTGCTCTGCTGGCAGAGCATACGACCGTTAATACGACCGTTACTACCTGCCCTAGTGGATTGTGAAAAACTTACCATTACGATTGTGTTTAGTCCTTAATCTCTCTGCTCGTACCACCCGTGGGCTCATTTCAGTGTACAGTTAGTCTGTTCGTTCGCACGACACAATAGGTGTGCTACAGCCGCTCTTTCTGATTGGTACTACACTTTTACCCACTACGTTCAACACTAGACCCTATAGGCGGGGCATACACTCTGCCGGAAGTGGACAGCAAAACATGTCAGACTCGGATAGTGCCTACTATCAATTGAACTTTCTCTAGTGGAAGTCCAATAGTTCCGCGTAAAATTCTAAATCTGGCAACAGCCATTCAAACTCATTCTCAACAGTGCGACAAGCCCGAGATAGCCTGTAATTAAATACACGCTCCATTCCATTTAGTATTTGATGTTTAAATGGTTTCATCAAGTTTTCTTGCAGAGAAAAAGCATCATCTGCGATCATGATAAACGGAATTTTCTTATACCTGCTGGTAGCAAAAACACCATCAGCATGGTGCTCTGGTCATAAATGTTTGTGTACAGAAACTTGTAATTGGCATCTATTAATGCTAAAAGAACTACGCTGAAGGTTCCTTTGTAATTGTAACAAATACTTCCGGTCTTGGGAGGGGTTGGAAGATGTACACACCTATAATAAATACACGCTCCATTCCATTGGTTTTGCTCCCGCAAGCGGCTGTTACTCTCCGCAAGGATTCTTCGAAATAATCTCCTCGGGGTGTTCGCAAGTGAGAGGCGCCTCCCCTCGATAGTTTAGGCTGTTTCAGAGAACTGTAACGTTTTCTAAACTGCAATGAATTCCAAGACAGTTTGTGGTGCGCCGCTCGCGGTATCTTGCAGGAGGGCGCGGTGTGTGGCCCGAGCGTATAGCTGCACGCGGAGCAGCAGCTTTTCCGGGTGCAGCGAAAGGGCGAAACCGTGGTGGAATTCCTGTCTGTTGTCGCGTTTGTAGAGGCCTTTTTTCTTCTGTCCCCTCCACAGTATCCCTGTGAAGAAGAGGAATTTATTTTCTATGAATATTTTTATATTATGCTGCTGCCTTGCGGCTTAAGCAGCTACAGGCGGGAAGCGCGGGGGCTTTTCTTTTACAACTTCTCACAATCTAAGTCCTAGAAGTTATCTTAATTTGCCACTTTGGCATTAACTAAGCTTCCACCTAAAATCATTTTTCTAGTTTCTATTTTATAATAGTTCTACTCGTAATTTATTATTGTTATATGTTGGTAAAATTGTTATTATTTTTTTCGTATCATTTCA
>BOPP01000047.1:8405439-8436429 GCA_017312745.1 Gryllus bimaculatus | reverse complement strand
ACTATGTTGACACTTTGAGCACTTTTGTGTTTTGGAGTGTTTCTTTTCGGGCTCTTTTGCAGTATGTGTAATATTGTTACACTTGTCCCCAACAATGTTTGTCTCTCCTTTGACCATTGTTTATACAATGTTTGCTAGCAATGATACAAATGGTATAAAAGATGAGCATCAAATGTAAGCAATTATTTAAAACAATGTTTATAGACTAACAATTTAAATATATTTTTATCATGTCACTCATTGTCAAATTAACTATTGCCTACAAAATTTCACTATTTGGCAAAGTGTAATCAAATCTATCAATTTACACATTAACGTTTGTATTCAAATGCTGCAGGAAAATGTACAGATTTTTTGACATAATAAACACGGTTTGTCACTGTGCCGAAAATGGATTTTTCTTCTTTTAATTTGCAGTAAAACAGCTTCTGGATTATGTAATTCAATTATAAACCATGTTTTGCGGATATGTGAGAAAAACAAAAGTGTTTTTAATCTGTTTATCTTTGTATATGTGTCCAGCTGTTTGCGTTTGAACAACACTAGAGATAAAACCGCACACACAGGATTTTCTCCAAAATGTATATTTCTCGATCGATGTAGCCCCTTGCACCTGAAACGGAATTTTTATTTTTGGTTTATACTTAACGTGAAAGACCTAGAACGTTTATGAAAATTGATTAAAATGATCTGATTATTAAAAGTAAAGTAGACTTTTAAAATTGAGCAAGTTCCATTTTCCTTAACTGTAAACTTTTACATATAGTTATTCACTAAATTTTAGATATAGTACTTCACTAACGCTTTTATCTTGCCTGGTGATCGACCAGAACGAGGAGGGCAGATACTGAAGTTAAGGAACACTGTCAGGGAAGCTTAGAGGAATTTATAATAACTCTTACACAATACCCAGTGGAGGCGAGCTGTCTGGCATCTGTCGCTCATCACAACCAGAGCCGAAGCGACGTTATAATGACGGTTGAAAGAAAGCATCTAATCGCAGAAACTAAAATGAGTTGGTAATGCTTCTAGGGATTGAATTTAGATTATCAATCTCCTATTTTTATTGGCATAACTCCTGATTCAAATTTTTCTAATATCTAACCGCTTTGTTAACTACACCATGCGCTCAGGAAAAAACAAAACCGTGAACAATATATTAATTCGCCATTAATGGACAATGTCGCAAGAAAACAACTTAGAACCAAAACTACACATCTCATTTATGAATAATATTTGATGAATAATTATTGTTATTCTGTTAACTAATCAATAATGCGCAATTTTATTGCATCAATACTCGAGGTCTATGAAAAAAAGGTTTTTGTCTTTGTGATGTAAGACATGTGTATTCAGTTCAATGCCAAGTTTACCCCGGAGAACTATCAATAGAGTGCACTTTAAGATAATGTGAATGGCGTCTGCTCTTGGTTTGACCTTCTTTTTTGGTGTGCTTTATACTAACCATTTGGAGGAAACGGATATTATTTCACAAGTTTGTATTTAGCAGGAAGTTTTATTCATGGGATTTAAAGTTGGTAGGCAAAGTCAGTATAAACCAAAGATCAAAAATTACGCCTTCTAAAGAAAGGTTTATTTGTTCTTTTAATTTACAATTCGGCTAATAGTCATTTATAGTCGTACATGCCCTCAGAAGTACTAATTTGTTTTTTGTCTGATTAATGCCCATGACATAAGTAAAATAAATACATACCATCACGAAGAATCTAAAAGATGATTTCTGAAAAGTGTAATGATCATACACCTGGGAATTAAAATGTAGTAATAGTTAACCATTTTAACATTTCACCCCACACTTGAACTGGTCAAACTATTTAAGCAAATAATTAAATTGTTATGTTGTCTTCCAAGAGTAGATAATATTTTTAGTTTCTCGACGAAATTATGAAAATACCAAGTTTATGCTTTTACAGTGCAAATTTATATTTTTGTGTGAATTCGCGATGTTGCCCCAATACAGGAAACCGAAAGATTATTATATTGATTTGGGAACTTGGCTCTCTTTTATTCTGGCTCCTTGGGTTTTTGTTACCTAGTAATTTAAATACACACAGATTTTTAAAACTTCTGTCTATATGATGAGCAAATATTTATTTGTAAACAATATTCTTAAACGCTACTTAGCAAATTCTGCTCTCCGCCGTACATACATCAGCTTTATATTAAACAAAACATAAAACGACATACAAACCGTTGAATATACCAACACAACATATCTTGGAAGAAAACATATACAAATAGCATTCACTCATTTATATATATTTAATTACATTTCATCTACGCAAGTACACACCATTGAAAATAAGATTGATTCTCATAGCCATTTACTAAATAATACTTAATTAATTACAAGTTTTGCCCTTGTTACAAATAGTTTGGCATAATTGCGGTATCTCCCTGGGTGCTGGACTCCGTAATTTCGCCATCGCCGGTGCAAAAATCTGTGTTTTCTGGTCACGGTTCCAATTTTTCCCTCCCCTCCCCCAATTTGACCACTCGCAAATTAAAATACTCCTACTAGAAACATCACTTTACGAAAATTGTCTTCCTTCAATTCAAATTTCTACATGAAATTCAAAGGTTCGACTTATTCTACGATGTTATCACTGAAGATCGCAAACCTGTCTCTCTATATGCATTGTTCTCCTTTCTCCTTCACCGCACAGTATGAAAGAAAAGGACAGCTTTTCTCTTCTGTTGAACTCGCTGCACATTTTTACATTACAATTATTAGATGTCATTTGATTTTCTACATTTCTTCGCGAACATTTCTAAATAAAATCCAAATCCAAAACATAATTCCTTTTCCGTCTAATATTGTTATCTTCTAAACGTTTGTGTACTCGTCCATTGTGATACAACATTCAATTATCATTGTCAAGCACACTAACATTCATTTAATAAATGTTTTTCGTTATTCTATAATAACCTAGACTTACAGTGACTGTAAGTATCTTTCCTAAATATTCTTTGTTTATTTATTTACTCTCAAAGGTCTCTTAACAGCACCCTTGTAAACAGTTTCCTTGGATTTTTGGAAATAAATGTCTTTACACTTTCACCCTTGCACCTTCGACTGTTTGTCTCAATATTAAATAGTAAATCAATTTTAGGTATTTCGGTGCATTTTTTAATAATCATTGGGACGCCTCCGAATGGACTATCACAATTGTCTTAATTCATTTCATAGACGAAAAATACACTTTCACATGAATACGTGTTCCCAAAATGAGTAATTTTTAGCTCCATTGTCACCACACACAGAAACGATTGAGATGTAACTAATGTACTATGGTGGTACATTAAAGTTCGCACACACAAACCAAAGTAGTACTAATAAAGTACACTAGCATTGAAAACTCTCCAGAGTCTGAGAAAAACTGGTGCAGTAAGAAATGCAGTGAACTCCAAAAAATTATGCTGATCGCCTGTCGTCACATAAGTCCTGACAGAATGGGGACTGTATCCCCGTCCTTTGTTGGTCGAAGGGAAACTTAACACCTATTTGTATGCTATCATTACTTATTATTTATATTTTCGTACAGTTAAATAAAAATAAGAGCTGAAACAAAATGATTGCAAAGGAATTTCAAATTGAACACAAAATTGATAACAAATATACTTATCTCTCTAAAACACGTCATAGAAATTTTCTAATACTACGGAGCGCTACATTCGTCGTTAAAAATTAGTACCATAGCACGCAACGTTTGCCTATTTTAGGCGTGTGTTACACTTTGATTAAAACAGGTAGTCCTTTCAGCGTCACGAGCCGACAGAACAGGGAGACATCCATCAAGTCGCGCACTTTGTTATTCAACTTTCTTGGTAGTTAAGCTGTCAATTGGATGACATTGCTCCTCTCTCTTCCGCTTGCGTCCCTGAGAGCATTTACTGCTTTAATCGAAGAATAATTAGCGGTATTTCGTGTTTTTGGGCAAGCAATCTGCAATGGCATTTAGTCCCGTAAGTGTAGTGAATGTTAGATTTCGGCATTGGTTCTCCCCGCTAGTGCGAAAGATTCGGCAACCATCTACTTATCGACTTGCGGGTTTTGTCGCCACGCATCTCCCTTCAGACCCCCCCCTAGGGGCACCACCCTAGCCGGGACATGCTTCAAACGACTGACGGCTCTCCCTACGTGTGTTGTATGGCAGGGCACATAAGTGTGTGTGTATGTGTGTGTGTGTGTATGTGTGTGTGTTTGTGTTTGCATAAGAGGAGAGGAGACAGAACTGAGAAAGTGAAGGTCGCGAGCGGCCCATAGACCTACTAATGGCTACTTCTAAGGCAATGTCATTCAGTGGAGAAACCACGGAAACGTACTTCTCAGTGCCACCAACCGTTAGAATTCTCCACCAGCCAGTGGCTGAATTCGGCCTAGCTGTATGGCTAGCGTCACAAACCGATAGACTCGCGAGACTCACTCGAACTCAAAGACATCCTGAACAGACATCGCAGGGCCAAAATGTGTTGCTCTGAGCTATATCAGTTTGTCTTTGACCTCTACTTACGACAAAGAAATATTTTTGCACGTTTATTTAAAGTAAAATAAATGTCTCACCTCAAGGCTCTTAAAATTATGTAAACATTTCCAATAATGGGAGAAATTATGTGCTATTATTGCTCGACTAGTCTTCCGGAGTGTGAGTAGCATTTGTTGTCCAGGTACCATGTACCAGTAGTCTCGTTTGATTAATGACTCCGGGCGCGTTAACGGCAAACGCAATTCGTTCTGCAAGTGTAGTGAATGTTCTTATCATGGAAAGTGGTGGTTAATTTCTCCCACTACGGCACGATTCGACGTCGATATACCCGTTACGGCTTGTGAGGTTTTTCTCCTACCAGGTATCTCCCACCAATGGGACACTGCGCCCACCCGGGTAAGCTCGAAGCTCCCGACCGGTCTGCTGCCAGGTGTGGTAGTGTAGAACATATTAGTGTAAGCGTGTGTAAGGAATGAGGATAGAACAAGGAAGAGGTAGGAAAGATCGTGAGCGTCCCGTGGCCCGTTTGTTAGGGCATTCGCCCGATATTGATCGGAGCAGCCACGGATCAGAGCAGCCGACTACCGATCAGAGCAGCCGGCCGCTAGAATTCTCCTCCAGACAGCGACTGGATTCGATCTGCACTAGTGTCAAAAATCCTGTCACCCTCGGGAGTGGTACCGTAGAACCTCCCAGTCAGAGGCACCGCAGCGCCTGTTGATGCCCTGAGCCACCTCGGGCTGTCCGGAAGCCTCCGGCGGCGGCGGCTGCGAAAGGGGCAGCGCGGTCCGGCATCGAACGCGGGGCGCGCGGCACTTGTTGCCTCGGGGGGCGAGGGGCGAGCGGCGCCGGGGGCGCGCCGGGCGTGCGCACAGCGGGCGGCGGCGGCGGTGGCCGCGTGGCGGACAGGCCCCGCGCCAGTTGGGGCGACGGACCCGCGGGCGGCGGGTGCTACCTCCGGAGCACCGGAGCGCCGAGGGGCGGCGCGGGGTCGCGAGGAGAGGCGGGGCGAGGCGGGCGTAGAGGGTTGGGGATTCGTGCGCGTTCGCAGCACCGGGGAGGCCGCTCGGTCACGTGGTCCGGCGGCGCGGCGTGAGGCAGTGTAGCAGAGCGGCCCAGCGGTGAGTTGGCCACTTTCTCCCGTAATTTTTACTGCATCTCTCTTATGTTAAAATGTTGACCGTCTTTTAAATGTTTAGTATAACATTGATATAATTTTAATATTATTATTTGCTATTATTTAGTGGTGCACCTGACGAACCAGGAAAATCTGTCTGTGAAACGTGGTGATATTCAATAAAACAATTTACTTGGAATTGGCTCTCCATAATCAATAGATATTTTTATCCGTCTTAGTCACGTGTTTTTCTTCTCTAAATGGCAGAATTTTTTCTTCATGTTATCGTGTGTATTTTGAAGAAGGAGAATTTTTATTTAGTGTCGTTTGTTTACTTTTGACCTAATGTTCTCAGATAACTTTTTTAAAAAAGAAAGACCGTTAATGAAACTAGTTGTGAACACTGCGTTTACAAGTTGTCGTCACTTCAAGCACAAAATTTGAAAACTAAGAATTTGAGACTATCCACTTTCTTTAGATTTCCAGAACGTGGATCATGTTCATTATAATGACGAGATGTTCTAAGGTATTTTATAACTCTTACCTCCCTGTCACCTGGTTGGAGACGAAATTCCGCTGGAAATATGCTCCGCACCAATATATACATCCAAGTCGTGCATGGAAAGTATGTGATTGAATAATGAAATTTGCTGTTGGTAACTATTCTTTGAAAAAAATAATGATAATTATTTATTTCTTTTCCCTTATTTTGTATTTGAAAAATAAGTTGAAAACATTTCATTAAAATTAGTTAAAATTCGCTGTAAGAATTGACACCTTTTTGGACTTGGTATCTGAAACATGCTCAGTGAATAGAATATCTAGTGAGCAATACCGATTCAAGTCCCAAAACTTTGCAATTTAGAAGTGGCTACTACTGAATAGAAATCGAGATTTGCAAATTAACAAAAATTATAAAGAATTGAAAACTGGCAAGTTTTAGGCACTGAGTTCATTCAGAAAGAGGTTTGCTAATCGTCTATTGAGTCTCAAATAACAAATTTAGTTCTGTAGTGGACAGCTTAATGAAAACGACGGAAATGTTATCTATGGTCACATACACACAAGTTACTCTTGCTTTCATTTTAATAAGGAAATGGCATTAATTTTCCTTACAACTATTCTATGTGTATTAAAATCAAATTAAAGATACAAAGGAAAGAAAATATCCAGCGTAAGGGAGCAAAAGTGATTTATTCTTTATCTCTATGAATTTTTCTACGTGTAATTTCATTTCCTTAATATTATAATAGAAACTTGATCACTCAAAATTCCTTGAAGTCAATTTCCTTATGGTATCAAATTTTCTTATTCCTTTCCACTTTCCTTATACGTATATTGGATCTTGATCACTGGAATCTATATATTTATACCATAAATTCTATTTTATCTAATACCTACCCTTATAAACTAATATATCAATGATGTATTGCACTATTAGAAAACCTTTCCAAAATAAGTACCTTCTTAAACCATTTCATGAACTACAGCAGGATTTATTAAACACTATTAAATGCTATGAATGAATCGAATCACTTCTGACTTTCTCGTACACATGTTAATTAAACAAAAGTAACAAATAATAGAATTTTAAAGAATGCAAATACATGCATTATTCATTTGTTTATGAATTGAAAAAACCTTTTTAAGAAATGTCCCTATGAACGTTTTTTATTCCATGGAGCTGAGTATGAAAGTAACGTATTTTTGTTTTACAAATTTACAAAATGTGTAGGTTCCTTGTATAAAGAAACTGCATAAAATCTATTTTCTTTGTAGATCATATTTAACTTTCCTTTTCATAGCAGTCCTCATGAGACTGATTGTCCGTAAGGTGAATTTAAAGAGGAGTTTTAACAAATAAGGACAATCACCAATACTGGTAAACCGATTAAAAATTATTTATTTCTGATGTAAATACAAAAAATTACACAACTCTCCGAAGTTTTCTGGTTTGGTCTATCCATATTTTCAGGTGGTAGTGTTATTTCTAAAAACAATACAACCATTGCAATAAAGCACAATAATCTCAATCTAATTTGAAAATTTGTATATTCATTATAAAAACCTGATTGTTTTATTTGCTATTTTTGTCTTGTTATGATTATTAATACCTCTTGGAAATGTATATAAAATATCCACGTTGTAGAGTTGGGTAAATTATTTGCAGATGTCAGATGTGTAGTAATAATTTGTTAAAGAAACCACCAGAAGTTATTGTCCTTTATAGAATCTGAAGTCATATCTGTAACTTAATAGTTAACCTCATTTTTGCAATGTGTACATACATAAAATAGAGTAGAATGAACATGTATCATTCTCTAATGCTATTTAATTCCTTAAGAAATACGAAGCAACTCAAGAATCTGTAAAAAAATATAGAACATTTAACTGAAGTGCCTGGGCATCCGTTAATCAGTGTCTGTTCTTAATGAGAAAAAATCTATTTTCTACTTTCTAAAATTCCGTCACTCCATTCCTAATTTCGATTACACTGTTCTGAAGTCACCTAGAAGATTTTGTCAAGTGGGGAGCTCAAGAAATTCCAGTGGCATTAGGTCGGGAGAGGCCATGCGAGAGGCCAACGACACTACATAAACTCTTACACCACGAACACTTTAAAACCAAAAACACTTTATTTTTGTAAAGCATAACAAGTAACAATAAACTTCATGAAATATCTTTGAAAAAATCATATCACTTAAGTTACCAAATATGATAATTTTAAGTTATTACTTATTCAAATTGTTTTTCTTTTATCACAACACACAATGCATAACATCATGATGTTGAATCTTTCGTGTTAACGACACAATATATTTAATTGTCAGCCTGGATAGACGAGGTTGCTAAGACGGAAGGGCATCAGCTCGAAGAGTCTGGGGTTCAAATCCCGCCTTAGGCATGGCTGTTTGTGTGTTTTTGTGATCCATATGTGTTCTTCCTACCGTTTTGTTTGAGATAAACCATCACAGTGGTCAACTATAGGACGAAGTTTTAAAGCGACCTTAAAAAAGTCAGAAGGTATTTGATAAATCGAACAGTCCGAATCATATTTATCATATTGTGAGAATAAAAAAATCTTTCATTTTGTTTTGCATCTTTCATTTTGTTTTGCGACTTATCAAACTTTTTCACTTAAAAAATGGAACCTCATCTGAATTCTGCAGGAGGATGCCCCTCACACGTTTCATTTCACGCCCGTGCCAGCGCTATGGCTTGGCGACATTTCTCGGCGAATATCTGCTGCATCGCGACAAAATGAAGGCGAATTCATTGCATGCGTGTTGTGAACCACACACGACGACACATTTACATGAAAAGGGGGCTTCAGTGTTCACAATTGCCATGTAGAGCACACGAAAATCCTCGTGTCATGCTGTTACTCCTCCACGAGTTTCGGTGGAAAGAAATCTCGAGGCCGTCATTCTGGGCGATCTCATAACTGGACTTTATATCCCCACTCGTGGATCCCTACTCGTGAATCCCTACTCGTGAATCCCTACTCGTGAATCCCTACTCGTGGATGCCTACTCGTGGATGCCTACTCGTGGATGCCTACTCGTGGATGCCTACTCGTGGATCCCTACTCGTGGATCCCTACTCGTGGATCCCTACTCCCGGATCGTGGCAACACGACGTGTATTTAACACGACGCTGCACCGGCTCATTACCGCCATGACGAAGGAGCTCACCTCGACGCGCATTTTCTGCATCGTTGGATCGGTTGTAGAAGCCCCGTTGCCAGGCCGCCTCGCTCTCCCGATCTGATGCCGCTGGATTTCTTCTGAGGCGAAGTCAAGGATCGTATTTATGCGTCCCCGTCGGGCGCTGCGCAACACCTCGTCGCAGGGAACACGCAGACACAGCCGTTCTGACAGACCAAACCTTAGAGCGTGTGCACCGAAGCATTGCACACGCATGCCTTGTTGTCACAAACGCGGGGGACATTTCGGGCATGTTCTCTAAAAATTGTATTTGAGGCAGCGATAAAGGTGATTGAGGTGTAACCTGTGTTATTTCACGGCCTCCGAACTTCCTTCTCAATGCCCCCCTCCATTCCGCCGCGAACTTCGGGCTTATCACCCTCCCCCAGTGCCGCCATTCAGATACAGCAGTTGTCGTCAGAAAAGACGAAAGTTTCCACGGTGCTTGCCGCAAAACTATTTACGCTTGTACTAACTTATTGCGCAATTGTTTTCAAACGACAGACATCGTATTAGTGAGCGAATTATTAGAAGACTTACAAAATTAGTTATTACGAAAGTAAAAAGAAATATTTCATGAACAATATAAGTGTCATAACTTGTATTTAATATTAATTCTGTTGTTAATTGTACTCCTTTGGGTTTTTATCGCTTGTATGGATTTTATGTATTTGTAACGCCATAAGCCACCATTCTGATTGGGGTTTTGCCTCAGTTTCTCCCAGTCGCTTCAGGTGTATACCGGGATGGTCTCTTGTTTGTATTCACAGAAGTAAAGTAAATTTATCGTCGTCCTCTTCCATTTGGTGTTAGTAAATTAATTTATCATGATACTGTTAGTACGTTAACTATAGTATAAATCTCACGTGTAAATGAAATTTCGTAGCATCAAACAAATAGCAAGGCAGGAAAACTATAGATAGGTTGACTTCAATCGCAAACTGGCGAAGAATTCTAGTGGCCCGCTGTTCTAATCGATAGTTATCCGATGAATACCAGGCGAATGACGAAGTAGTACCCTGACAAAAGAGCCACGAAACGAACGCGATCTTTCTTTCTTCTTCCTTGCCATCTCCGTTTACTTACAAACACACTTACAGGCACTACACCACACTACCACACATGAGACATGTCGGGAGCATAGAGCTTATCCCGGATGGGACCGTGCCCTATTGGTGGGAGATACCTGGTTGGGGAAAACCAGTAAGCCGACAGACAGGACAGCGCCGGATCCAGTAAAAGGAAGATACACCGCCACCTCCCGAGGAAGAAAAACATGCTCTAACAGTAACGGGACCAATGTCCTTAGCAGAAAACGCGGCCTGAAATCATTAATCTATTAATCGATCAATCAATCAATGAAATTTACTACTGTATGTTCATATTTAACCCTCTAAATGCACTAGAAATTTGTAAACTTTATTAAAACGCCTATATAAATAGATTGATATTTTTTTTCAAAACTCTTGTTCTTATATAATTTTTAATGGATGTGTTCACGCACTTATTTTTATGCGGAAGATGTGACGTTCCAGATATTATTGCTGATTATTTTTATTGAAGTTTGAAACGCATATGAAACACAAAGCCGAACTCGAAAACAGACTGTATATTTAAGAATACTAGTAATTGCTAGGGTAGTACTTTCAGCACGTAGTTTCTCGCATTATTTTAAGTCCTCCGCTGTATTATACTACTATAAAAACTTGCAAAACTGTTTTCAAAAGCAAAATTTATTTTCTGCACTCAGGGCTTTCAAATTAAATCGCCGTGAATTATACAGAGGAGGCCGAAATTATTAGACTAAAACTATTAAATAAAATAAAATGTATTTGCGACTAGATATTGACACACTCTGTGAACAGGATTCTAATGTTTTATAAACATTTCAAAATTAACATACTTGTTCTGAGTTAGGTTGAAAATCAAATTTTAATTCATTCTTTCAATTTGAATGTCATTTTGCGAGATGCGAATGACTTGTTTTATGATCCGGTTTTATAGCCTTCTTTACGTAAGTTTCTTTTAACTATCGAACGAACATTTTCGATGGAATTCATGTCAGGGTTATTTCTAGCCCACCCCAGAACCCAGACTGATCAATGTCTTGATGTTTTCCAACTTTCTTTTGTGTTGTGATAAGGAGCGTAGTAATGGGGTTTTCCCAAACAATTCACTTATGTGAGGGAACCATTAATTCTTTAGGCATTGATTGTGCCTCATTGTACCATTAGCTGTGTATACATTTCCTATAACATTAAGGAACATTACACTTCAAACAGTTACTTTTGTCAAGTGTTTCTCAGGACTCGTTATAATCTGTCAAGACAGAGAAAAAATACTTAGCCTGATAATTTGGTCGCCTGTGTATCACTGCGCTAAAAAAACTACGAAATACTTGGAGTGACGCTTAAAATGTAATTGTTTGAACACAATATTTCCAAATCGCAATATATTTCAGTTTTCGTAAATACGTAGTGTTCGTAGATAACGAGAATAGCACCAGTATTTTTTATCGTCCGTAGTTACATTCGAAGAGAACAATTAATGAAAAATATGTTGCGGTTTTCAAGAAATTATATTTTTTGGAAAGTTCAGAAATTTCACACACTCATCTCACGAAATTTACTATTAAAAATGTTCATGACATTTTTTAATGAACTGATTTCGTAGAACAGACTTTGGGGCAAAAATCACAATCTTCAAATATGTAGTTTTGAAATGTTAATATTTTGCAATTTTCGAAAATATCAAAAGTTTGGCGAAAGCGGGACTCACACTATATATCTAACCGTGATACACATTAGGAGAAAATTAAAAGAAATTTTAAATTAACAGAAAAAATGAATAAAACAATTAAAATTGCCTATATTTCACGAAAAAAATACGAAAAACTACCCAGGTCTTTGATAACATTGAATGGGACCTTATTTCAAGATTTTCCTTTCAAGAACATTCCATTATGGAAACAAATTTTATCTTCAATATTGTACTTGACGCCCCCTCCCAAAAAATTGCACTTTTGCAATTTGCGGAAAATCTGGAATTTCAAGGAACATGAATCCTGCACCATTCTCGCAACTGTCATTTGCGCTAACGAGGACAAAGTTTAACCACAAACTTTGTTGTCATTTTTGAGAAAATTCTGAAAAATTTTGTGCGTCCACATGTTCAGTATTCTCAATAATTAAAATATAATTTGAAACTCCCAAAGCCTCGAGTTCAGTAAGATCGATTGGGGAATAGCCATTACGGCAAACATCGGTGGAACGGTTTAGGATTTGGCTACGACCACTGATGGATAGACAAGTTTTGCCGTCAATCGATCTTGCGGTATCAAGGACTCACAAAACATGGATAATGGAGAAAGTGTGAGTTGCTACAGTACCCCACGTTTTCTGCTGTTCTTCTTTTTATTCTATTGGTGCAATTCGATTTGAAACAACAAAAATACATCTTTCACTTCACCGTGCTCAAACAAAGCAAATTAAACTATTTCTGTCGCGTTTTTTATTCAATTCCCAGTGTTACAATCGTCGTTCTCGTTGTCGCCGTCCTCGCCGTTGTCGTCCTTGTCGTGGCCGTTCTCTGCGTCGCATTCAGCTCTTGTCAAGTCTTCCTTTGTTCATTGTCCTTTGAGGTCAGCCGAATTTTTTGAAAACATTAATAAGAACAGCATCATCATTGCTACCCATTACTATTTTGAGATGTAGAACATTGTAATGCAAGATAAGATTGCAGTTACTTACTAAATATTCTTAATACAGGGTGTCTGTGGAGGAAGCTTAACAATTTTGAAAATAAGCTCTTAAGACAATTTTAAGCATAGTTTGTCTAATAAAGGACTTGGATATTGTGAATCGATAAGCCACTATAAGTACTCAAAAGTTATTTTGAAAATATGCTTTCGACGCAAAGGTCTGCATTTCAGAAGCATAGAAACACTCTAGACACATGTAAGTTGTTTATTATTTATAAAAGAAATGAATATATTTGTTCAGAAAGAAACATTTAGACAAAAATGTGTAAGTACTCAGTTTACACAACTCGACTGCTTTTTTATTTTTGAGTTAATTTTTCTTTCTGAATAAATATATTAGTTTAGTTTGTAAATAATAAACAAAACTCATGTTTTTAGAGTGATTTTACGCTTCTGCAATGCAAGTTTGCATCAGCAAATATAAATTAGCACATCATCGTTATTACTATCTGCAATTTTTCTCAATTTTAAAATATTACACATTTCATTATTTGGAATTTATTACGTCCTTAATACGAGTTGAAATTGTTAATAAAATAGGATGATCATTTATCTGTCACTTATGAGATCTGTCACTTATACTTTTTATAGAATTAGTAGAAAATGTGCAAGGGTAAAGGAATTAGTTTCATTCAGTTCAATATACACTGTGGCTAGTGTGAAAAAGCAATTAGGAAGCCATTTGAAGGAGCATTTTCGCTTGCGAATCGAGTTGATTCATCTCCTTTAATAAGAAACGTAGAGCGAAACAGAAATGTATAAGTATTGTAAAATATATGTGAATATGAAATTTTACTATTTACTACAATTACACATGCTTTAGAATTTTTAGTACATTTTTAATAAAAAAATATACAAAGGCGTATAAGTTTTACCAGTCCGCGTTTGCCTGACTGGTGACAGTTTTCATCATCAACATCATCACGTTTAATACAAGTCTCCAATTCAGGGCATAAAAAAAGTCAGTACCCGACGAACCCGTACCCTCAGAAAAACTATGGTCCGTTGTGTTGCATTTGCTACACTTTTACCCGCTGGTTTGTAAACTCAGTCGCTAGAGTTAACCGTGTGTAGCTGTGTAGATATGATTTGAAAAGTGTCCCTAATTAGAATGAGCTAGTGGCGGCGTAACATTTTAGCGTATTCTACGCACGAAGTTAAGAATATCTGGGCCTGTTTTCTGTGGCAGCGTGGGAGAAGGTAAGCGGAGTGGCAATAATATTCCTAAGATGTTTTGTTACTTTTGAAGTGCTAACCTAAACGATTGCCTTATGAAGGTACGATTTCTAATATTTTCTGTTTGTGTTTTCGATTAGCCCCATTGTGCTCGCTTTCCGTGACCTGATCCCGAATTCGATTCCCCGTCGGGGCACATCATTGGGGTGTCGTTTCCTTGGAATATTCCAGTATCTGTTGCTGTGTGGTGATGGGAAAGCTCACTTCTCAGGATGAGAACACCATAATACGATGTCAGGATGTCTATGTTCTAATCACACGTACCCCACACGTATGGCCGCAAGGTCGCGACGACGCTGGTAGGAGTTGACCCCGTCAGGAGCTATTGTGCGGACGGGCGGAGTTTTAGTTTTCGATTAATCTTTTCAACATTCTGGTGAATGGTGGTTTCATTAATTGATCGAGTTTTTAAGGTCAGTCACTTGATCGTGTCGGTGTGAGCCTTTCTGCCTAATATCCGAAAAATAATTTATACGGCGACTTATTGCGTTTGGTTTTCCCAGACAACGCACGTACATGATTCGAGTGACTCGACTGTTGTTAGATTTATGTACTTGCGTTCTGATTTAATATTTTCTGGTTGGTTGTCACGTAGTTATTTATGGAAGTGGAATATGAATAAGATTAAATATTTATTTTATAATAGCTTTATGTGTTTGTCTACTATTTGAAGATAGGAAGAACTTTTTCCGAAACTAATAAATTACGTAATAAGTGTGTGTATGTGTGTGCGATAAAATGTTAATTTGTCAAAAAAAGTTTGAAGCATAAATATGCGTATGATTAATGAACTCCGAGATAGCTTGCTAATGATAATAAAAGTACACATGTATAAATACATATGGATCTATTATAACAAAATTGTCTATTATTGGCGAAGGTTGTCATCTTCATTTTAATCTAATCTAAATCTTCTTTTTCTGTACATGCTTAAGAAGATTGTAACATTTATTTCTGAAACCTCCATTAATTTTACATATTTTGTTGTGTTCTTTTCGTTTCTGCTCAGCAGTATCGAGACGATTTCTCTTCTTTTATAACATACAGATGGTTGTGCTCAAAGTAAATAGAAGTGCTGAGGATATTACTAAGTATTGCTAATGAAAGTCAAATACGTTTTTCGAATACATAATATGAAACCGCGTAAATTGTCGGAATCAGAGTTCAAATTAATGGCACAAGTATGCCGAGCGTGGCTTTGCAATTGTGCCCGACCTTAGGACATCAGATTCCTTCGGCCCTCAAAATTGTAGAAGCACTGCGCTTCGCAAATGATGGCCTTCTGAGATTCGCGTCGTAGATAAGCGAACAAAAATAGCTGAGGTAACAGGCTGCCACGAAATTGGAAAATAAAGATCAAAGCTTACTTTATACAGGAATCTGAGCTTCTGAGGGCAAAACGGAAAACGAATTATATTTTGAGTAACTTCTGGTGTTTTTTCCATCTGAAATAACTCGCCCTGAATACCTTAATTAATTACATGATCTGCTATCTAGCGAACGTCCTAAATACGTGGTAGGCCTGTTTAAACATTAATACACCCTTCAGATAAAAAAATACGGTTTCACAGACCAGTTCATTGTTGAATACACATAATTAACATAACTACCTTGTTAACTACTTTCAGTTTGTAAAAGTTCATAGATTCGTATAGATTCTTTACTTCTTTTGAAACTTATACCACGTTAGTTCCAAGCCAGTCAAATAATAATAATCAGTATCGCTGACCAGATAAGATTTTCAGAATCTGGAGATATTTGCCATGAAGATGTGAGTGCCGATTCGAGCAACATTTGCGTACTAATTTACATTTATTCTACTGACAAATCTGATCGAAGGTGTAAACTAAAAGCCTTGAAACGCAAAGAGCGTCTCTGTGCGTAAGGGCAAAAATCGCGTGACCTGCTAACAAAGCCCAGCCTCTAACACGCAACCACCGTGCAGCTCTGTGAGGTCGGTTTCTGCATTGTTGTTGTCAGAGAGGAAATGCTTCAAAGAAATAAAAAAGTGAAATAGACAAACTAGTGGCCTGAAGTTGCAAAAATGCTGCTGAGCAAAAGTGCACAAAAGTATTTCTCAAAAGTAGCAAGCATACTCTTCAAGAACACTACTTCAATTACATATTACAGTACAAACGAATACACGGTACAAAAATACTAACATACCATCTAATAAAATAAAATTGCTTTTCCATAAAGAAACATGTGAATAATGGCAAATGACGTATTCCTTGGAAGACTCGCTTTTGTATGACGTCAGCTGTCATTAGCATACGTAATTCAGACAGTACGGAGAGTATAAAATGTGGTAAATACGTGATTAAAACCGTAAGAAACCTTATACCGTATCTTTTATTGCAACTAACCTTTCACCACGTAATTTTTGGTTGGTCTCCGTTGAAAACTGTTGTTTCGTGCCAGTTCCAAATTGTTTTTCACTGGCAGTGCTCGCTTGCCGTACCGCATGGCGGCCAGTGATGCCTGACGTGGTTTTTCAAAGAAAGTGCCCTTGTTGTAGTAACATGTTTCGCGACGTGTCTGGTGCTGCGTAGAACAAGAAAAAAGTCGGTGTGGTTGAGCAGCACATCCATGTTCTTGCACCATGTGTAAGCCTGAGCAGGGAGCGTGGAGCGTGGCCGTGAGCGTGGGGCGGGTGGGTGTTAGTGACTGAAGGCGTCTTTTCCTTTGGTTCATGACGTTGAAAATTAACATCAGCCTTAATTCGTCATCCTGGCCGGGTGGTTGTGTGCATTCTCAGGTTTCTTTTATGCTTTCTTTAATGTATTGAGAATTATTGGTAACAATTGGCGCGTATTGCTAAATTAATATTTCCATAATTTATTTTCAAGCATTCCTTTAGCGTTTTCGTGTTTTTTAATAATTTTAAATATTTTATTTTGTTGTTCAATGCTGAAAGTATGAACACTTGCTTTGTTTTCCTTGGCTTTCCCCAGTCGCTTAAGGTAAATGATGGGGCGTTGTTTTTCTTTCGCTTTTGAGAGTCCTGGCGCATGACGTATCTAAGTTGTACTTTATTTTGATTACTAAATGTACTGTTCAATTTTTATCGACAAATTTATGTGGTTGAGTGGAAGAGCGGCCCTGATGGCCCTTGTCTTGTCACATACATAAAGTCGCTAATATTATTACTGAGCGGATAGGAAGGGTAGATCGGGGTCAGGTCTCCCGTGCAAATACGATCATTTAAATGATGTGTAAATAAATTACTCCATATGCAAGTAAACCTTATCTTCGCAAACAAAACTTTAAGAAAGGAAAAGGCAAAAAAATTGCGTTTGAGTGAATACTACAGAATACTCGAAAACAGAAAAGACAAAAAGGATCCGCACAATTTATGTGTTGACTGTTTGGTTTCTCCTTGGGCGGCGCGGCGGAAGTATCAACCATTCGGAAACAGAATGTACAAAATGCGATAGAAACACGGAAATGGGAAAGATAGAGAACACAGGGAAAGTTGGAGTGGAGAAAGTCAAAAACTTCGCCCAATACAAGCCACTCGTGAAGGAAAAAGCAATTGTTTACCTGCTAATTGCAAATTATTTTACCTAAAGTAGTTAAATTAAATGTGAATAAATCTCACTTTACTACAGCAAAAGGGAAAAGTTTAGGATACATATGAATTAGACGTCGCGATGAATAAGACTTGAATGAGGTGGCAGGACTAGGGATTGACAATAGTAAAATTTAATTTCAGTAGTATTTAATAAAAAATTTAATTTCAAAACTGTATCCGAAAGAATGTGATTTTGCATCTCGTGAGAGAAAGTATAATGACGGTGATTATGCCGTTTTGCTGTGAACATTCAATTTCCTAAGTTCTAACAGTGTACATTTTTGAACGTAGTGTGATAGATGAATACGGAACTTTTAAATGTGGTGCGCGAAGGAGTGTATGTTGATTATTGTACATCATTGCTAAAATAAACAATTGTTGTTTTGATTTCATGTTATTCTTGAACATTACACTTATCGTGCATTTTGTATCAGCTAATTGATAGATGAATATGCGTGGAATATCTACATTTTTTGTTATATGAAACAAATCCAATTCCATCAGTAGAATATGCATGTGGTAGGGGGTTTTTGGACTTGCTCTGTTAGCAGAGTTAGAAGCTCGTAAGTCTTGAAGTTGAGTTGCTTCTACGACCAACTTCCTCACAGGTCACGCGCTTTGTTCCGCGAGGACTGATGCATCCCTGGTGACCGCAGAACTTCCACCTCCTCCGCCTCTTGGTCGACGCCTCCCTCTGCGCCCCTCGGCTCGGGGCCAGCGCTTAAACCCCGGCTCGGGAAGGGACGGCCCCGGAGATTGTCTAATTGAGTAAAAGGACCCGACTACGTTTGCAACTGCTTTACTATTCAGCACGGAATCTCAGAAATGTAGCGGGAGAGGTGGCTCTGTGCGTCAACTGATAGCACTAAAGTGCTTCTCACCGGGAGGTACCAGGTTCGAGTCCCGTCAGTGGCAGTTGCTTGTCAGCTAGGTCAAATTCAGGCGCTGTCTGGAGGGCAACTCTACAGGCCGGCTGCACTGATTGGTAGTTTTCCGTGGTTTCACCGATCAATCCCAGGCGAATACCCCAGGCGAGTGCCCTAAAAACGGGTGATGCACCGCGCGCGATCTTTCCTTCCTCTTCCTTGTCTTATCCCCACACCTTACTTATACACACTTAAACTAACATGCACTACACTGCCACACATGCCGGGAGAGCGGTCGGGGGATTAGAACTTGTCCCGCCTGGGGCGGTGTTCCGCTGGTGGGAGATACCTGTTTGGGGAAACCCTGTTATTCGACGGTAGGTGGCGCCGAATTTTACCATTCAGAGGGGGAAAATCTGTTATATCTCGGTGAAAAAACTTACACTACACTTATGAGTCTAATAACCTCAGTAATTGACAGGTCTGTTTTCACCAACCAACCTCGTAAATGCATTTCTATAAAGTCATTTGTTATGATTAAGTACTAAACCTTAGCATGGCCTTTAAAGTTGAAATTGTTTATAAAAAAGTCGGCAAAGCAAATGATTTTTGAACAGAGATGAGGAAGAAAATGCTTAACATAAGATTAATCATTCTCGTCTTTGCCATTTTTTTCCAGGATTTTTTTCGAATAATGTTTGGGATGTTTGTATTTGAAAAATTGTGATAGTTGCGATCCACTTACCCAGCCTAGTGTTACATATTTTACGCATACATGGAGAAACTTAAATCAAACATGGGCAATGTTAGGCATTCCAGAATGCTAGAGTCGATTTAGCTTAAATCGCAAAAGCATTGTACGCTCCTGACCAGAGCATGCTCGTGTCGGTGGGTTCCAATCTTCTTCTCAAGGAGCTTAACTGCTATACGCTTGTGTTGCAGTCGGAGAGAGATATGTTACATATACTAAAATAATTTACTACATATCAGCCGTTGAGAGCAAAAGTGATACAAGTCAAATTTTGGAAGATTTGAGTTAGAAGCACTGGTTGATGGTTTTAAAATAGTGCGAGGCAAACTTCAAGATTTCTTTGCTTGAGGCCAGCACAATGCAGAAGTGAGCAACAAGTTGCACATACCGCTGCATGCAATTGTGGTGTAAGTCACAGGTGGGACGAAACAACAGCTGCCAGTGGCTTCCAAGAAATAGCTTCTTGTTTATCTGTACCCATCGTAGAGGAAGTGTCGCGGAAAAACAATTAAACAATTTTAGTGATACGTGCAGAGGTCAAAATAGCAACATCAAATCTGCTTTTATTTGGATGAAAATCGTTACAAATCCAATAATTTATACATTATTTACCACATTTTGTAAATCAGGCCAGTCATGTATGAAAAATAACCCCGGCTTTGGAAACATCGAGCAAGCTGGTAAAAATAAAATTCATTATGTTCCATTTAACTGGTATAATATCATCTGTTCAGTTTGAAAGAGAACGTGAAATAGCCCAAGTAGATTTTAAGTCAACTTTGCAGCTTGGAAAAGCAATTGTGAAAAATATTAATAATGCAGAAACCAAAGTAAATTGGCTGCAAATTCAGTGGATGCCGGTTGTAAGAGAAGAACCTAACTGTAGTCTGCAGCAAAAAAAGAGTCATGATTGAACTTCTGCAATACATACTTCTAGTGCACCACAATTTCTTCAACTCACTAAAAACATTCTTAGTTGATGACGATATGGGACCATTAGAACAAGTTCAAGATGAGGAGCCTGCTGCCCCAACTAGTCAACAAAGTGAGCACTGCTGATTTACCCTTCACCAAATTGCTTATTCTTGGTGTATAATGTAAAACTTGTAATAACGACAAACTTCCCATGAGAGGCATACCCAGAATTCCCATGAGAACTCATGAGAGACATAATGGGTACCCGGCGTCAATAGTCGAGATCGGCATACCCTGAAGTTGGGAAAAGACCCCGGAAGAAAAACAAATTCCCAATAATTTTTAACAAAGTACTTTGTAGGTGCTCAACTATTTTGTTCATAAACATCCAATAAGCATTACTACGTAAAGGAAAATGTTTGATTCTAGTTGTTGAATACGTGTGAAGGGAAGAAGGGCATGTACTTGTACAGGACCTTGGGGAGCACCACAAGCGACGTTCCCTGTGCTCGGGCGTTCCGTCACGTGCTCAGGAGGCTGTGGAGGAGCAGCAGCAGCAGACCCAGAGGCCGAGGCCGCCGACGGAGGCTGGTCACGTGCCGAGTGATCCTCTGGGCAGATGCGTAGCTCGCCGGTCATAATTCTGCGTTCGCCGGGTCGCCCGACGAAACGAGACGCGCAGCGGAACGAAATAATTCCAAAAGCACGCGTGATAGACGTTCCGCCCTTCATTTGCAAACAAGCAGCCGAGCATCCTGGGTCGTAGCAGGATGGGAAAGTATGGTGGAAGGGGGTCTGACCTAGCAAGGCCAGGGTTGGAGAGAGGGAGATAGAATACATTAGGGTTCAAAAGAATGACGCGGAGAACGTCATGAAGTTTGTCATATTGTGAAAGTATAGTGCATTTGCGTTTCTTTTGGAAGGAGTCAAAGGAGTGTTTCTGTAGGTTTATTAAAGTTAACTTGCGAGCACGCTGTACGCGCAATAGATCACATTTCGTATTCATGAATTTAATGTATTCTTCATAAAATAAAAAAAGAAACAGCTATTTAACTCGAAAACAAGTTATACATATGATGACATAAATCAAATGAATTATCTTAATCTGTAACATGCACCTTTTCGCTCATTTTAACCTACATTATTTCTGAATCTTCTCCATTCCGTTATAAGTGCTATAAATAAAACTTAATTTTCATCCGTAATTTAAAGTTGCAATTATAAGGTTTACATCAATGATGAAAGACGAAGAAACATCAGTTATCGAAATATTATTTCACCTAAAATGATAGTTTTTTCAAGTTTTCCTGTCCGTTTCCATGATATGTTAAATACTAATTTATTTAATGCAATCGAATTTATCGACCTTTATAATTATACTTCATGAGTAATCTTGATTATGAAGTAAATAATTACCTAGAAAAGCAGTATCTCGCAAAGCAATCATCTGTGTCATATATAATTAGTTTTTAATCTCATCACATATTTGTTTTGTTATACACGCGTTGCGTTTCGGGTCATTTGGGAGTGGAGCGCGGCGCGGCGCAGCGTGGCGTGGTCGGGGATGGACCTGGACGGGTATACGAAGGTGGAAAGGACCGGGAGAAGTGGGTTCAGTGCTTTCATGTCACTGCAGTACCTCTGACCAGGAGGTCCTAGGTTTGAATCCCGACAATGTCAATATTTTAGACACTTGCTGTCAGCTAGGTCGACAGTCTGGAGGAGAATTTTAGGGACCGGATGCTCTGATTGGTAGTTTTCCGTGGTTGCTCCGACCAATACCAAGCGAATGCCGGAGTAGTATCCTAACAAACGGGCACGAACTGAGCTTGATCTTTCCTTCCTCTTCCTTCTTCTATCCTCACCTCAATCATATTCACTATACTACCACACATGCCGGGAAACCGCGCAAGGAGCTTAGAACTTGTCCCGGCTGGGGCGGTGCTCCGCAGGGGAGATACCTGGTTTGGGGGAAACCGCTAGCTGACGCCAGGTCAGGCGGATTTCCCCATCCAGCAGGGAGGGGGAATCACCACCACTCGCGAGAAAAAATACACGCACTTAACTTACGGGACTTATGATCTCAGTAGTTGACGTGCCCGAATCACCAACAGCCAATCAACGAACGAAGGCGGTCTACAGGCGGAGTGTATGCAGCCCGCCGCAGCGTCCCGCGAACCGGTGCCCACGGAGGGAGAAGAGAGCGCGGGAAGAGGTGCGGATGAAAGGGTGGAGAGGATTGGCGGGGGAGGGGGTAAGAAAGGCGGGGAGGCGGGGTTGCTGCGGTGGCGTGGGAGAAGGCGGGCAGTGGATTGGAGTGGGGGAGGTGGTTTTACTACTGCGTAGCGTGAGGTGAATGCCGACGGATAATATTCGGAGAGAAGAGCTGCTCGCGTCTTCTCGTGCTTCTTTCTCACTTCTCAATCTGCTGGGGACGCCGTGTTTTGTAGGGGGATTTTCCGAGTGTGATGCTTCTAGGTTTTATCTTTCTAGGTGGCCCGGTTAACTCAAGCTTCGAGCTGTGCACCATACATTCTCCCTTCTCCTCCGTTAGCGTTCCAATGGGGGTTCGTTACAGTTAATCACTACTCGTTTTACTATTTAATCGCTTACTATTTATTGGAACAAATACTATTAAAATTGATTCTGTGTAAAATATTTAATTTGGAAAAATTCGTAACCGTATTTAAAATATAGTATTAGAGAATTATTTCACAAATCACATTAAGATGTATATCTAGCATTCTAGAACCAGGACATAATTAAAAATGTAATTACGTGGAGTAATGAACGATCTAAATGGCTTGAAGCTAGGCGAGTTTGTGAGGTAATTATGAGTGAAATTTTAAAATAGATGTACTTCAGCAGCACGTATTTTCTCCCCTTATAATTACGTAATATTATATACCACAATTTCTATCCATATGAACACATCTTAATTATTACTTGTTAAGCCCAATACAAATCGTTGAACATTAGACGCGAAAACTAATTCTTTCAAAGCTAATACCATCAATACAAATTTGATAATCGAAACTGCGTTTCATACAGCCATAATCACCTCTTAACGATCAGAAGGAATTCTCAAAACATCAGACTTCAAACTCTTGGAAATATGGCTTACAAGTAATGGTTGAAGTATGTTAATATGGGCAAACAAATTGCGATAGTCATTCTACGTGACCGTCAGAGTGACAAGAAAGCACGTGATGTAATACCACTAGTTTCATTAAATACTTTATTAGAATATAGTAAAGCAATCCTAATAATATATCACACGCACTATGTTTCAATAAAAATATCTAGTAAAGAAACTACAAAAGTGTAACGTTTTTTGCTTTATCGATAATTCGAACATGTTCTTCCCCTATAATATTGAAACTGAATATTGTTTTCCTAATTCAATATATTCTTTCAATTTCCGTATTTAAATGATTTAATATATAGCATTTTCAATACATTTGCGCTATCTCTTGATATACTTGTGATTGCTGAGGTGTTGGATAGCATTGAGTGTTAAATAGGTCAGGTGATAATCCGCTGGTCCGATGATCGGAAGGTTGAAATGCTTGCCCGTCCAAAGTATGCACTTTTTCGAACATATTTTTTAGTGTAGAATCCAATATGTTGAATTTATTTGAATACATTGAATGCATTTCCCCCGAATAAGGTTACAGTATGATGGCCGAAACTTATACAACTATGACTAGGCTAGGTGTTTCTCAGTCAACCCTGTTTCTATTGTGTAGCATGTAAAATGAGCTGAGAATGAGAATAATATATGAGAATAATATGGACCTGCTATCCATAATCCCTACATATTTTTGTTGGGAAACCTACTAAATAACTACTATTATGTATTACCCAAATATTTTATTATAATCATAAATTCCAAGAATTAGAAAGAAACATTGGAAGAGAATGCAGATAAACTGAGTCTAAGTCTCAAGAAGTTAACCCCATAACATTTACAACCGATTCTGATACTAAAAACCAGTCATTTCATGATGTCATATATCAAGTGTAGTTAAAAATATTCACACCAGACATTTTCACCTAGGATAACTGTGTGCTAAGATGCCACAATGATATAACTAACTTTAAAAAAAACCAACGACAACAATTATAAGCATCAAAATGTCATGAAAAATTACCCGGTGTTTTGTCTTACTGCAATTTGTCACCATTGTTTTTTATGAACTACAAGAGAAATACACATTTTGCCTATTTCTAAACATGAACAAACGAAAGTGACTTGTGCCCTTTTGTGTTTCATGTCACGACAAAGTGACTTACATAATGTTGGCATCTGAGACCAGACTTTACTACATTATTCTAGTGCAATCATTTCCACCTGCATCACCATCTGCCGCACGTACAGACGTCATCGTGCCTGCTCGTCTTCGCAGGTACCTCTTACGCTGCAAACGACGGGCTAGCTTTGAAGGGTTCCCCTCCCTGATCTCTCTCACTGTCGCTGCCTCCGGCGTGTCGATGCCTTTGCGTCCTCGAGCGACGCGCGGTGTCATCCTCCGCCTCTCGTTACCCAGAAGCGCAAGCCACCGCATCCGCCACCGGCGACGTTACCGCTACCGGCGGCAGCCGCTCGCACTAAATTGACTACGCCCCCTGCCCTCGCTGTCACCCAATCCGCCAAGGTTGCCGCCTCCACCGGAGCCTTCCCTTTACCTCCGCCACCGCTGCCTTAGTGATAGCACTGATAATAATAATAATAATAATAATAATAATAATAATAATAATAATAATAATAATAATAATAATAATAATAAACATTATTTGAGGCGAGGCTCAGGCCACTAGATCTGCTCTTTCACTTAACTATTTTAATAAATTTAAATTTACATCATCATATTAGATGTTTTCGTGAGTAAATAATAATGATGGATATGCAATTTTACATAGGAAAATGAAATGTGTTATAACGCAGCTTTCATGAAATGAATTGTGCAATTTACAATTTATTCTTGAATTTTTTGCAATATACTTATTACTCTTAAAATCAATAATGTTGATGTTTCTCAAAATTTCAATGCCATATGCATACCCGAATTTTCTCAACTGTGAAAATGAACACACAATAGGAGTGTTTTACATGTGTCTCTTTAACATCGCCGACGCCGCCCTTCGAACCAACCACGCCACTAACGACTTACCCTTCTCCACTGCCATCTTCTCTAACAACTTGCCTTCATCTCTTCCCTGTCACAGTCTCCATTTCCTCTCTTCCGATCTCACTCTCCTTTTGCACGCACATTTGTTCATTCACCACCCCTTTTGCCCCCGGCTGTTCCGTTCGTGCCTAACGCTCGCTCGGTGCACTGCGGTGCACTGACTCCGCTCTGATAGCTCAGCGTTTCACCGCCGGAGTCCGCGGCCTTTTAACCCGTTGGCCTCCCGGTTTCCCTCGCGTCCGCTTCCCCTTTCAGCCACCGGGCGCGCTTCTAGTGCCTGCTGCCGCCCTCTTGCCACATCCGATCTCACCGTCTCTTTTCCGCCTCGCTGGCTTTGTTGCCGGAAGTGAACTTCGCCAACGAGCCTTTTCCTAAAATCACACCACCGTCTGCACTACTGCAGTTCTCTGGCCGTATCTACTGGCTGAAATGTAATCCAACCTTACTTATTAAAGTAACAAATAATTTAAGTTTTTCGAGCCCCCAAAAAGCTTGATAAAATTGGTGATGGCATACCCAAACCTTTCATCTTCGTAGTCTCGAGAAACGCTCAATTGATTGATTAGTGATTCCGGACGCTTCGACTGCTAAGGTCATTAGTTCCATAATCGTGGGCTATGTTTTTTTAACGGGAGGGGGCAGTGGCCTTCCCGCGGTCGATGGCGAGATTCGGCGCCGACCTACCCATCATCTTGCGGGTTTTTTTCCAACCAGAAATATCTCGCACCAGCGGGGAACCCGGGACGGAAAGATCGCGCGCAGTCTGTGACCCGAATTCTCGGCAAACTAACGATCGGGGCAGCTGGCTGCTAGAATTATTTCTTGACAGCGGCTGATTTGGTCCTATCTATCTATTGATAATATATAATAGTGTCGGAAATCCTGCCACAGTCGAGGCTCAAACTCTAACACCTCATGAACAGGGACACTTCAGTAATATCAATTAATAACCTGGGTCATCTAAGTTGAAGTAAGAAACGCTATAAGAAACATATGTAAGAAACGCAGAAATTGATACATGTGTATCAGAATAAATGTAAACATCTAATGCGTATAGAGGGGTCTAAAATGAGCACGTTTTGCCAATGAAGTTGTAACAGTTCATTTCATATAATGAAGTTACGCATGTGAAATTTGTTTCTGGTATTTATTCTTTATACAAAGATGTTTGGAATGGCACGAGTTGTACCCCCCAACACTTGACCATAAGAGTTTGCCTAAAAATCAGGAGTATATGGAAAATTGGAAAAAAGTTGTTCTTATTGACGCCTTACTTGCCCTAGAAGTTTGAAACATTTATGTATACACTCAGTAATAGTTTAGGAAGAAGTAACATATTAAGTACTAATTAATTCAAATATTTCATGAAAGTCATTACTGACAATACGCAATTCATGGACAGTGGTGCTGCAAAATCCTGTGGAAATCCAAGGCTAATATGAATAATGTCTCCCATCACATCCATTTCAATTTTGTTCCCAACGCTACCGTACATGATACAACATAGTATTAATTTTGCAGTGTATGACCCATTTATTTAAAAAGTATCATTGATTTCACCACCGTTTTGCACCCAAGTAAGATACGGGCGTGGTGATTGGTAAGGTGAAAAACGGGAACAGTAAGATCCAGACCAATCCTACTGTCTTCATTTTCGTAAGTTAGAATTCTATCATTCGTTTACTTAGAAACGTAGAATTTATCTCATACTTTTAAAAATATTAGTGTTTTGAGAGACATTTTCCGACAGTGAGTAACGCTCAGTGGATTTGAAGAGTCCTGAACTAAAGTCAATTAATCACCTGTTTATTGACTAAACCATAACTAAAATTCAGATAATGGAAAATGATATTTACTAGAAAAATACACAAACATGAATAGGAATGAATATGTAATATTAATATATTTACTCTCTAATTAGTGATTATAAAAGGTATGTTGATAACTCGGTTTTATAGTAAATGTTGAACACTTATTCGATCTCCAAAATGTATTTCTGTCTATTTCCGTTATATTAACAGTAAGAGTGTGACACTCGCTCTTCTGTTTTTTTTCTCCCCACCTATATTTATTACTGCCTTTATACTTCGCATGGCATTCGCATGACCCTCACACATGACGTTCACAGGAATATGCGATTTCATATTTAATTTCCTAGTCAAAAATATTGAAGTTATTTATGATGAATTGTGAGAAGCCTAGAAGTAAATAAATAGTTGCTGAAACGTATCCATGATATCCATGAGCCGTTAAATCTGCCGAGAAGGCATGGAAGACTGCAAGAACTGTTTGCCCGCCAGGGGAGCTCGGCGCTCCTGCAAGTCCGGATACCTTTCCTTCACTTTGCTCTCATTTCTCCTCCTAAATATAAAAAAACGATGCATACGGGGAAGCGGAGAAAGTAAGCGCAAAAGATGCTCCGAAAATCTTGACAAATAGTTGCTTCGCACGATAACATGTTAAGTGGTACGTTTTCTAGCCAACAACGGAAATATGATTTAAATTTTTATTATTTACCACTGATCACTTTATTTAATGTTTATTTTGTTTTTCAAATCTGCAATGAATAAACATATTTGGAAAGGTCGGCAATTTTCAAATGCGTATTCTTGACAAATTTCCGTTTTGTGTTATTATTTATTAAATCACTAGTTTCTTGTTCACAGTCCAGTCACATTAACGTGATCAATGTGTTAATATTTCGACGTACATTTGATATTACCCTTCACATACAGCAGGTGGCAGCACTAACCACTGCAGAAGATTATATATAATGCCGGTTGGAAGCGCAAAACAGTGCAGTAGTTATAATGCATAAACGAAGCAATTTATCGGTTGTCCAGTAGGGTATCATCATTCGGTCAAGGGCGGAAGCATTTCAGAAACTGCTAAGTTTGTAAAGTGCTCGCGTTCCGCCGTGGTTAAAGTACACCATGCATGACAAAAGAGTGATATCCAAAACCGGCGCCGACATATCATTGATGACAGGAGGGAACGACGACTGCGAAAATGTCTATGGGCGAATAGACAAGCAACTGTAGAGCGAAGGGACAACCCGTGTAGGGGGATGCCGGAAAGACAGATCCACTCGCATCATTCTCCTGGCAGAGTGCAACGAATCGTCAAGAGTGGATTGGCAGGGGGCCATAAGTGGACCATTGGCTGGGGGTCTGCAACGGCAGAGATTGCGATGTTTAATTATACTCTCAATTGATAATTTGAAATATGACTTATGAATTTTCATTTTAATTGATATTTTCTTTGTTTTACTGAAGGAAATGTAGGGGTTTAGGGGGCGGTAACTTTCAAATCAGTTCTCCAAAGACTTTTCCAAAAGAATAGCATGGTCCACGTATCCTGTGACACACCAACAGGGCGGAGAAATATGTAGGATAAGGCCGGCCATGTGTTTGCCCGCTCGAGCAGTCGGATGCCAGTCCTTCCCCCGCGAGCACGGGTGCTAGAGGTCGCCGGAGCGGCGGGCAAGAGGGATAGCGTAAGAGCGGAAAGGACGCTGTCAGATCGATAAGAAAACGATAAGACACGCGCAGCAAAATTGTGATTTTATTCACAACTGGTCACATTGATTCGTAGCACAGATAATGCTTTGTACATATGTATAAACGTATAGAGAGATTTGTCAAATATGGAATAATATATAAAATTGAATGTAAGACATATCCCCTAGGTGGCCCTTTGTTTAGCGTGATCGCTTTCTACGACAAAACCCTGGATTTGGTTTCCGACCGGTTAAAATTAATAACTATGCACTTTCCTTAGAAATGTTCTAGTGTCTATTGACGTTAAGAAATCCCACCCTAACATTATGAAGACAAGAATATGCGGTGAAAGAATATGCGGTGTTCGTGCTACCCACACGAACCCCTTATCCCATGGCCGAGAGGCTGGGCCACCGCTGGTCGACCAAGGCCCATACCGGGCTGTCAAGCCAAAGGAAAAAAATTGTCACATTTTCTTCACCAGTTAATCAATGTTTGGAACAATAGTTTGAATACTACTCAAAAGTAGAGAACATTTTAAATTACGATCAGTTACATCACTTCCATGTTTTGACTTTACTTTCCTCACAGAAGAAATGATTAATCGCAAACGTAAGTGGATCGCAACGTAGATATGATGGTTGCAGCAGATTTAAATTAGCGTATCTGAGGAAAGTTTAAACCAAAACCTATAAAACTTCAACAGGATCCGCCTGTTGTCACATTGCCTCGGATCTCTCGTCGTGCAAAGTCCACGGTTTTACCTCGGGCTGTGTTCCAGGGTCAAAACTCTGGCCGTTGCCCGCCGTTGGTGTTTGTGCCCGTCCCTGGCATAGAACCTTTACTTTCAAACAAGAGGCCAGCTGCTTTGTACGCAGTGCTTGCAAACTTCGGAAAAAATCCTTGCCCGCGATCTTGACGTCCCTTCTTTGGATGGATGAAAGGATAGAAACTATAAATGAAAAGGAAACATTTATTTATATTAAAATCGTTCACTGAAATATATTGTTTGTATCATATTACGTTACTGGAGGCCTAACGTAATTGAATTTAATTAAATTGACGTCTTATTTTTTACGTGGCGAGACTCAGGCGATGAGTCCTGCTCTTCCGTCTGACCACGCAAATTTCGCTACGCTCCTTCACCATATAGCGGAGAAAGGAGGTATACCTTGGGCGACGGAACAGGCGATTTGAATTTAGCTCTAAGGCTTCACTTAGGCTTGATCTTTTACATGCAAGTAAATCTACTATCATGGGACAGCTGGAATTACTCGGGACTACCGAAAAATACTCGCAAATTAGTGTATAACAGTTGAATACGATGACAGTTACACCATTACCGCTGCTAAAATAGAGTACTCTTGAGATGGTGATGCACACAGCGATATGTAATATGTTAATTTTCTCTTAATTCTCACCTCTAAATTTTCAGTAAAATGAATGATCGTACTCTATTTCCCAAGGGTCTATTTCCCATTGGGTGGAATGTTTTTTCTAGAAATTTGGTGAACGTGCCGCTCAGCTGCAGCGAGCATCTCTCGCTCGCCCGTGCTCGCACCCAGCGGTGTCGCCCTCTGATCCGACGGTTGACAGGCCGCGGCTTCCCCGTCGGCGGCTGGCTGCGGGGCGCCAGAGGGCGGCTGGCGGTGCCCCCCCCCTAGGGCGGTGACCGCGGCCGCCAGGGCTTTGCGCGTAAGCCGCTGACGCGTCTATCTCTCGACCCGGTGTCGCGCAGCGCGCGATCTCTGCGCACCCCTCCGCCGGTGGTCGACAGGCGCGATGTATAATTACGAGTTGTCGGCTGCCGACCACCCTTCGTGCTGTCCGGTGTTGCTCTCTAGCCTCGTCTCCCTCTCTCTCT
>BOPP01000047.1:8387410-8405167 GCA_017312745.1 Gryllus bimaculatus | reverse complement strand
TGTCTCTCTTGCACTCTTTGCTCTGCCTGCCCCATCGCAACCTCATTCTCGCGCTCATCTCAGTTGTATTGTGTTTTCTATTTCTTTAGTTAATTTATTTTATATCACTGTTCAACTGCAGGGCCATAAGCGAACAAAACCTCTGTTACATTATAGCATATTTAGCATACTGAATTGTTTTAACAAGAAAGAAAACATATATATTGTTTTCTTTCTTATTAAAGCAATTCAGAATTCTATAATGTATATATTATTTGAAAAACTATGAAGTCAGAACAGAATGGATGTCAGTATCAAATTTTATGTTTCCCTTACATCGCTTCTTTTTCACTCTTTGCTCTGCCTGTCAGCACAACCTCATTCTCGCAGTCACAGTAGTCGCTTTGTATTTTTTTTTGTTTTCCCTCAGTCGTCGGTTCTCCTTTTCCCTTGGCCCATTTTTTCTTATTGAGGATGCTTGGTTGGAGATTTTTAACGATTTGGAAGATGGATGTGTATCGTATACACATTTCCCCCATTGTCTGCGTATCCTCGAGTGTATTTTTTTATTGTAGAATTCACAGAAAAACAACTACACAGGCTGACAATGGTTCTACATTTACCGACATTAAAGTCTCTTAAATTCTGGGTATGAAGTTAATGAGACTACATTGTTTTGATGTGATTGAAATTGTACTAACTCAAAACTCGGGTGCAACTGCTGGGAGAGATGAAGGAAGAATGAGCTCTTCTGACAGAGAGAGAACAATCAATGACAATGTGTTTATCTAAGATAAGTTAGAAAATACAAGTAGAAAGATCATGACGGAGTATTACACTTCATTAACTTGTTGTCTTCCATTATACTAGTAGTATTTTTTTGCGAAAGTACTGATGGGAAATGAGAATCTTTAGTCTAAAAATCGAACATTTAAATTAGAAAACATTAATTCGAGTGGAAATGCGTGGCTTAGGTGAATATAAACTATGAATTACATAATCTGAAATGAACAATTTTAATAATTTCTTGGCAAAGAGCATGGGACGCAATAACAACTGTAACGGACAATAATAGACTGCTTATTTTAGTGACAAACTAGCAAATCCCTCCCACTCATTCTTCAGTTTAATTCAAAGACACTAACAAGTTGGTGACACCGTTGTGTAGGCCAGCTTTAGCATAAATGTGATTTGATGTAATTATGACGAAAAGTGAAAACTAAAAATGTAGTAAATATCTATTTTTTGAAGCAAATACTATGTATACGCTCTTTTACTATTGTCAAACAAAACGCCAGATTATTTTTAACACCAGAATACTCAAATCTCTATTTTTTAACCACAACAAGAAATGATTAAACCCAATATCTTCAACTATGCAAGTCAAGTTATTACGACGCGTTCTTAACGAGATAATGTACTTTGGGGTCACTATTGATCTAGTGATGTGATACTGTTAGCATCGCAAATGCTGCAGCAATTCCATTCGCTAACACCATATTCGTTCCGACAACGTCATAAGCTCTGCATCACAAATTCCAATGGTTAACAATTCCGCGCTTTCACCACCTCTGTACAGCGCTACACCATAATCACGGCCGCTCCCCTCCGCGACGCGAGCGCCGCTAGCGGAACCCACGCAAATTGCGGGGGCGGGAAGGGGGGTTACCGGGATCAAAGGGACACCGGGCGCGGCATGCCAGGCTCCGGGCACTGGACTGGCGGTGCTTGTAGCTGAAACGTAGCTAGGGCAAATTCGGCCGTTCTCTGGAGGAGAGTTCTAGCGACCGGCTGCTGTCGTCGGTATTTCCCCGTGATTTCTCAGATCAACATCTGGTCAATGCGGGAGCAGTACCCTAACAAACGGGCCACGGATCGCGCGCGATCTCACATTCCTCTACCTTGTCCTATCCTCGCCCCTTACTTACACACACGCTTAGATGCGTTACACTAGCACACATTCCAGGAGACCAGTCGAAGGACTTAGAGCTGGGCTCGTCTGTGGCGGTACTCCGATGGCTGGAGATACTTAGTTGGGGAAAACTTCACTAGCTGCCGATAGGTCGACGCCAGATCTTACCATCCAGTAATATTATTTCCCCATTCTGAGATAAAATCATGCATTTCACTTACGGGAATAATGACAGCAATTTACGCGCCCGGACTCTCTAATCAATGAATCTACCAATTGTAGTAGCTGAAAGCTTCTGCGCTTTTCCGTCCACAAATAAATATACCAGTTATTGGAAATATGTATATTTTTATAATACAAAGAAAACACATTTAATATTTTTTACCATCGAATGAATTTTCTGGAATGAAGATTCAAAGAAAGTAATTATCAATTGATTAATGTGGAGAATAATTTTACGAGACTTTTTAATTTTTGATATTCTCTTCGGTTTGAATTCATGAAATATACTAACGTAACTCATAAATCAAATGCCCTTGAAAAATATGTGAACACATAATATTAGAGGCTGCTTATAGATACCATAAATAAAGTATTCCCGGAATCAGTTTTCCACGATGTTATAATATGTTTCGTTCTTATAATGTATTGGAGTTGAACTGAAACTAATCGAGGTCATCGATAGGATGCTGTGCAAAGTATATTGTAAAATGCAAAAAGAAATGTAGGTCTCCACCGCTTTTAAAGACGTAAGAAACCATTGAACAATCATACAAACGTAGGAGAATTTTAGAAAAAAGAGCATATTGTTAGATACAAGTTACCGCCATTAGTCCATCCAAACTGATTACATCATGTTTCCGGGCGCTTCAGCTGCTATGATCACTAGTACTGAAAGTGTAGTGAATGTTTTCCTCGTGAGGTGGCGGCGATCTTCCCTGCTAGACAGTGAGATTCGCCGCTGACCTTTACATTGCATAGCGTTTTTTTTTTTCGAACCAGACATCTTCCACCCTCCGGGCAACGCTTCAACCGGGATAAGCTTCGGTCTCCCAGCTTGGGTTGTAGTGTAGAGTACGTAAGTGTTAGAGCATGTACGTAACAGTTGAGGTTGGAACTGAGAAGGGGAAGGAAAGATCGTGCGCAGTTCTTGGCCCGTATATTAGCGTACTTCTACATTCGCCAGGTGTTGATCGGAGAAGCCACGAAAAACTACCGATCAGTGCGCCGGCCGCTAGAATTCTCCTACAGACACCGACTGACTTCAACCTAGCTAAGTAGCTAGTGTCCTAATCCTACCTCCCTCGAGACTCGCACTCTAGGACCTCCCAGTTAGAGCCACAGCAGTTGATCCGTTGATGCCCTGAGTCGCCTAAGGCGGTTTAGTCCAACCAGATTCCAAATGCCACCCAGTGTGTATGTGGGGAGAGAGAAGGGAAGTTCCACCAAAGGCGAGAGTGGGCGAGGGGGCGTGGTCTGTGGAAGAGTGGGCGGCAGCCGCGGCGGTGGCGGTGGCAGCGGTGGCAGCGCGAGCAATTTCCCACCCTTCCGATGAGCAGCGTCGCGCAGACCCGCTACACAGCAACACGTTTCATCCACGGAAACAACGATCATCAGTTAGACAAACATTCGCCACAAAAACTCTTCTCTTATTAAAATGCGTTCTTCACACGAGGGTTGAGTTGTTTGTAAATTTAATTTAATAATTTCAACAAATGGGCAATCAGACAATTACATTTCTCATAAAATAAATTCTTTCTTGAAACTTCTCTTCTTTATAAAACTTTTCTCCTATTATTGAATAAGATTTACAACCAGTAACATATCTCTCTTTGTGTTGCTGGAGAAATATGCTATCTTCCTTTAGGTAGCAAGCTCTTCGGCTTTTATACTTTGTGCACAGATCTACGGACTTTGAACGGTTACACGGCTCTGGGTGAACCGTGTGTATACGAATACGATTCCTAAGGAATTCGTAGGTTTCAGGTGGGAGCGTCGTTTTGGCTAAATATCTCGGAAACTTGCGACCAAGCCTCTTATGCGACGGTTTGAAATAAGATACAGATTGTGATTAACTACATCTAGTGAGCCGCAGATACAACTAATGGAACAAATCCAACATTATCCTATGTTTCTCGAAATCATTCATGCTAAAGAATATTGAGGAGTCCTCCGGCTCCAATTCTCTGATAAATGTGAAGAGATGTGCAGCCATCTTACGAAAGGCTGGTTAGTAGAAAAGAGGCACCCGCCACTACCATTTGCCAGGGCGAATCCGGAGACAGGACAACATAGCGTACCTTTGCGAGGCGGGAGTGTGTACGGTCGACCGTGACGTCAAATGCTCTTCTGGAATATTCCATTGGGAGAAATCAGAACTGGATGTCCAATAAAGAATATATTCATTTACACACACAGTGACATTTCCCCCAGTCTCCAAAACCTCGGTTCGCGATGTTAAATGAAAAAAAGAAAAAAAAAAAGCAAGGCTGGTGCGAAGCAAATCACCCGGATGCAACTGACAGGGGAATGCACAAGATAAACAGAGGGAAATTGTACAAAATTGCAGCAAAGTGTGCCAGAAAACAGGCGACCTCGATAGAGATATGCATGGGCACATAAGACATCGATTCAATTTGCTCATTCCTTCCACTTTAAGGAAAGAGGTTGGTTACTGGGGAGAGAGATTTCAATTTGATCCCCAAGGCCGATATGGGAGCCTTATTTGTTTAAGAACTTGCCTACTATATGACATGTTTGCAGGATCACTGATTTCTGTCCGTAATTTAGAATTCGTTGCGATATTTTTTTAGATTGAAATTGTTTTCTCTTTCTTTTTAATCTTATTTTTCTTCCAAACAATGCTGCTGCTAATATGATCACTGCATGATGAGAATATTAATCAGCGACAAATGTTACACGTGTGACTTCGTTTTTGAAATGTCCCTCAGGGGGCGACAGGGGTGACAGGGCGTAGCAGGCGGCGGCAGGCGACGACAAAAGTGCTGCGCACCCACCTGGGCAAATACTCCGCCACTTCACTCAGGAAGCGAGCGCAGGTGCATCTGCACCCAGGCCGAAACTCCCAGCTCGTGGAAATAGAAAGACAAAAGCCCCACCTGACCTCACTCTCGCTTCTTTCGACTCCAGATGTTTTTCACCTCTGAGAAACCTTGCTTTTCACCGTTCAGGTTTGATTCTCTTTTGTTTTTAGTTTTCCGCGTTTTTTAAAATTTGAATAGAAATATCTTTCTGTACTGGAGGCTTTCGGAGTTACAACCGGATATTTTGATTTTTGAGTTTGTTTTTTTACATGAAGCGAGTATATACATTTTTAGCTGCATACGGCGCTTTAGTGGGGTAGTGGTATGAGTGTCGGCAAGATAACTCTGAGGATGTCCAGATTTTAGTCTGTATTTGGGAACATACATTTCGTAAAACTGACGTTCACTAGAGTAACCTTTTGGTTTTATTTTTGAACATGAAAATTATTTCTTGATTTTGGTTTTGTCTTAACATATCGAGAATTTCTCCCCCGCAGAGGCCTCTCATTTGAATGCCACTAAAACAATGCTTAAGGAGGCCTAGCCCCTAAATTATATACCCTCAATCCACTATGCTCGAATTCGTGCTCTGCTGAATCACACATTTTACCTTCGCACGTGACATGTGAAATGATACAACAATTTAATACAAATAATTTAGAAACATCATTGAAATATATGAACTTCAAACCTGCCAAGTCATTTGGAAACTACTGAACCCCGTGGTACGGTTTTTACCAAAATATTATGTATATTATTGCTGCAATGAGTAATGACTGCAACAATATTCTAATAGATGCATTGTTAATGTTAATCGTCAGGTAAATTATATATTTCATCTAATATTAACAACGTATTTACAATACATACCTTTTTAACCGACTTCAAAACAAACATATCTATTCTTCCTTTGGATATTTTGTATAAATCTTCCAAATTTTGTTAGTTATCCTAAAGTGATTTTGATGTATTTTATTTACTTCGAAGATGTACATTGGTTGCTAATCGCATCTATTAAAACTTTCAACGAGATTTGGTGGTGCGTTCTAGAGATACAGGGATAAGAGCGCGCAAAAGGACGCCCTATTGAGAGCAAGGGTGGCTGACCTTTTCACCATACGTGCCTGATTTTAGAAATTACATTTATTTCCATTTTAAATTTTTTATGGAGAGAACAAGGGACGCTTAAAAGAATGCCGCGGGTCTCAATGTGAATTTCAGAAAATTGCAAATGTTAGAAATAATGACAAACTATACGTGCTATTGTATCACCACTAATTTTTCTCTAAATTGTTTTCTCAGATAGAGCTTAGAACGCTTGAAAATTTGGCGAACTTCCTATTTTCTGCGAACTATTTTCAAAAATTGTAAAAAAAATTATCATTGCCAAATTACAATATTGAAGACGGAGATCTTTTCCTCAATAACATCTTTTCTAAAAAAGTTAAATTTTGAATGAAGGCCATGTCAATTTGTGGAAAATAGAGTATTTAGGGAGTAATATTTATTTCAATAAAAGTAATTTATATGTTTTTTCTCAAAAATGGCTCCAAATATATGGAAAATATTTACTCGAATATAGCAAAGAACGTTTAGAGTAAATGACTGACATTTTTTTAAACAACACCTCTAGTTTCAATTCTGTATTAAATTAATTTGTGCATTGGTTTGTCCAACTCTTTATTGTGGGTTATTATGTAGTTTTTGTTTATTCTAGCACATGGACAGAATCAATTAAAGTTACAAAGACTGTTAAACCTTTTGTCTCCTATTCGTTTGAATCATGTTCAATTTGATGTATTGATCAGTTCTTTTTAAATTTAGAAGGATCTTTTTTTATTTAAATTTGGAAATATTCACGTACTTGATAGTGAATTAATGTACATTCTGACTCTGTAAACAGTTTTAAGCATATTTTTATATTTAATTTACTGAGATATTTAATAACATCAGAAGGATATAAAATAAAATAAACTGTTTTGCATCGAGGAAACGCAGACGTGTCGAACGTCGCGTTTCGCGCGAACGGACGCGCAGACACGTCGACGCATTGCTCTAAATGATGACGGGGGACGTGGTCTGTGTAAGAATTTTCTATGCTTCACTTTCTTCACAATTCTAATATGTCCTTAGCGCATCGCATCTTCACTATCTAATTTCTTTAAATTAAAAAAATATAGGTATCTATTTGTAAATCAAGACACGTAAGATGTCACCTCGCTCGTACAGGAGGCTGGAAAGGGTTTAACTGTTCGCGAAGACGAGATGGGCGGACACACGCAGGCCATCTCATTACTAAATTATATATGATTTCAAAATTTCAAGGTGTCGTTTATTCCTCCTCCAAATCCATTGAATATTGGAATTCGGTCTCTTGAAGTTGTTGCGTCGAAGTTTTCAAAAACTCGAATAACTTTTTTTCATTAAGATTCCATGAATTAAAATTATATATTTTGTGAATGAATAAACCTCCATTTTCACGCATGTTTCAAAACAGCTTTTCCAATGTGTGATTGCCCCACTTCGGAAACCAGGTTGTCGATTCTTCAGAACGACATGGCTGCGTACGAAAAAAAAAAAATTCCCCAGCGATTCTTCATTTTATTGACCCCCTCTTCACCGCAGCTCGCCTTGTTCCTTCACGTCGTCTTGCCGTCGGGCGCTCGAGTGCGAGCAGGGAGTTGGCCCTCGGCTGGTTATCAGGTCGCGCTCCGCTCCTCCTCGGCTCTCCAACGCCCCCGGCGCGGTAACGAGCTGCCTAGTGCGCCCGCCGCCCTCCAGATGGCGCCCCACTCCACGGCCGCCCGCGGCCTTCTGCTAGTTCTCCTCCGGGCCCCTAGATAGGGCCGTTGGCAATAAACTGCCGGGGAATTTGTAGTGAGCGCGCTATTATGATTAATGCGATAACTTTCGGACAATATGAATGTCTGTCCAGAAACCGCATGGTTGGTCTCTTTGAGCGAATTATGCTCGAAGACGTGCTAGGAAAGCCAGATGAAGGACTTCGTTATTAAGAACTACTTGATAATTCCATAAATGGTATCTTTACTATTGTCTATTCCAATATATTTTCAAATCAACCATACACAAGTTTTTACACAAAAAGAGAAAACAAGTAGAGATATACAACTAGAGCTTTTTATTATTTATTCGCGTACATAATCCACTCTGTTTTAATGAAATTATTCAAACGCATTCACTCCGTTTCAGAAACATATTCTTTCACGTTATTACCACAGCAGAAAATCAGTGGTGTTCAATAGCATGACGTTTTTTCTATGAATAAAATATATAAGTAATCAATGTACAACTAATTTGATGATTATACTGCAAGGAATGTGAGAGCGATTTTCGTAATTTTATTTTACAAATATTTTATTTTTCGGCGTAGATTTACAGCGTTTTATTGTTACACATGCGAAGCCACGATCCTTCACAATATGTGAGTTTTCGAAATGTCGGTGGCAGGTGACAGTTCCGATATTCCAACACGCGCCAGTCATGATAAATTTTAAAATTGTGTTCGCAGTGCCCGTAAATAAATGCAAGGTGGTAATAAATGATCAGAACACCCGTTTTGAATCACTGATTTTTTTTTCTAACTTCCCTTAAGCAATGCATGTTTTAAAATGTATGTGGTTATCAACTTTTAATACATAATTATTTGTTGTCACATTGTTTTCATTCTTTCATACATTGTAGGAATGAAAATAAATTGAAGATAAATGAATATGAAAGGTTGTATTATTTAGCGTACTCACGAATTAAGAAAGTGGTTTACACTGACAATCCTGCGTACTTTCAATAATACTCCTTTTAACATGAAATTAACGCGTGAAATAAACAACATATGTTCTGATATTCATCACACTGGAATATCTATTTAATAACATGAAATCACGAGCTCTGATATTAAATTTCAGGCGAAGATGTGGCTACGTAATGTTTCTAAGTATAGTTTTATTTTCCACAAAAAATGCGCGTTTGCGACATGAACAGCATTATTTTTTATGGAATGTTACACACTTTATCAAAGTGAACCAGACCGAATGTATTGTTCTCATATGAAGGTAAACAATATTTCCACTCTTTATTGGAGTTTTCATCAGATACGGGAGAGTGGATCTTACAAACAGAGAATCTTATTAAAATGGTCATAAAATTAACAAAATTATTGCATATCGTCATAGATTGGAATCAGTGCGAGCCAGCAGGACAAACACATTATATACGTTACACATTACATACATTACATTCGTAAACTGTAAATACCTTTGTACTATTTGTTTGTAACACGCAAATTAATTTATTTCATTTGATACTCGTAGTATGTATTAAAGCAAATACAAGATATCACAACCAACATATAAATATACAATTTAAAAATAAATTAATATAAAAGTTAATGAAAAATTAATACAAAAATAATAGTAATCAATTTTCGAAAATTTCTTGGCCTGCTTGTGACTCCGATACATCGTGGTAAAGTGCCGAAGAGATCAGCCCCGGTCGTGAGAATTCTCGTCCAGTCAGCGGCTGAATTCGACCAAGCTCTCCGACCAAGCTCTTTCGACCTATCTCGCTATGTCGAAACTCCGACGTCATGCCTCGAACCCTAGGGCGTCCAGCACACTGGAGTGTGAACAATGGTTTCCCTGAGCCATGTCCGCCAGTAATATACTTCCGAGAATTATCACTTCAAAGTTACACTGATGCTTTTGCTATCCTTTCTGTTTAAGCTTTTCCTCACTTTCCCGTGCCCCGCCGCGCCGCAGAGCGCCGGCGCCGCCCCCTCCCTGCCACGCACAGCCGTAGCGCGTGCGACGCGATAACGCTGGGCGGAAGTAAACAAGCGCTCGACCCGGCGCTCTCGCAGCTTTACGCGTGTTTGTCGGCAAGCGCCGGGCCGCGCCGCGCCGCCCGTCGGTCCCGGCTTCCATCACTCCCACCCCGCGCCGGACCGGCGCTCCCACCGACCCCCACGCCACAGCCCCGCCCCCTCGCCGCGCCAATGACCCCGACGCCTCGAGCTCTGTGACACCACATGCGACCTCCGCCCGCCCACAGCTCTCGTTTAGCTTCCCGGCCTCATCGCCCTGAAACATACCCGCACCCGCCCTCAGATACCCGGTGCCATCCCATTCGTTTGCCCCGTGGGGCCAACCATTAGTCCTTTCAGCAGCGCTGGTTTTACGCTACGCAAAGGTGAAGCGTAATAAAATAACTTATGAAGAATCTCTGAGGACAAATGAGAAAAACTAAATTACGCATAGGGCATTCGTTATTTTTACACAATTTATATGTAAACAGAACAAAAAACATCTGCGTCTAAAGTCTTTTTTCCTTACGAGTATTTAAAGTAGCTTTTAAATTGCGATGGACATATAGTGACCACTGTAATTTAACATTGACATTAAAAACTTTTGTGTAACGGTAGTGGAACAGGGATATAGATTCTCACAAACGTTTATGCCCAGGGTAAGATTTGAACCCACGGTCCTTCAAGCCAAGACAGCCAAGCACTTCCATTTTTAGCGACCTCCGCTATCCCGGTCGTCGAAAAGGAGACTTTGTTCATCGTGGTCAAAACAAAATAGTAATGATTTGATAATTATTAAAATCAACAACGTAATAAAAAGTACTATGATTTTTGTATCAAATGTGTTCGCAGAAACGAAATGTTTAGAAACATTTACGACAATTATTTTATATTACTTTAAAATATTTCATTCATTCATTCAATTACACAAAAGCTGTTTAAGCCCATCATGTATTTACATTTTATGACTTCACTGATAACACTAAAATATACAGGGTACGCTCATAACGCTTTTCCCCTCGTTTCGAAAGCCATCACAATACTGAAATAACATCGATTAATGGAGGTCAATGTATTTCAATTACAAATATTTGCAGCTAACATTGAGTTGAATGTAGATTTTAAGTCTTACGGAATGCACATGAATGTCATGTTAATATCAGCATAGTAGATTTACTCTACATTTGTCAGTATTTAAATAATTTCTTTTCTTTCGTAAAGTATTGGACTCATTTCTGAAATTATTTTAAATACTCTAGTATTTGACTATGGAAATATTGGGTAAAAAATGTCGGCGCACATTTGTTCCATATTGATAGGCAGCAAACGATGGCTTTTTGAATTTCTTCTGAACGGTGAATGTGTTACTTTGCTCAGGCTTTCTTGAGCTCTCCTTTTGCTGGCTGCAGGATACGGAGAAGAGTGTGGGTAACGGTATAGTTATTTCTTCAACAATACAATGAAATTAAATTTATAGTTTGTGCGCGAATGGATTAAATTTCTAGTTTGGAAGCGAATGAGTTTTCCTTTCTCGGACGAAAAATGTATAATATGTTGTCAAACACTTTTGGTGAAATATAACGTGTATGTTCGGATAGCTAACCCTACCCTACACCTCTTTCCTCGTATCTCTGCAAAGGCACAGCATAAAGGACGAGCTCAAGAAAAGCCTGAGCAATACAGGTAAATCACAGTTCAGCCGTTCAGAAGAATTCAAATAAAAACCCACCGTTCCGCTCTTGCTAGTAGCACTCGTTCCTACCTATTCAATCATGGAACAAAACCGTGCGCCGACTAATTTGTTGGATGTACCAATTTTCCATAGATCACAATTAACCACTCACCGTAGATCTATACTTTAAGTAATTTCCAGAATATGCCAGTCCAAATTACTTGTAGAAACAGTAATATTGATTAAAATATCTACAAATGTAAGAGTAAATTACTTATGCTGTCATATATAAACCCTGACCATTTCATGTGCATGTCCGTAAACTTAAATCTAACATACAAGCTCCAAATGTTAGCTAGCATATAAATCTTCTACAGTACATGACCGGCGAATACACCTCTAGTCTCACCATTAATCGATGAGTTATTTCAGTATTCGTGATGAGCTTTCGAAACGAGGTATTATATATATATGAAGTACCGTACCCTGTATCATCTTTAGTGTTATCACGTAAAGGTTCATAAAATGTAAAAATACATGATGGCATTTAACACGAGCTTTCTTGCTGTAATTTTCGAATGCACAAACATGAATGAACCTATTTGTTAACGCTAACGTACATAATAATTCAACTTGACCTACAATGTTTCTAAATCATTTGGAATCCTTAGAGACACATTTAATGACAAATATCATACATAACCTTTCGCATCATTACCGTTGCATTGCATCATTCTAATATTATCAACATCCATTACACTCATTTTGTTTTGATCCACGGGTCATGACACGAAGTCTCCTTTTCCGACGGCCGGGGAAGGTGAGGCCAGCTGCTAAAATCGGAAGTTGCTTGGCGTTGTCTGTACACCTTGAAGGATCGCGGGCGTTCAAATCCTTACCCTCCGGGCATAAACGTACAATATAAGCATTAGAAATATATATTCTGTGTCCACCTACTTACCCCAAAGTTTTCAAAATCAATGTTAAATTACAGATTGGTCACTAACGTCTATTGGAGTTTAATAAGCTACTTTAAAAGTACTCGTAAGAGGAAAAAAGACTTCTTTAGACGCAGACGTTTTTGATCTGTTTACATATAAATTGGTTGTTAAAATACACGAATGCTCTTTGCGTAATTTTAGTTGTTACCTCACTAGAGAGTTCTTCATAAGTTTATTTTTATACGTTTCACCTCTTGCGTAGCGTAAACCAGCGGCTGCCTGACACAGGCAATAATCGACTTGGCCCTGAGGAGGCAACGAATGAGATGCACCGGGTATCTGAGGCGGGTGCGGGTATGTCAGGGCGGTGAGCCGGAAGCTAAATCGAGAGCTGTGGGGCGGGCGGGGCCGGGTCGCTTGGTGTCATAGCGCTAGAGCGTCGGCCGTGTCACATTATGCGCGGCAGAGGGGCGGGGCTGTGCTGTGGGGGTCGGTGGGGAAGTCGCCCGGTCCCGGCGGGTGGTGGGTTAGTGATGGGAAGCCGGGACGCCTACGGCGGGCGCGCGCGGGCCCGGCGCCTTGCCGGACAAATCACGCGTTAAACTGACGAGATCGCCGCGGCTCGAGCGCCTTGTTCTACTTCGCCCAGCGTTATCGCGTCAGCAACGCGCTACGGCTGTGGCCGTGCAGGGAGGGGCCGGCCGGCGCTCTGCGGCGCCGGAGGGGCACGTGAAAGTGAGGACAAAGCTTAAACAAGCAGAGGATAGCCAAAAAAGCCATCGATGACTCAAAACTTTGAAGTGATAAATTCTCTGTACGAAGTATTGATTACTTGGCGGACATGGCCTTCAGCGACGGAAACGAACAGTGTTTTCACAACTCACCCAGTTTTTGCCTGGGAGCGCACCTCAAGGTTTCAAGTGGCATGACCGTCTCAGGAGTTTTCGGACATAGCGAGAATATCAGGTCGGAATAGAGCTGGTGGTCGCGACGGCTTGGTCGAGAATTCCGCGCGACTGTATGTGACGAGAATTCTCACGACGGGGGCCTGATCCTTCTTCGGCACACTTTACCACGATTTTATCGGTCACACACACATACTCGTCACGTAATCAATGCAGGCCCTAAGCCAGCATTTTCCGACACAATTCGGAATTACTATTACGCTATGAGTTTCTGTATACTTAATTTTATACAGTTGACTTTTATATCAAATTTAGCTTTTACATTGTATACTTGTATTATAGTTGTTGTGGATGTCTTGTTATGTTGCTTTGCAATACATACTACGAGTATCAATTGAAGATCAAATCTAATTTTGCGTCGTTAATAATTCACATGCTGCAGCACAACAAAAGTACAAAAAGTATTTTACAGTTTACGAATTGTAAGGTACTGTAATGTGCTAACGGTTTATTATAACTGTGTTTGTTCCTACTGGCTGGCACTATTGCCCAATCCTATGTCACGATATGCAATAATTTTGTATAATATCTATGACCATTTTAATTAAGAATTCTGCCTGTTGGTAAATCCACTCGCCCGGTATCCTGATTGAAAACCTCCAAATAAAGCAGTGGCAAATATTGTTTACCTTCCATTATGGAACAATACCATTCGGCGTCGGTCTGGTTATCATTTATAAGTGTGTAACACTTCCCATACAAAAATAATGCTGTTCATGTCGCAACACGCGCATTTTCTGTGGAAATACAAAACAGTATTACTTAGAAACATTATCGTAGCCACCATCTTCGTCCTAATTTAATATCGAGAGTCTCGCGATCGATTTTCTGCATGTTCACTTAAAATTAGATATAGTTCCCATGTGATTGATGAATATACCATGAACATATGTGTGTTTATTCACGCGCTTAAAGATTTCATGTTAAAAGGTGATATATTGAAAGTAGGCAGGTATGTGTCAGTGAAACCCACTTTACTTATTTCGGCGAGTAACGCTATATAATTCACATCCTTCTTCATATTCAGTATCTTCAAGTTTATTCATTCCCTACCAATGTAGTGAAAGAATGAAAACAAAGTCGTGATAGACAAATAATAATGTATTAAAAGTGAATAACCGACATACATTTTTCAAACATGCATTGTCTTCAATAATAGCGGAAGTTCATGTAAAAAATATCCTATGTTTCACGAATACTGAGGTGCACTAGCTAACTGTTCTGCATCCATTTTATTACCACCTTGCATTTATTACGGGCGCTCACTGCGAGACACAATTCTTAAAATTATATCCTATGACTGGCGCAGCAGTAGTTGGTCAATACGAACTGTCACCTGACCACCGACATTTCCGAAAAGGCGTCTCACCCTCACTATTTGTGAAAGCATCGTGGCCTTACCGCTCCCATTGTGGTGTAATCAATTAAACCGCTCCTTACACATCTAGCGCCCGAAAAATCAAAATATCTTGTAAAATAAATTTACCGATACAATCGCTCTTCACCCATTCCTTGCCCACCATCAGAGCTATAATCATGAACTTATAGTTGGTGACATTGAACTATAACTTACTCATATTTTACTTCATTAGAAAACAAAATCGTCGATGGCTTACTTGACACGACCACTGATTATTTGCCCTTCTTTGCGTGAATAGACGTTTGAAAGAATATGTTTCTTGTAAAAACTGGACGTGACATGCGTTTGAAGCTAATTTTCATAAAACTAGCACCTGGATTCTAGTACCCGCGAATATAATAAATTAAAAACGCGTTCTAGTATGATCATACTCTCTACTTGGTCTTTCTCCCTCTCTTTGTGGTTAAAAACTTGTGTTATGGATTCTGATGTTGTGAACGCATATATTTGATAGACAATAGCCTAAAAAAGGATACCATTTATAGGCACATTACATCCAGTAAGTGTCCTGCAAAATCAATCCGGATCACGTCCTCTCATCTGGCCTACCCTTGAGCGCACGTTCTTCGAGCATAATTCCCGCCTCATAAGAACCACACAATGCGGGTTCTGGCACAACATTAACATATTAGTCCGAAAGTCTATCGGCATTCAATCATAAAGAGCGCGCTGCGCTACAAATTTCCCCTGGCAGGTTTATTGCAGACGGCCCCCACGGAGAGGCCCCGAGACGAACTAGCAGCAATGGCTCGTCAGGGCGGCGTGGGAGCTGGAGCGCCATTCTGGAGGCGGCGATGCCTTACTAGGCACTCGTTACGCGCCCGGGCGTTGGAGAGCGAGGAGAGCGGAGCGCCGATAACTGATAAACCAGCGGGGCCAACTCCCTGCTTCGCACTCGACGCGTCCCGACGGGCAAGCACGACGGAGAGGAACAGGCGAGCTGCCGGTGAAGAGGGGGTCATAATTAAATGAAGATATCGCAGAAGGGAATTTTTTTTTCGTACGCAGCCATGTCGTTCTGAAGATACTCGAACACACTTGGTTTCCGAAGCTGGGCTCATCACACACTCTGTTGGAAAAGCTTTTTAAACATGCGTGAACACGGGGTTTCATTCAATTGCACCAAAAAGATACTAGTAATTTTTAACCTTCAGGCAAGTCTGTAATGAGAAAAAAATATTCGAGTTTTTGAAACGTTCGACGCACACAACTTCAAGAGAACCGAATTCAATATTCTCAATGGAAATTTTTGTGGCAGAACGAATAAACGACACTTGAAATTTGAGTAATAACTATATAATTTAATAATATGCAGATGGCACTGCGACCCGTGATGTCCGGCCATCTCGTCCTTCGCGAACAGTTAAACGCCTTTACCAGCCTCCTGTACGAGCAACGGTGAATTTTACGTGTCCTTGATTTTACAAAATACGATACTATAACTTTTTTGAATTTAAGAATTATGATAGTGAATAGTGCGATTGCGCTAAGACATGATTAGAATTGTGAAGAAAGAAGCATAGGAAAATTCTTTACATAGACACGGTCCCCCGTCATCATTTAGAGCAAGTCACGTCGACGCACGCTGTTCTCGCGGCGTCCGTTCGCTGCGAAAAGCGACGTTCGACACGTCTGGTTTCCTCGATGCAGAAACAGTTATTCATTGTTATTCTCCTACCTATCTCTACCTTGCGGAATCGTTGATTAAACTATTCCTCAGTAAACTTACAATATACAAATCATTGCTTTAACACTGTTCACAGAGTCAGAACTACATCGATCATGCTTCACTATACACAAGTCACGTGAATATTTTCAAATTTAAATAAAAAAAGCATCCTTTCTTAAATTTAAATCAAAAGGCTCGATCAATCACATCAACTTGAACATGTATTGCAAACGAATGAGGACGACAAAAGGTTTAACAGTTTCGCTATCGTTAACTTTAAGCTGCGAGTTCTGTTCCATTGTCTAGAATAAACAAAAACTACATTAATAACCACAATAAAGAGTTTGGACAACCAATGCAACAAATCTAACTTTAATACCAGAACTTAAACTAGAGGTGTTGTTCTCTAAAAAAATGCTGACAGTCATTTACTCCCCTTAAACGTCTCTTTGCTATGTATCTCGAGTAAATATTTTCCATATTATTGAGCCATTTTTGCAGAAACACATATAACATTACTAATTTATTTAAATAACAAAATATACTCCCTAAACTCCTCTATTTTACCACAAGAATTGACATGGCCCTTCATTCCAAAAATTTTAACTTTTTTAGAAAAGATGTTAGTTAGGAATACAGATCTCCAGCTCTTCCAATATTTGTAACTTTGGCCAATAGCGTCTAAGGTTTTTTTTACCCAATTTTTGAACAATAGTCGCAGAAAATAGAAGTTCGCCACAATTTTACAGCGTTCTAAGGCTCATCTGAGAAAAACAACTTTTAGAGAAAAATTCAGTCTGCCAGTGATACAAAGCACGTTAGATGTATTGTCATTATTTACGCTGAAACACTTTGCCAATGTTCTTTGAAATTCACAGAAGTTTGAGACGCGCATTCGTTTAAAGGCTCCCTTGTTCTCTCCATAAAAATTAAAAATGTTCCTTTACCACGCTTGATGAAATAAATGTAATTTGCTTAAAATCAGGTACACCGCTATGGTGAAAAAAAAGGTCAGCCTCCCTGCTCTTCCCAATAGTGCGTCCTTTTGCGCGCTCTTACCCCTTGTATTCTCTAGGGAACGCTTCACCCAAAATCTCGTTTGAAGGTTTTAATAAGGATGCCGGATTAGGGCCAAAACCAATGTTACATCTTCGGAAAGTTAAAAAAATTAAAAAAAAATACATTTCCAAAAAAAAATCACTTTAAGGGGATAAAAAAACTAAACAAAAAAATTTTGGAAGGGGATTTTTTATTTTTACCAAAATATTCAAGGAAGAATTTTAAGGATAATCCCCCCCCCCCCTTCCTTTTTTCTTTTTTTTTTTTTTTCATGGCT
>BOPP01000047.1:8364968-8381761 GCA_017312745.1 Gryllus bimaculatus | reverse complement strand
GCAGTAACTACATCTGTGGGTCACCTCCCGTTGTGACTCTTTATGTTAACGGTTCATCTCATTCAACCCTCTTTCAACCAACGTGTTTTACGCTACGGGAAAAATTTGTCTAGCAGACCAGCGCATCAGACCTGTGTTATGAAAGCGTATACGATGGCGCGCGAGAGACAGTGTGAATTGGAATATAGATAATGTTTCTTACCCTTCCGTATCCTATCGTGTCCTGGTAGAGACAGTTGCGACACGTGCCAAACTGCCGCTCGATACCACCTCGCGAGATCCTGCTTTCTACTAAGCGAATGTTCGACTTCCGGGTCCGTTACGTAAATAATTAATTCCTCCTTCTAATCTGCTCCCCTTTGAACACAGTAATTAGCATTGTGTGAAGCTCTGCTAACGGCCAGCGGGAGGGAACACGCGCATGATGGAGGGACTTATCGAGCGCTATATGGGTCTACAAACTGCAAACAGAGTGTGCACCCCACTCATCATGAAGCTTCAGAGTTGTAAATAAGGCGATTGGCCTGAGTTGCCTATGACGGTGCTCCTCGCGAGAAACACAGGAACAGCGGCAGTTATTGAAATCTTGGGAGTAGGTCCTCCGGCGTAGTCCTTGGTACATAATCCTAGCTTTAGAAAGAGGGGTTCAGTAACCACCGATTAATTGCTTGTATATTTCCGCAGTTTTCAAGTAACTGCTCACCTCTGCAGAAGGAAGAAATAGAGAAAAATCACTCTCGACAACCATCAAAAATTAAGTGATAAACTCCGGTCTTACGTACAATGCACATAGGTCATATAATGATGTTTAGTTACGACGAAAGGATAACTTTAATAATATTAACTTTAATAATATTTATACCTCGTTTTAATTATAGTACGTTTTATTGTTTCTTCATCTATGTAGTGCAGAATCTAATCTAACAATCGGGTAGAATATGAAATAGCGAAAACGAAGGTGGCAATATTTCTATTGATGAATAATAGATGAAATAAAAAATTTCGCTTTGAGGCTGCGTAATATTTGAATGTTATAGCCAGAGACATTTTTGATATCTATGATATAACTATATATATAATACGTATTAACACTAGACGTATAGTAATATATTATATATATAACTTAACGTGATATATAATGTGAATGTATTTTTAACTGATTAATATGTTAATTTATTCTTCCTTAGGCTAAAAAGTCTTTATTCGTATCGGGATTGACAAGTTGCCACTTAATACTTTTCGGACTTGAATGGTTTAACTTTCATCCTTCCGCTGATTTAAAGTAGACCACAGAGCATGCTAAAGCACAAATAACGCCAATTTCTTACTATAAAAAAAGAACTTCGTCGATGTCATCGTCATAGTCATTTCTGCTATCAATTCCGTTTACACCTGCTGCTCCACTCTCGCCACCTCAGGCACTCCCTCAATCTTACACACTTTTAAGGCAATGCTGCCAGGATATCTAAATATACGCTTATCTAAAAGATGTATTAGACTTTAAATGACTTTACACGGAAGTAAGACTGAATACATCCAGCGATCAATATGCTTGCTCAAACACTGGATTGTTACAAATCTAATAAAATTTCATATTATGTAAGTCGAGTTTTGGTTTGACTTGTAGCGTTCTCCCTGTCTTCCTTCAAAAATGGCAATCAGTTTAAAATAGTCTAGTAAAATACCCAATATCAATTAAAGCACATTAAACCACATCCGTCAACAATTTTCCTTAGAAAATAACTACTTAACTTAGAAATATCTCACATATTTTGCCTTAAACGTAGCATTGTTCTCAACATGCAATATAGCTCCAATCTAGAGAAGATGATTTTGTGTATAGTTTTTATATTTACTTGATAAAATTCATCCAAGAAAAGGATCTACCTTAAACTTTCCTAACATCGCTGTTCATTTCTTCAGTTTGCAAAACGAAAGCTTCGATCTCTTTCGTCAAAACAACTGCAAACCAGCTTGAAAATCCAGCCATCTACAAGCGTGCCCTCAGCAAGACTGCCTACCGTCATATTGTAGTGACATTGTCCTTTGTTCCGCCACACATTAAGCTTGCACACGAAGACAATATTGTTAACAAGTAAATTGTGGTGATATACATGTGGTTTTATCTGAGCTTTTTCCAACTCGGGAGAATGATATGACCCTTGCGCTAACATCGCCGCTTCGCAAAAATCTGTGGCTCGTCCTCTCGTTTAATTAAGCTCTACGTAAACTTTATTATCCTAAGTATTAAGTAATGACCAATTATAGACATCTGCTAACAGCTGACCACTTATATTTTATAGACCCCAAAGAAAGGTCGATAAACCTTTCCTCAATTCCAGTGCATCGCGAAAAGTTTTCTTTTCCTACAAGTTCTTCCGGAGGGATTGCGGGTTCACTTGACTGCTCGCTCGGTTGCAGGGCGAAAGGCGAAAGGCGTGGAGCGACGGCGCGGTCACGTTCGCTCGCTCTCTGGCGAGCAGCGCGCCGGGCTTCGCCACTGCCGCCCATGTGGAAGCGGCGCCAGGGGAGGACGTCTGTTCGCCAGCAGATAATAGGTCCTCACACAGACGGCACCCCGCCCCGGCCCCCGACCCGCCACCACCCAACCGTCGCACCCCACCCACACCGCCCAACCCCGCCGCAACACTGCCCAACACTGCCAACATGCAACGCCACACTGCCCAACACTGGCCAAACATTGACCCACACCATGCCCACAGGCCCAACATCGCCGCAGACATCGCCTGTCACATCGCCCATCATCGCCGCAACATCGCCCAAACACTCGTCCAACATCGCCGCAACATCGCGCCAAACACGTTCGAGCCCAACATCGCCCAACACTCGACGCCCAACATGCAAACAGCGCACGCCCACAATCGGCCCAACATTCGCCCAACATCGCCCATACGATCGCGCCACAGCATCGCCCAACACCTCGCCCAACATCGACCCACTCCGCCGCCAGCCGACCCCAACCGCCCAACTGCCCAGCTCGCCACTCCGCCCACGCCCCCGCCAACGCCCAACCCCGACCCAACCCCGCCAACCACGCCCAACCCCCGTCTCCACCCCGCCCCAACCCGCCCAACCCCGCCCAACCCCGCCCAACCCGCCGCCAACCCCGCACAACTCCGCCCCACCCGCCCCACCCCGCCCCTACCCGCCCCTACCCAGCGCCCTACCCGCCCCAACTCCCGCCAACTCTTCCGCCCAACTCCGCCCACTCCGCCCCACCCCTGCCTGCGTCCTCGCAAATCTGAGGTTGCTCGCCGCGTCTGTACGGCCTTCAGCCCGCCCGCCCGCCCACACCACACACTGAAGAACAATAAAACTACTATAATTAAAACAGGTAAAATATTATTAAAGTTAATATTATTAAAGTTATCCTTTCGTAGTAACAAACTTCATTATAGACCTATGTGCATTGTACGTAAGACGCTGTTTATCACTTAATTTTTGATGTTGGAGAGTGATTTTCTCTATTTCTTCCTTCTGCAGAGTGAGCAGTTACTTGAAACTCGTGAAAATACAAGCAATAATCGGTGGGTTACTGAACCCCTCTTTCTAAAGCTAGGATTATTACCTAGGACCTACCCAGGACCTACCCCAGATTTCAATAACTGCAGTGTTCCTGTGTTTCTCTGCGGTGAACACCTACATGCAACTCAGGCCAATCGACCTTTATTACAACCTTCTTCGAGGTTACGGAGATGCAGTGGGGGTGCACACTTGTTGCAGTTGTAGACCCATTGACTGCTCGTAAGTCCTCCATCTGCGCGTTCCCTCCGCTGGCCGTTACGAGAGCTCACACGCTAATTAGTTTCAAAGGGGGAGTAAAGAGAATTAATTATTTTGTAAGACGACACATTCGCTTAAGAAACAGACTCCGTTTCACATTTTGCTTCAATGTCTCTCCGACATTAGATAAGGTAAGAACATTTATTCCATTCACCTGTCTATCCCATCGTATTCCTTTCTAAACACGGTCTTCGCTCTCTAACAAATTTTCCTCGTAAAAAACTTGGTTGAAGGTATAACCTAAGAAAATCACTAACGGGGAGGTGACAAGAAGTTACCCCCTTCACACGTTGCTGATACAAAACCACTCGGTCAATCAACTGAAGAGCCTCAAGGTTGACTATCTGCCAATGTAAAATAAAAAAATAAAAAAGGCATGGTAGTGCGGAGAATCTCGACCTCTCGCCACTACATACTAATCAAATGTACATGTCCGCGGTGGGATTCGATCTTACAACCTCTCGAACCGAGTCTACTTATTAAGACGCATCCACCAAAGCATATTCGGCCACCGAAGTTGGTCACCTCGTCATTAACACTACTCCATCTTCCTCATCCTTATTATCATCGTTCCCACCACACTCATAATTCTTCTTATCACCCTCATAAAAGTGAATTTTTCGCAAATTTTGAGTTAGGATTATGGGTGTAAAGTAAAATCTCCATATTATTTCGGAAACAAATGGTATTCCATAAGCTCAAACAGTTGCCATGCTCTAGCGGTGGGAAGATAAAATCTTCCATAGAGTTTTCTATAGTTATTCAACTTTGAACTCGATTTTCTCAATACCACGTTTAAGGGACATATCCTTTGTGCTCTGAGACCCTCATATGACATCTGTCCGCTTTTCTGCACCACAGAACCAATGCCAGCATTGCCCATATTCCCAAATGAGCTGTTGTGCCATCGTTCTGCACCTCAACATCGTTCTGCACCTCACCTTTCCAGAATAGCGCATATTCCCACATATTCCCACATGAGCTGTTGTGCCATCGTTCTGCACCCCAGCACTGTTTCCAGCATTGCCTATAATCCCACATGAGCTGGCGTGCTATCATTCTGCACCTCAACACCGTTTTTAGAGTAGCGCATATTCCCACATGAGCTGTTGTGCCATCGTTGTGCACCCTAACACCGTTGCCAGCATTGCCCATATTCGCACATGAGCTGTCGTGACGTTGTTCTGCCCCGTCGCCGCGCCTCGCTCGCTTCCGCCTCCGCCAGAGAGCGCTCGCTCGACGACTGCCATTTGCGGCGCCGCCGGCGGCGTTATCGCGATGTCCATCGGCGATATCGACAGAGGGCGGGCCGGGCGGGAGAGCGGGTGTAAAAGTGGGCGAGCCCTGCTTTTCCCGTCCGTCCCCGCGGGCCCCGCCTTGTTCCATTTCACCCCCGCCTCCCACACCGCCGGTCCTCTTTGGTCGACAGCGAGGACGAACCGCACAGTGAGTAGAAACGACACCAATAACTTCCCTGAGGCGTCATCTCACATGGTTTCCTGTTGAACTTTGTACCATTAAAAATGTAAATTCAAAATGTATTATATGTCGCCGTGATAAGGAAAATAAGTGTATTCCGTTTATGTTAAAGTTTTACAAGGTTTACGTTTCCCTCTGAAGTTTTTCACATTGCTAGACGTTAATGTTCTTTTCGATATTTATATCATGTTTTTTATACACCCATATATATTGTTTGTCAATTACCAAATCTTTTATTTTCTGAAATTAAAACTCGCATATTAAAATACTTATTTAAAACACTTAATAATAATTTGTGCATTTGAAGTGTTTTAAAATTAGTATTTTATTAAGCGATTTTTTCATATTAATATGCGAGTTTTGAATTGAAACACTATGTAAGAACCTATCAAAAACACTGTTATTGATATCGAAATTACAACTTATGACAATCTGTAGCAAAACTAAATTTTAAAATTAACTTTCTTGTAGCTATATTACCAATTTATCCTTTAAATTAGAAACATCAAATAATATCAGTTTGCAATGTATTCTTCCATGAAATTCCCAGAAGTATTCTTTTTGTATTTGTGTTTTTCCAAAAGTTGCATATTAAAATTTTTAACATTCTTTAATTTATATAAATTTCTGTAATTTAAAGAAAGGAATTTAAAATGGAATGGACAAGTAAAAAAAGTATGCAGGGCAAAGACCATGAAAGTACACTAAAATCATTGGATGACGCTTGGCAAGAAATTCAGGAAATCATGAATTCACTGAAGGGAATGGGTAAAGGAGGTTACAGTGAGAAGACAGACTTTTATTTTCTCAAAACGGCACCAAATTTTTGTTTGCATTCCTCCGAGAGAGTAAAGACCCTCCCCCCACACACACATTATATATATAATGTGTGTAGGGGGCGGGATTCATCGAATTGTTTGCAAAAATTCTGAGAGTACAATAAAAATTAGAACTGCTCCATCCTTTAAAGGTTCTTTACTCTCTCCGGGGAATGTATATAAAAATTTGGAGCCATTTTGAGAAAATAAAAGTGTAAATTACATTAACTGCAAGCAGAAATTAAGCGAAAACTATCTTATCTTCATAAACTAGTACATGATTCTAAACTAGTCATGAGGTCCATTTTTTAGACTAGATATTATTTAACAAAAAACTATCAATATTTTAATAATGCAATGTTTTTATAGTATTAGAAAATGCAGAGATTTTGTCGAAAATAGAAAGCACCAATTATTTTACAACTCTTCGCTTAATATAAGGAAAAATTAAAGAACAATATTTATAGTAATTTTTGAGAATATTGTTTACAAATTGTCTATATCTCACGCAAAATTACACGATAGTTTCTCGTAATTTCTACAAATTGTTCATGATCTTATTTTAGTATGTCTTTGAGCAATAGATTTCATGAATGAGAAAACCTATATATTCGATATTGTAGTTGTAGGATGACGCCGAAAAATTTGAACATTTTGAGCCATTTTTGAGGAAATTGGAAAATTGTTGAGCCTTCTTCTAAAGAAGAAGCTCAAAAATCAAAATATCCTTTCAATCTAGGAGGACCTGAGGTTCATCCAGATCAATGCAGTAATCTCAGTTTTGAAGACAAATCTCTGAACAAAGGCTAACGTTGACCAGAAAAGGAAGAACAGTCGTACAGACGGGCAGATGGACATTTGCTGTCAATCAATATTTTTGTTATCAGAACCCACAAAGTCGTCCGGATGGCCGAGATCTTGAAGGCAGTAGCGGCGTAGGGATCTCGAACTGAAGGATCGCGGCTTCGAGTCTCGCCTCGGCATGGTTGTATTTATGTTCGTCCTTTCACCCCCTATCATCACCATATCGTGTCATCTTCATAGTTACCATAACGTTCAATTCCATAGTGGTCGCTACTGACCTAGATGTTGATGCAACCTTAAAAGAAACAAAAAAACACAGAACATGAATATGGACTAAACAACGTGTTAAAAGAATTAATTTTCTACATATTTCATAGAAAAATTACTTATCCACTTTTTCGTTACCTGGAGCCGACAATAAGAATTATTTGTCGAAAAATCACTGATTAGCGCCACAGCCTTTAAGTACTTTCTCTTTTCTACGACAACAGAGAGAAAGTAAAAAGGAAGAGAAGCAAAAAAAAATAATATAGAAGTCTAAGATAAAAGTCAGAAGGAGAAGCTGGAAAAAGCAACACATTTTGAAATGTTGCCATACCGCTTTTTGTCCCATCAGCTCCTTCGGCCTCACTGGGCCCAGTGCCTTGCCTCGCTGGCGGCAAAAAGCGACCGCAGCCGCAGACCTCACGATTCGAGTTCACTAGCGCCCTCTAGCGCCCTCTAGCGTTCCGTCGGGACCCATAAAAACCGGAAGGGCTCATGAGCGCCGTGAGCCATTGCGCAGAGTTCGTCGTGTTTTTCAACGTGACATATTTCATATGAAGCGCAGATATTGGTACTGAGTTAAATCACGAACATGCTCTCTCGATATTGCGATGCTAGCAGCGGTTGAAGTTTGTTTTTCACCAAAAAAAAAATTGTATGCGCTATCTCTCCCATAATTCTTGGAATACTACACTAATATGTAAATTCGAATCAATTATAGCAAAACCAAATCATTCTAAGTCAAATTAAAGGACAATTCTTTGGTAGGATGCGCAACAAATCTGTTTAAAACGTTGCCAAAATATATGTAGTTTTCATAGTTATGGGTTTCAAAAATAATATTTTTCTTCGCAGGAATATACACATATTTTATTTATGTTTATAATTTATCAAAATGTATTGAAACGTTATTCATTTAGGGTTTCGTAAATTCCTTAAGCAGTTTTAATTACAACATGAAAGGTTATAGATACAATAATATGCACAACAACTTAATAAATATTTCTTGTATATAAGTAGGAAACGTCTGGATTCGTATGCTCAGTTTTCCAACGGTCTCAAGAAAAATTGCTGAGATTGCCTATTATTTTGCATATCGATAGAAAACTTTGATTTTCTAGTGTTCGAAATCACTCAAAAATGAATAATTGATATTTATATAAATAAATTGAATTAGAAAATATATATTTGTGATTTCTATTGGTAAGAAGTAAACTGTGGAGTAGTTATTTTTGAATGGAAAAGTGATACTTATAAAAATGTGTTAGGGTAAGTAATACAGTGCTACTTTACGGATTAAAATACCTTTTCTAGTTTCGAATACATTGAATACTCAATCATGTGAGTAAGGAAAGATAAAAACCTGCTTAAATGTACTTTGCCTACTGTCGCTTCATTAACATACTGATAGAAAACTATGGACAGGAAACAGCTTAACCACATCGTTTTCTTATCGCTTGGGAATGCTTCTGTTTATGTTAATGTAAAACTGTATGAAACGTGATTATCGCTCGCTCAAAAACCTCACAAAATATTTGTAAACAATGCGTTACGAACATGGTTAGTATCGAGAGCACGCAGTTTTATTCTTGAAACATTGCAACATTACTTTTAAAATTCAATAACTGTAGTCATACTTCTACCCATATATTAACAATTACCATTGCACCATGTGCAAAAATTAGTATGTAAATAAGTTGGAGATATGTTAAAATTTTAAAACGTAAGTTTAAAAGTGCATTGAGTGCATGAATAAAACAACGAAAATAATACATTTTATCAATCATCATAGAGATCTAAAAAGGGAGAATAAAACCATGAAGTGCACCAAAAATATTCTTAATTAAATTTCACTTGTTTTACATAAATTATATTTTTGTCTCGAATTTTCTTAATCTTTTTCAAGCAGTTTTGAGTTAATTAATTTCACATCTAAGTAAAGAATGCATATGAATGATGACATATTTTTGGAAAATTGATTCTCTACCTCAGCAGCTCTTCCATTCATTAACACCGGAGTTATATTTCTCTTGCGAGCAAACATGGAAATGCAATAATGTCTCGAAATTGCCTCAAATTAAATTAACCACCCGGAATAATTGAGTTACTTCGCGGCCAGTGCTCGCATAAGGGTGTTGCGCTGCTTCGTGCTGTCCGCAGTCACAGAACTTGATGCAGTCACCTCGGATAAAGCGCCCACCGCATTATTTCCTAGCCACACGTTTTACTATCTTTTCAATAAAGCACTCTGCCCTGAATCGCCAGATGACGGAGTGGTGAAAAAAGCGAGCACTGACCCTGTGTCTGGTAATATCAAAATGGATGCACTTTCAATAGATATTAAAAACAAAATCTTCTGGTGGATAATGCATACCCATTGTAAGTCATCAGTATTTGTGCAATTTTTAGAAACCGGTTGGCACGATTTCATTCCTGTTTAATTAAAAATAAAAAAGCGCACTCTGACATCTTATTATAACTGAACGTTTGCAAGATGTTCAGAACTAAAACTGGCGCATAGGGCATATCATTCAGAAAACATAAATCTTATACATAAAAGACAATGTTTTTTGTTGTTTGTTGGTTCATGCTTAATACGCTGCGAGGGATAGGGGTGAGGAGGAGGGAGGGTGAGGGGGAGTTTTTCGTCTACTGAAATGTTTGCAGAGCATAAGTTAAACGCGATAAACAATTACGTGACCAGTAGGATGTAAAGTGTAATACATTTGCAGGTCCACATTTTATAATTACGAAAAGAAGGGTACTATTGATGACCTAAGCAAAAAAGCATCGCGTCGTCTCAAATCCTCCCGGGAAACAAGGAATTCTGCCCACTGTGAGGAGTTCCACAAAACGCGCTTTCTTCACGCAATTCGACACCTGTTTTTGCGCCCAATTAGCGAAAATCCTCCCAAATAGCATTCCTGCAACCATATAATAAACTGTTTGGTTTTTTAATACGTTTACGCGGTATTATTAATTATTGTCGAATAGATTCCACGGCCATTTACACTTTACAATACAATTGACTAACTCACAGTGGAATCATACAATCGTGTAGAAACGCACAGGAATGAACTACAGATTTGCACCGATTTTCTTTCGGAAGTCGTCTGGGAAGTCGTCTGAATAAAGAGGTATTTGGACACGCTAAAAAAATAATGTTGGTAAATTGTTTATTCGGTGCTCATAGGCTTGCTGATTTGGGAGATACGAGATACGTAACATAAGCAAACATTTATAGTTATTTATATCGTCCCTACATAGTTAAGGAGAATGTGAAATTCTGCAAAACACATAATAGCATCTTCTATGGCAAAAAATATCAGGAATCATTTATCATCATTTTTGAGTTCAGAGGTTCAGGGTTATGTTGACCTTAAAATTCATAAAATTTCCATACAAGTGTACTCTTCATCAGTGTTATAATTAGATTATTGATATATTTATTAAAATACCTTTTTATGATCTCGTTAATGAAGTTTTCACTTGCTTTCTACATCTTAGATTTAACAGTAAATATTACTGTCTAAATCTAGAGCTAACTCTGTATACATTTTTGATAATTAGATTCATTTGAATGCTTATTCAGAGCTCCTGAAACGTGTTGAATAGTCCATGTTATCGGACCACCGTTTCTGTTTCCAAAGCCCCGGTTTCCACATACACTCGTAATAACGTTTCCTCCTGGAGGATTATTTAATTTAAAATTTACCCTCGTCCGCATTCGCGTTAACGCGTGTTAACTCTCTGGATAGTTTCTAACAAATGACCCATCTACCCTCAGAGGATTACCTGCATTCGCTTCACCCAACGCAACAGATGTATGTGTGTCACACTTTTCATTGTGTTTTATTTTTACCAAAACGTCCATCGGTTTTTGCAACAACGCATGAAACTTGAATATCCTTTGAAGGTCCGTTAAATTTTGTTCAAAGCCTGTCATGACGTCAGCATTAATCACTCATCTTTTTGACTTCCGCTTTATTCCTCTCGCATGCGAGAGAACGTGCTTTGTGTGTTCTAATGGGGTGAAGTAGACGGGGATACATTTCACCACATCTGCAAGATCAACTTTTGTTCAAATTCAGGGCTTCCTGTCTCGTTATTTGTAAGGTAAAATTGCTGGAAGGCTTTCCTATCTGCGTAGCCTTAATTAAGAAACTTAATAATTCAGAAATAATGTCTTATGAAATACCACCAACAAGAAAGCTTTTGTGGTGATTTACGACCACGTCCTTTCTACGTTCTTGCCTTAAGTACGTCGTTAAGAGAAAGTACTGCACATCTCAAAAGAAAAACTCTTATTGTCTGTCTCTGGCAACAAATAATTGAATAAATCTTGGTCCTATATGCAGTAAATTACATTCCCTAGCATTTTGTGTAATCAGAATCAACTTTTTGGGGCCATTAATACCACAAAATTGATTGATGGTAAACCGTGACTGTGTCTTTCCGAACTTTTCCCCTCTCTGTCCATCTACCGTCAACGTTACCGTTCAGATGATTTACTCCAAATTTGATATCGAGGTCAATGATCTCAAAGCTCTGCAACTTTCGAATCGATATTATGATTTCGGAGGTACTTTGCACGAAGCTTCAACCTTTTCGATTTTTTCTGAAAAATTACACCATTTTTGTAGTAAGCTTTCATCTCATTTGGCGTGGAGGACCGTTAAAAAATGGTGTTAAAAAGTCTAATTTGCGTTAAAATCGCTAAAGTTTTGAAAATTGCAAATATTCTGAGTTAGTTTTGCATGTATGTCTCCTGTCTGTCTGTGTGTTTGTCTGTGTGTTTGTCTGTGTGTTTGTCTGTGTGTTTGTCTGTGTGTTTGTCTGTGTGTTTGTGTGTTTTGTTTGTGTGTTTTGTTTGTGTGTTTTGTTTGTGTGTTTTGTTTGTGTGTTTTGTTTGTTTGTTTGTTGTTTTGTTTGTGTGTTTTGTTTGTTTGTTTGTTTGTTTGTGTGTTTGTTTGTTTGTGTGTTTGTGTGTTTGTTTGTGTGTTTGTGTGTTTGTTTGTGTGTTTGTGTGTTTGTTTGTTTGTGTGTTTGTTTGTGTGTTTGTTTGTTTGTTTGTGTGTTTGTTTGTTTGTTTGTGTGTGTTTGTTTGTGTGTGTGTTTGTTTGTTTGTGTGTGTGTTTGTTTGTTTGTGTGTGTGTGTTTGTTTGTTTGTGTGTTGTTTTGTGTTTTGTTTGTTTGTGTGTTTGTCTGTGTTTGTCTGTGTGTTGTGTTGTTTGTGTTCTGTTGTTTGTTTGTTTGTGGTGTTTCGTTTTGTTTGTCTGTGTTTGTTTGTTTTGTGTGTTTGTTGTCGTTTGTTTGTTGTGTGTTGTTTGTGTTTGTGTTTGTTTGTTTTGTTGATTTGTTTGTGTGTTTGTGTGTTTGTTGGTGTTTGGGTGTTTGTTGTGTGTTTGTAGTGTTGTTGGTGTGTTTGTGTGTTTTGTTGGTGTCTGTGTTTTTGTTTGTTGTGTTTGTTTTTGTTGTGTTTTTGTTGTTGTTGTGTTTGTTGTTTTGTGTGTTTTGTTTGTGTTTTTGTTTGTTGTGTTGTTTGTGTTTGTTTGTTTGTTGTTTTTGTTTTTGTTGGATGTTTTGTGTTTTGTTTGTGTTTTTGTTTGTGTGTGTTGTGTGTTTGTGTTGTTTGTTTGTTGTGTTTGTTGTGTGTTTGTTGTTTGTGTGTGTTTGTTTGCTGTGTTTGTTTGTTGTGTGTTGTTTGTGGTGTCGTGTTCTCCGCGCCATGGCTTTAAGGGGTACGTGTGGTTAGCACGAAGATATCCCTACGTATTCTGAGCCTCTCAACCTGAGAAGTGAATTTTCTCCTCGTCACATAACAACATACACTGGGACATTGCAAGGAAAACGCGCACTATAATCTTTTCTTCAAAACCTGTTCTTGAAATAATGTTATATGTGTTGTTTTGCGAAATGAATAATGCTCTCAAATTTTGTTCTTTAATAGTTTTCCACGGATAGACGAAAGGATGTTTATAAATGGTGAAGTTCTCGTTTCCGTTGAACTCTCTGAATTTTCTCTGAAAATTGCAAAAGTTGGAATTCGTGCGAGAAAATATGTTGTAAAACCCCATCACTTTCTTCATGCTTCTATGTAAGGGGTTGTTAATTTTGTAGATTTGTGAAAAGGGGTCTTCGTAACAAGAAGTTTCCTTGTCACAAAACAGATCAACCATACTCCTGGAAACTTCCAAAAAGTTCAAAGGTGTAGGGAAATCTCCCAAGTATTAAATAAAATTTATCAGTTAATACACCTTCATAATTGTTCACATTAAGGATGAACTTCATTAATAAAAATACAAACTGCAAAGAACCTACATCACTTATTGATGGCTTTTTCATATTTTTGCTTATTCTTTCTGTTGTACAATATTTTTCCAGGACTATGTGAAACATTTTTATTTTAACTTAGTCACTAATATTGAACTACTAGTATCTGCGTTTATTCTAAGTTCTCAGTCTCATACAATATGTGAAAGAATGGTACCGAAAATACGAGATTGGGTGTACTACAATTATAAACAATGCTCTAAGTAAATATAAGTTTGGGGATTAAAATTATTCAATGGGCATACACATATTAACATACGCATTATACTTTTAAATAATTGAGAATAACATATTTTAATATTACCCCTTATATTGTATTTAATTTAGTACGTTGTTGGAAAATCATCGTGAAATCTGCGAGTGGAATGAAGTAAAATATCTAAGTGATTTTTAAAATAAGTAACCGTGTCCCCGAGATTGTAACGTGACATTTGAACCACTGAAGCAAGTTAAATACTTGTTGATTTCCTTGCCTGATTGCTCACAGGCCAGTGAATCCCAACCCTTGTAAAGGAAGAAGTAGAAGAAAGAAAAGTAGCAGGCAACACGGCAGTTTCAAAGACTTTTATTTGTTGTTGGTCGTATGGTGAAACTAATATTCTTGTTAAAGTAAATAGGAAGGTATTAGATTGAGCTCAGAACTAACAAATACACTGATGTTCCTTCAAGAACTTCTGGTGGTCACTGATTATTGTATTAAATAATTGGAAGGTTACTCTGATGTAGTCAAGCAAGTTTGGGTGAAATTATGTTTGCTTTTCTGTGTAATGCGTCGTAAATACTGGGACAGTTAAATTTATTCATGCTCGTTTCATTAGTAAAAGTAAGACACTACCTGGCCATCATAATAAATGCAATTAAGTACCACAGACACTTAGTTTAAATTGATTGAATTGAACTTTTTCAAACCAGAGCTGAGGTATTAGTTGGGTGTACTTTGCAATATTTCAGTAGTACATAATTGTTTCAAATAACGCGAAAAAATCTATGCCGTTGTTGAAGCTCTAGTTTCGTCTTCTTTAATGATCATCTTCCGCTCAAAATAGCATCCATACGCTCAGACTTCTCTAACGTACGTAGTTGCGAGTCCGAATGTTTCAGATCGTAGATCAGGAAGTTTGGCTTCTTAGGAAGGTTTTAATAGAAAAATTACAGAGGGTAAAGTCTGCTTGCTTGTCCCTAAGGACTAAAACGTATAAGTAAGGTATGTATAATAGTGGATCGGCCATCTAAAAGTGGGGTGAGTGTTGTACTTTTAAGAAATTGCAGGTACATTTTGGTATATAGGTCTAATCTATTGTTTTTAGTTGTAATAGCGAGTTAAATTGTCGAAATTTATGAGAGCATTGCAAAGTAAAATCAGATGTAGTTTTTGTTTGTATAACAGCGAGTTTTATGGAAACTGAAATAATAATAACTATTTTAAACACATTTATAAACAAAATAGAATTATTGACTTTTGTTGCAACAATATTAAACCTGTACCTTTGTTGTAACGAATGCAAGGTTTAGTAGTCGAAGAAATGCCAAAGAATTTCATTTCAGTTCAAGTCAAATATGCCCCTCGCCTCTTTCTTTCCGATGCTTTGCCTTTGCAGTCTGTAAGAAGCACCACAATAATGAGGAAGGTTGGAGAGGACTTTAATCTGCAGATCATCAACGAAACAAAAGGACTTGTCTCTCGCATCTGCGCTCTACCTTGCGGCCATTTATTTTAAGGAAACCATTCCGAAATGTGAATATTGCGGTGGAAATGCATTGAAAAGCTAAACACTTTTGTTCAGTTTTGGTTGAAATTTGTCCTTCCCTTATTTATTGAGAGAAAATACGCTTTGCCCAAAATGATAATCAATGCAAGTAAATAAAATCATGTTACTGAAAAATATAATTTCCTTTAATAATTTCATCCCCAACAAGGAAGATATTGTTGTTATATTTTACTTTTCTATACCAAACGGTGATATAACTACGAGGTGCCAACATTTTACTACATTTTCCAATCTTGGCTAAATTTTCTCCAATTTACTAATAAACACTACAATGTAGCATTTGTTGTGAATGCACAATTTCAACCTTCAAGCTCATTATTGTAAAACTGAAGTATAAAAATTCGTGATTTCTTTTAAACAGCTTGACAGTAGTGTATTTTCAATTTGTGATTATAAATAAGTACTTTTTTTAACATGAAAGATGAAAGACTTTCCTCTAAGCAAAACTCAGGATAGTATATCGAATGAAATATAGTGTTTGGGTTCTAATACGAAGTACATTGCAAGGTCCCTGCAAGAATAATTTCGCTCTGGAGGAAAATTGATTCATATTTTGCACAATTTTTACCATTTTCAAAAATTCTAGCCATGTTTACCACACTGACTGTAAATAAGCTTCACAAACGTTATTTACTTCGTTTATTTTTAATTTACGTTCTCTAGGAAACCAGTGAATGGCCTTCTAAAAGGTACTAATAGTGCGCCTTTCAAAAGATTATTCTGATATTATTTAGGTGACTTTTTTTCATTCCTAAAATGTATGAAAATATTCATTCCATTATTATACATTATTATTATTATTATTATTTGATCGCGAATACACCGACTTGGATCACGCATGCATACACCCTGCATTTACCGTGGCTTAGTGACATGTCTGTGGCAAATGCATGTAATTTATCATGGGAACACCATTTAGATAGAACCCATTTTTATCTCTCAGGGCTGTTAGCCCTGGGGTATAGAAGATGAAATGATGTTGAGGGGAGAAAGGACGTCACACATATTCAGACGTACACAACCTAACCATGCCCGTGGCGGGACTCGAACCCGCTATCTTCTGGTCCGAGACTGATATGGCAGTACAGCCTTAGTGATCTCGGTCATATGATCGGCTGTTGTTGTTATTATTGTTGTTATAAATTATTAAGTCACTACAAATATAATTGTACAACATGAATCTAGTTTCTTTGCTTTCACATTTCCCGAGAATGGCATATTCACCCAGTAGGGCATGAGAGTTTCTCAGTAGAAGCTCAGTAGTAAAAGAATATCGATTCGTTGAGCCCCAAAGGAAGAAAATTGGAGTTACGCGATCTCAGAAGATTTAAGGAAGGCCTGTCTTAATAGAGGAGAACCTGAACGCCCACCCGCGATCAAACGTTAACTCTCACTCAACATGCATCACGCTCTGCTCACCGCTCGTTTCCTCTGCCGTAAAGGCCGATGCGATCAGTTTACCTCCCATCACTTTGAAAGCACACTTTTTTCCTTCTCCATTGCCACCCTCCTTTGCCTGAGC
>BOPP01000047.1:8349070-8360859 GCA_017312745.1 Gryllus bimaculatus | reverse complement strand
TCTCGACATTTTTACTTTCTCGCATTTCTGTTTACTTAGGAAAGAATTAGTGGAATACAATAACACATACTTTCTCCATTATTTCCAAAGGCTCCGCCTTGTAATACTACCGTATCAACATGTAAAAGTGTTTCAACCAGTAATGATTATTTTCCGTGAAGACACTCGAACTCAGGTCAATGTAGTACTGTAACACCACACAGTCGCTCTGGCGTACTGACGTGGGCCGAGGCCTAAGAAAATGTCTCTCCCATTATTTCCGACAATATTCACTAATATTGAAACCGCTCAATGAAAATGAGACTTGAATCATACCTTTAAGTATATTTGTTTTATCCGTAGCAAAAGGAATAAAGAAAAAATTGGAGACGTTTGTTAGACAATAATTGTTGGAAGGTCGTCTATATTTCTTACAAAATTACGGGAAAACATATTCATATTTGCGGTTCTCATCTTGGTTTTATGTCAATACCTGTCTTTAAAGAATAATTTTCTTCCATATGCAAAACTGTGATTTTGGAAAGATGCCTTAAACATTTGTCTTTTTCAATTTTTGAAATATCAGGAATTTCAACGAAAATGTGACTATAACTATTCTTTTAGGCGTTGTTTGTCCAAAACGGAGATAGAAGTTAATTAAAAATATGGAACCAATTTTAGAAAAGTTTGAAAATGTTTTTTAAGCTTTATGCATAGTTTGCTCAAAAAGCCAAATATTCATTTCAGACTCAGAGAATCTCGAGGTCATTTAAATTGATCGAGAAATATAATTTTTGGAGAAAATTAAAACAACATTTTATGCGCTTGCGTTGACCACAGTCACACAGAGGATACTTTTGCCTCGTTGGAAGCACTTTTTCATATTCATATCAACCCAGATAATAAATCTGAAGTATTTGCGATTTTCGAATATCCGATTACTAAAAGAAATCTCACGTCAAATGAATTGGTGTCTGTCTGAACGAACCAATTTCTCTGTAAAGCTACAAACTTATCAACATGAAATTTAAACTTATTACTGACAGTAGCTATGGTACCAACTCAGTTTTTGTTTTACCGTCGTATCTCCAACGAAAATGAACTCTTTGAGATTTATTTCAAAAAATGAAATGAAATTCCGAAACGGTTCCAATATTATTTTTTTGTTGTTGACCTCCCTCCCCGAACTGTACTGCAGAGATCCGTGCAGTTGTTACATAAAAAGAGAGGGCATAGGTATGTGCCACGTATTTGTTCCACAAAAACTTTATAGCCTTTGGAGTAATTGCTACCAAATTTGGCACGAATGCTTTTGACGGGCCACGAATGAAAAGTAGTAGGGTTACGATTGAATTCATTTGGTTCTCATTGTTGCTGCGCATTGCCGTATGACGCGGGGCGAGCAGGGGTCCACGGAGCGGGCAGAGCTGACGGAACGGAGGGGGCGGAGGGAACGGAAGGACGACAAGGAACGGACGAAGCAGCGTAAGCGAAAAGAGCGAGAGGAACCTCAGGAGCGGAAGAAGCAAAAAGAGAGGGAGGATATCGTAATGGATGGAGGGGGTGCAAAAGAACAGGCTGAATGGAAGGAAAGGAGGCGGGAGGTGCCTGATGTACGGTGGGAGCAGATAGAGTGTAAGGCTTTGGACAGGCGGGGCAAGATGTTTTGGTAGGGCGGCAATGGTAGTCATATAGGGCGTGTGGGAGGACGGACGGGCATATTGTTATGAGCGAGATGAACTTACAGAGCGGAAAAGGCTGCATGGAAGGAGCGGGAAGTGTCATGACGTGACAGGGCATGAGAAAGAGACGAACGAAGTGAGTGGGGATTAACAGATAGAGCGGAAGGAGCGGAATAGGATGAACGCGATTTATAGTCCACTCATAGCACTACGTCCGTCCGTATCCGCGCACGCCCTATCGGGCTACCATGGACGTCCTACCAAAACTTCCCGCCCGGCCTATCCAATTCCTTCCGCTCTATCTGCTCCCACCGTACATCACGCACCTCCGGATTCTTTCGACTCTTCCACTCCTTCCGTTCGGCCTGCCCTTTCACACCACCTCCATCCACTACGATCTCCTCCCTCTCCTTTTGCTTCTTTTACTCCTCACGCGCCTTTCGATTAATCTGCTTTCCCCCGTTCCATGCTGTCCTTCCGCTCTGTCGGCTCCATAGTCAACCATGGTCGGCCGGATAGGGCGTGCTTGAAGACGCAGGTAGTGTGCACGGCTGCTTAATAGATATGAGAAATAAATATCCGGGCAACGACGGGTTATCAGGTAGCTGTAGTAAAATCTTGCAAAACCATTCCAAGTATTGAGAGAAATAATGTACAGTTGCAGCAATACTTGTTTTGATATAAAAATAAAAATTCTTTGTTTTTATTCTTTGTTCCGTTCCGTAATTTGTGCTTCTGCTTCTGACATGACCCAATACGTCTACGAAATATTGTTGGCATGCAGTCTTCTAGACTGCAGGGATTTTTTGGAGCATTCTACACAATGCATGAGGAGTAGCTTGTAAGGTACGGATGTTTTCTACGTGTGATTGTTGACTGATTTTTTTGTATGTTTGCGGGCATATAAACTGATGGGAACATTAGATTAGCAAATTTTGGCTAAAATTAGCTGCTTATTTTTTATACAATTGGTTCAAATATATCAACGACATTCCAACAATTTCATTCAATCCTTTGGTTTTTTGTAGACAATGCTAAGTTAAAATTGAAGTAAATTTGTTTTTTTCAATGTTAGGAATAACAAAAAATATTCATTATTTTATTTTAATAAGTATTTAAAATATATCTTTTACTTGAAAGATGACTTAGGATAAACATTCGTTGCTCATTTTGATGTAGATTAGCGGGAGAAGAACATGACAAAGTTAAATTTTCAAATACAACAGAAAATGAATTTTTAACTTAATTTATTTGTAAGCAAATTTTACTAACAATTAATTTTAATGAAAACCGAAACTGCATTACCTAGCAAGCTCAAAAGAATCAATAGTGAGGAAGTTCACTTTTCAATCCATCGACCAAATCCTGTTCCAAAGACTCTAAACCAGAGCCCTTAAATAATAATCGGTGCACTCTTGTTTAATGCCTTGCCCGGCTCCACCCCTCGGATCCCAGATTATGGCCCCTGGGAATGAGGCACTATATGGTTAACTCGTGCAACGCCAGAGAGCACATACGCTTTTTCGATCACGAACCCCCTTCCGTGTATGCTGGGTCTACTTCGACCATCGTTCACCCCTTTCTAACGACCTCGCGGTCCACCCACGCCTCCGAGCCGAAGCTGCTGCTCCGTGCCGCTCATAAAGCGACTTTTATCGCCCAGTAACACTTCTTTTTTATTTTCACCGCTCGCCCCTCGCCGAGCCGTTCACGCATATGGGGATTATGTGCATGCGGCCTCGGAAGGTTTCGTTGGTAGCCGCAATTAACAAAAGACTGCGTGCGGGGGCGAGATATTTCTGCCGAGCTCCGCTTTTCTTTTATTACGTAGGGCGAGCATTGTTTGCATTTTGTTTGTTTATTCCACGTAGCAAGCTGAACAGTATTACGAGAAAATATTCAGGAACGCATAGTTGTGGGGCATTTACATTGTTGAATCGTGCCAGAACAGTAGTTTTTATTCAAGCAGAGACAAAAATAGTTTTAAAATATTGTTGGGAGTTATTTTTATGTTGGGTGTGTCTTTTACAAAGTAAACGCTCACAGTGAGATGAATATGTATAATGCTATAACTAAAAGGCAACAAAGAGAATAAAACGCGTGTGTGGTGGATATTTAATAAATATTGCTTACTCAGTTTTTATGATATTGCAGGTTTTCATTCAATCTGTGAAAGATGCATAAAGAATAAAAAAGCTACACGTGTGAACTACATTTAAAATAAATAACCTCCAGTATTCTTACCTACTGCAATAACAGAAAAGATTATTTTTCAATTTAACGTATAAAAATGTCTTAACCCATTCCTTCTTTGTATGTATATTTTCTTGCATATATATTCCAACTCGTGCACTATTTGAACTTTTTAAAATCGCGTAGTGTTAATCACGGAAACTCTATAATTCATCACCGGCAGAAGTGTTTCAGGGCATCAACTGATTTCACTGCACTGCAGTACCTAGGTTTGAGTCCCGACGGTGGCAGGATATTCGGCACTAGCAATAGTAGGTCGAGCTGAGTCGCTGTCAAGAGGAAAATTCTAGCTACAGGCTGCTCTGATCTGTAGTTTTCCGTGGTTTATTCGATCAATACTAGGCGAACGCCCGAGAAGTACACCAACAAACGGGCAAAGGACCACGCACTATTTTTTCTTCCTCTTTCTTTTCCTATCGTCACCCCTTACTTACACACATTTACTCTAACATGCACTACAGTAGCACACATGCCGGGAGACCGGTAGAGAGCTAAGAGTTTGACCCGGCTGGGGTGCAGCCTCACTTGTAGGAGATACCTTGTGGGGAAAAGATCGCTAGCCGACGGCAGGACGGCGCCAGATGTCGCCATCTAGCAGGCGAAGGTTATCGCCACCTCCTGAGGAAAATTGGAACTACACTTACGAGGCTAATGATCTAAGTAGTTGACGGCCCCGGAATCACCAAATCAATCAATAGTTAATCAATGGAAACGTTTTTTTTAATTAAACAAATTTCTTGCTAATACGTTTGACAAGGATTTAGAAAATGGAACACACTTTTTCGCATTATTCTTCAATTTCGATTTTAAAGTTCGCAACTTTTTGGCTAGTATGGGACTTGCGCCTCTTTTTATCCTGTCATTAGATACATAATTGATTTACAAAACACACGTTACATAAAAAATTTAAAGGAAACATTTGGATACGATTTTCAGAAAAAAATTAAAACATTTTAAAATTGCCTTTTTTACGCAAAATTACTCTATAACTGCTCAAGTTTTGTTCATGGTTGTTTATGTTCTTATAATAATTCTATAGGACTTTATTTCAAGATATGTCGTCAAAGAACATACTTTATTCAGAAAAAATCTTTATCTTGACTCTTATAGTTGTAGAAAGACGCTAAAGAAAATTTAGCTTTTTTTCATTTTTTGAAAAATTAAGGATTCTAACAAAACTGTGACCTCTATCATTCACGTGAACTTCCTTCACGCTTTTAGAGGAAAATGTTGAATGAAACATTTGGACTTTTCTCAAAAATATTCTTAAATATTGATACTTTATGTGAAGTAAGCCCGAAAATCAAAATGTCGGAGTGAACACAAAATGAAACGGAGTATATCGAGTTCCCTTAAATTCATCGAGAAATATCAATTTTGGGCACACAAAATTATTTTGTGTTACTGTTTATATTGAAGAAGGAAATAAATTAAACTCATAAGAATAACGTCGTTTTATGTTCATCCCAAGAAATAATATTAAAAGATTGAAATATAATGCAAGTAAACTTATTGTAAAATACTTGATAAATATAGACGATTTTGGTATTAGCTTTGAGCACGGACGGACGTTTTGTGGTCAATCGATTTCTTTGTATTATGGACCCACAAAATGTGGATTCTGTCTACATACCGTTATAGAGGAAGTAATTTACTATACATATAGGAAGAAGATTTATCCCGTTTTCCATTACCCGGACCCGCCATCAATGGTTTTTTGTCGAAAATTCGCCGACTTTCGGAGCACAATTATAATACTTTCTCGTTTTATGGAGAAATGGCGAGAAAGTGATAATCTGGTATTTTGGCCTTTTGAAGGCAAAGTTTAATCAAAACGTTTGTAGCCAAATTTTAAAAATGTTTTTGAAGTTGAAGTTTTTTGAAAGAATTGTTTCTTTTTTTAATGTGAAGTACCCGCCAAAATCAAAACTTCTGAATCAAATTTCTTTAAATTGGCTATGAATATATCGAATTCAATAATAATTCGTATTAAATCAAATATCAATATTGATATCAATTTTTGGGAAAATCAGCTGAACGGTGTTGATGCCCACAGATAAATAGATAAATAGACAGACAGGCGGATAGACGTGTGAAGAGATTGAGTTATTGCTATCAAAGACCCACAAAACATGGAAACGGACTACGAAACGTGTAAGGGGAAGTAATGTACTGTGATTGGGAACAAGATGTATCTCACTTTTCGTTACCAGGGCTCGGAAGTAAGAGTTTTTCTGCCGAAAAATTTTCCAATTTTCGGCCTACGATTACAATACTTCCCCTCTTACGAAGGGTGACAAAGTAACAAGTCAGCAGTCAGACGTAAACCATACTAAAAAAATCCCCTGCTCTTAACACGAAAAGCCCAATTACACAAGTTGCTTCGTTGTAAAACGCGTGCGCAGCATCTGGGAGCGCGCCGTAAACACGCTGCATAAAGCGCGCGTCTTTACGAGGCGCGTAACGGCGTTTCAAGCGGCATGCGGAGCGCCTAGCAGCGCAACACTGCCGCCTCCGCCCCGCGCTTCTCGCGGCGCGGAGCGTAGTACGTCACTCGGTTAAACAAGTTTCTACGCGGCAACTGCGGAAATAGCCAATCACCATCGGCGCACGCGCACACTCTGACGTCACTAATTTCGCGGCGCCGCCGCCGCCGCCCAGACACAAGCGACGCATCGAGCCGCAGAGGTTGCTGATACGGAAGGTACTATATTATGTTGGTAGAGTGGGCAAGGGAGGGGCGAAGCGCGGGAAGTGAAGAGCGGGCGGGGGGGGGACGTTAAATTGGGTTGGGATGCTCTAGAATTTGTGGAGAATACTCGCATGCGCATACAAAGTAAATGGAAGGTGCAGTAACAACAAACGCACTCTCATTAAAATATTAGAATGTTATGAATGTTAACGAAGGCCAATTAAACATTTTTAAATTATACCTCATAATTTTTATTTATTTGTTTTGACAATTTATTTCGCTAATTATTTCTTTATAAATTTTATTATAATTTGTTTGATGTTTTGAGAAGCATTTTCTCCTTCCTAGAGTATGTAAAGAAATAAAATATTAGTGTTCTTTAAATATAGTCTATTTAGAAATTTTTGTTATTACTTTAGTTTTAACTCGAAATTTGATTTAGAGTTATTTTTGAAGAAAATAGGGCAGATGATCAGAAAACACAACTAAATAGCATTTAATATATTTAAAGGTCTTAATTTTGAAAATAGTATCACTCTTTAAAAATAATGTTTTCCTTCAACATCTATTAAACTACTTTTGATGAGTTTACCAATACAGGAAAGGTTTTAAAACTGAAAGTATTATTAAATAATAATAATAATAATAATAATAATAATAATAAAGTGTGAAGATGAGGGGTGAAAAGACTAGGATAATTGTAGGAGGTGATAGGTGAGGTAGTGGCAGATGAGAGGTGTTCTTGGGATTTTGGAATTATCACAGCATTCGCGTTGTGACCGGGGGAAATATCGGTCATGATGGCCGGCCCGGGGATCGAACCCCAACCTCCCAATTGCGAATCAGCGCTTCGCAACGAGCGACGTAGTTCGGTACTATAATATATTTACATGAAAGTAACCTTGTAAAAACAATATTTTTCTCTCAGGAGTAAGCTGGACCTTCCGACACAGAAATTTCCACAGTTGACGGACGATCAATACACAGTATCAATTATGTATTGTACAAGTATACTGTGGAAATAATACTTGGAGCTCCAGTCGTATCTGGAAGATGTAGTGAAAGAAATAATCAGCAATTTGAAGTTATGGTACAACGGAGACACGCTCGAGCTAATCATTTTGAGTAAGAAGGCCAAATTCTCTCTTCAACAAATACTACAAGAAATACCAAAACCTTAATCTTGTCTAAATACTAACTTAATTAGCGTAGTTAAATTTAAAGAAAGTTTTTCTTGTTACATTACACATATGTAAATTCTTCCTTTTCCTCTTCTTCTTCCTCTTCTTCTTCTTCTTCCTCTTCCTCTTCTTCTTCTTCTTCTTCTTCCTCATCTTCTTCTTCCTCATCTTCCTCTTCTTCTTCCTCATCTTCTTCTTCTTCTTCCTCATCTTCTTCTTCTTCCTATTCTTCTTCCTCTTCCTATTCTTCTTCCTCTTCTTGTTTCTCTTCCTCTTCTTGTTCCTCTTCTTCTTCCTCTTCTTGTTCCTCTTCTTCTTCTTCTTCTTGCTTTTTCCAGCCGACAGCCGGTTGTTCAGTGCGTTCAGAGGGACGCATTTTCGACTATGTACTTGACATTAACACATTTGCGTGCTCTTCGGATCTGTGGTCAGCAGAACACGAGTTCCTACGCAACAACACATAGATGGGAGATAAGGAATAAACAACCATGCCCAAGGCGCGACTCAAACTCGCGAACCTTCGGACCGAAACGCTGAGTCGGTATATTCGGCCATCCAGGTCGAATTCTACCTTTAATTTAATAAATAAACGGAATACTCAATTTCGACTATTAAAATATTTTTAAATACAAAAATACCCCGAGTCAGGCTTTATATGAAAATTCTAGAGATCAAGTAATAATAATTTCAGTGTTTTCTACGTTTTGGATTGTGACATGTTCTTTTGAAATACAAATATTTCCTTTGGTTCTTTTCCTCCAGTAACTTTAAGCTGTTTGAGGTAAGTTACCTCGACGACCTATAAAATACTCACTCGAAATTAATTTCTTCACTCTTGGCAGGAGCATCCACCTTTAATGTCGTCAACAAATTCCATCCTTGGCCCTCCTGTTTGTCTTCCGTTCTGGTTTTCCTCCATTACTAAGGAACACCAGACAAAACACGTGACACAGTGTGTGCCTTAAGGAGGGACTCTTTTCCTCAGCTTTTTTTAAATGTTAAATTTTTCTGATGTATTTTAAACATTTGCCAGCACTTTCATTAAGGAAATATCAAATATGAAGTCATAAATAGCAACATAACGAATACTTTGAGAAACTATTACAAGGGCAAAATAGCCCGTTTAATTTGTGTAGTACTAGTTTCTGCGTAAATGATATTCTCCGATCGATCTAAACGATGTCGGTGCCTCTCAAGTTTGATACGGATTTTTTTAATTGGAGAAAAGGACTTTGCATAAAGCCGGAACGACATTTTTAAAATATTCTTAAAAATGGCTCTAAATGTTTTGTTTCTTTGCTTCTCTTTTGCTTCTTTGCTTTTCTCTCTTTTTTGCTTCTTTGGAACACAGTACGCCTATTAAATAGCGTTGGTCCGCTTTACAGGACAACTTCTGAAGTTTTTTGAAGAAATTTAAGTGAGAGAACTAAGAGAGCTTAATGCATTGCATTATTAGAGAAGACGAATGTCTTGAGTTGGGGGTTTAGAGGAGTCGTTTTGAAGAATGTAGTATAAAATTAGAAATAACGAGAATATATTATTTGGCCATTCCATTTGCATTTGATCCTATCTGCATCATAAGGAGAACGATTTAACGAAACGTATGTCAAAAATATCTAGTTTGGAATGGCAATTTCTTGTTGCAGCTGTGGGTGAAATGCTTTTAAACGCTGCCACCGCATTCTTTTTAAAAAAAGTTTGGTTTTCTTTGAACTTGCAGCTAAAATACGCGCATGACAGCATTCATGGTTATCATTTTATGTACATGAATACACGGGTTTCATTGGCATAAATCATTTTCATTTATATGGTTGAATCTTCAAAATATTGATTGATTACTAGTGATTCCGGACGCGTCAACTGCAAAGGTCATTAGTTCCGTAAGTGAAGAACATGTGTTAGCTCGATAAGTAGAGGTGATCTTGCCCCTCTTCATGGCAAAATCCGGTCCCAATCTATCGTCGGCTAGCGGGGTTTTCTTCAATCAGAAATCTTCCACCAGTGGGGAACCACCCCAGCCGGGACAAGACCTATACTCCAAACCGATCTTCCGACATGTGTGGTGATGTAGTGCATGTAAGTGTGTGAGGATAAGACAAGGATAAGGGAAGAAAAGATCGCGGGCGGTCCGTGGCCCGTTTGGTTTGATACTGTATCAGCATTCGCCAGGTATTTATCGGACAAAACGCGGAAAACTACCCATCGGAGAAGCGGGCCGCTAGAATTCTCGTCCACACGGCCACAGAATTCGTCCTAACTATCTAGCTAGTGACAAAAACCCTGCCCCCGTCAGTACTCGAATCTAGGGCTCCCGGTCAGAGGCACTGCAGTGACATCAATTGATGTCCACAATGAAGAGTATTCAGAATAAAAATATATATATTTCGTGATTGTATGGGTTAGTTTTTCAAGTGTTAGTAAGAGGGAAATGCAATATTATAATATTGCCTAACCGTTATCGATTACACGAGAAAGCAGTATTCGCGCCGCACTCGTTACTCTTGTTTCATTAATACTCGCCGATACGTTGACCGGCTCCCTTTCCGAACCATCTGTGTATTAAATTGCAGATATCGCAAAAATTCCGCGCACAATCCGATAACAGCAGATGAAGAGCCACACCGCTAGAGTCAGAGGGGCGCTCCGCCGACAGCGAAAGGGTGGGGAGGGGGGGCGGCGCGTGTTACGTTCTGCTGTGGGCGTGGGCGCGCTGGCGGAGAAGTATATAGGCTTAATACGAAATGGAAGGCGAGAGAAGAGGGTAGCGTTTAACATGCCAGAGTACTCGCACGGGTACACTAGTAATGTTTATTGGTCATATAGTTCCTAAAAGGAAATTGGATGCACTATAACCTTCGTGAGCTAAAAACACAACCTCGTGTTAAAACGGGGATATCGTTAAACGCATGGTGAACTGCATATTCAGTCGTGCATGATTCAGTCCTGGTGACGCCGCGTCGAAGGCTATGTTGCCGATGTTTCGACCATCTTGTCGTGGTCTTCATCAGGGCTGGTATGCGAGGAAGACCACGACAAGATGGTCGAAGCGTCGGCAAAACAGCCTTCGACGCGGCATCATCCGGATAGCCAAGATCATGCACATGACTCTGACCGTGGAAGCCTACGACTGCATGTTCACTCGCTGCGCATTTTCATGAGCTGCTTGCTGGCAACGATGCGGTGAGGTAAAGAGGGGCCGAGCCTCTTTAGAGGGACGGACGCGGGAAGTGAAGGCTGTGGTGACGGAGCTCCCTTGGCGCGGGCATCGGCTTAGGTGACTCATTCGATGTCATTGCAGAACCTCTGATCGGAAGGACCTAGGGGTCAAGTTCCGATGGCGGCTGGATTTTCAATACTAGCGAGGTAACTATGTCGCATTCAGCCGATGTCTAGAGGAGAATTCACGCGCCCGGCTGCTCTGATCGATTGTTTCTCCGGTAATCAACAGGCGAATGTCGGAGCAGTACTTTAACAAATGGGCCAAAGACCGGGCGCGATACTTTTCACCTCTTCCTTATTCTACCATCACCCCTTACTTAGACACTACTCTACCACTCAAGCCGGGATACCAGTCGGAAACCTAGAGCTTGTCCGAGGTTGGGCGGTGCCTCGCTGGAGGCAGATGCCTGGTTAGGGAAAACCACGCCAGCCGAGTGTTAATCGGCGCCGGATCCGTCCATCCAACGAGGGAAGATCACCCTCGATAAAAAAACATGCACAAAAAACTGCACTCGTCCCGCGATAAAAAACATGCACTATACTTCCGGGGCTAATAACCTCAGCAGCTCAAGTCCACGGAACCTTTAATCAATGAATAAATTAGCGAATCAATCAATTGGCGTAGGCGGAGTGGGGGTGTTCCATGCGTCTGGAGCTTCAGAGGGCAAGGTACAATGAGGGGGGCGGGGCTGGGTGTCTTCCGTGGAGGGGGAACGCGGGATGTGGATTGTTGGTTGTGGCGCGCAATGACGACGCAGAGGCGGGGTGGATGGGGTTGTTCCA
>BOPP01000047.1:8330650-8349045 GCA_017312745.1 Gryllus bimaculatus | reverse complement strand
TTTCCATGGCTGGGGGCGATAGTGCGGAAGGTGGGCAGCGCGAGGGTGGTGCGGGGTGGCGAGGGCGGTGGGGGCAAGGCGGCGGGCGGCGAGGCGCGGCGAGGGCGGCGACGGGCGTGCGAAGGCGGCGAGGCGGGCGAGGGCGGGTGAGCGATGACGCGGAGCGCCGGGGAGCGGCCTGTGGCGGGCGGTGGCAGGGGGCGGCGGGAGGCGACATTCACATTTAGCGAGCGAGCGCGGCGAGTTTCTGGGCGCTATCTGGGGGACGGGCCACGTTTGCCCCGCCTCCGCTGCGTGGGCTTTTGGCGATGGCGGAAGGGGAGGCGGACTGAAGGATGCGGAAAAGCGCGCGGGGTGATGGCGACGTCAGAGGCAGTGATGGGGAGCAAATGTAACACTCGGCCAGTTCCACTTCATGCGGCCGAAGGCGACGGACCATGCAGATGAAACGTCGAGGAAAATTGGTCTTGGATACCGATTTTAATGTAAGAAACAGGAAAGATGCTGGATATGAAATTGTCATGTTTGAGTTGCGTGGATGGAAATAGTGGTCGTTTCTCTGAGCTACACCAGGAAGATGTGTAATCTTAGCGGTGCTGGTCCGCGTAGGATTCGGAAGACGCATGCACAGTCGTTTGGAAAGGCTTTTTGAACTGTCTGTGTTTTCGGTGGAGTAGGGACGATGATTAAAACCATATGGAAGTTGCACGTCACTGTAACAACGGGACGACACCGATAGCAAAGATAGAAATCGTGGTACGTAATTGATTGCTTACTAATGTGTTTCATTGCAGGTAAATGGGATGAGTCAGAACATTCTATTGCAAAGATGTTGATGACACCAGTGACACCCATGGTGTTGCGACCAAGAAAGCTACACATCTCGTCCCATGACAGCGAAAATGAGGTAATACCGCGGCGTAATAATATGCAATGACGATAGAGATAGATACTTTTTTAAATCGACGAACATCATTAGTGTTCAATTGATTAGGGTGGTCGTCGTGATGACTATCACGAAGCTAGAAATATAGGCAAAAAGTACAGAGCGATTTGTCTATGATTGACGCACACCAGGTGGCATTGAACAGTAAGCAGCTACTTTCATTGCACGGGACAGCGGTAGAGAAAGTGCGCTGGAGCAAAGACATCAAGGATGTAAGGAGGAGCTATGACACGCTTGTTCATCATGTTATGCCGATAATGTCTCCAATTTCCTATGAATTCATTAGTGTTTGTGTGTACCGTCAACAGCTACGATCATATCCCGTTAGAGTAGTTAATTAACTTATTTCCCGGGAGATGACAGTGCTCTGATACCACTGCGGTGGTGCGATCCGGCACGGACTGACAAGGACAAGTAATGCGAGAGATTTGCCTGTGTATCTCCTTCCGTGGCACGACGCCTAAACAAGAGAAGCTCCTACGTTACCTAGTTGTCTCCCCACGCGTATAGCGCTAACATGTTAAGTGTGATTGAGGAGTGCGCTAGTGAATTCAAATGACAACGCGTGAGTTAAGAGCAAAGGATAGGACGTTCAAAGGTGAAGGAAAGAGGCCGATGACATCCTACGCTATGCCAAGCGGAAAGCGCAAATGTTCCGGGCCTGCCGTGTCGCAGCGCGTCCCTGTGGCAGGGAGGTTCCGAGGAGAGACTAAGCCAAGCCAAGGCGAGGAGAGGCGGGCGGGGTGAAGCGATTCGGGAGGTTGAGCGATCCGCGAAGTCGGAGCCCTGGGGGGGGGGAGGACGCATCGAAACGGATCGTTCGATTTATTGCGAGCCCCTCGAACGCGTGTGGAGGCGCGGGCCGGGCGGCTGTCTGGTTTTTGCGCGGCTGCAGCGGCGTGTGGTGTGGTGGATGGTGGGGCCGGGTAGCGTTGTGCTACGGGTGGCAAAATGAGCGCTACGCGCTGGCCGGTAATGGACCGGCGCGCGTCAGCGGCTTCCGCTCGGGCACCGCCGCACCCTTCCCTTGCCCCCCTCCCCCTCCCTCACCGCCATCCCACTTCCCGGACCGTTCCATTCTGTTCGTCTCTGTCCATTCATCGACCGCTTCTGTTCGCTCCCGCTTTGTCTCTTTTGCCTTCGTCGTCCGCGCGTTCTACGCCCGTGTCGCGCCAGCGCCTGCGGCACACACGCGTGTTGTAGGCGTTGGCGTCGTTTTCCTCGCGCGTGGCAGCCATCTTCTCCGAAACTGTTTGGTTTTTGGCGACCGTTCTCCGGTAGTATTTTTTCTAATCCCTGTGCTTGAACATTTTTGACTATTCTCATATGATGTACGATATGGCAAGTATATGTGTAATCAGGAATAGTATCATGGTGAAATTTTTGCTATGTTTTCACACGCATTAGACTTGTGGAAATGCGCTTTACTTTTGCTTTCTCACGTATGCCTTACCGATGTAGAGACAATTACCGTAAGTGCTACGAGAAAAAACCGGCGCATTTTTCAACAAAAAACTTTTATTCCTGACTCTGGTCAACTGAAAATGTGAATATAAAATATCTTAATATATGGTATAAATTACTTCCTTTTGAACAATTGTGTATCTCATCCATGGTTTTGTGACTCTTGAGCATTCGAAATCGATTTGACAGCCAAAACTTCTGCTTGTTCGTCAGTTTTGAATGCTTAGTGGACTAAACTGTTCAGAACAATTACTTGAAGTTAAGCAACTTTTCATTTTTTTTTCCCAAATGGGTTCCAAAGTTTTGATTTAAACTTTGTTTCTCAAAAGAAGATAAGAGACGCTTTAGGGGTTAGATTTTTCGTTGAAATTACTAATGTTTTCTAACATTGCAATTTTTTTCATTTTCTGCGTTTTCCTAACAATTGCAATATGAAGCAGATCATTAGGTCACGTAAGGTGATATATAATGTTCTCTTCTGGATGTCGCAGTATTCTTCGCCGTTTTGCCCACTCGATGGAGAGATTCCAGCACCGGGTGGGGATACCTGGTTTGGGATTTCCCCAAACTCCAGATGTATTCGCACCAGTGAGACAAACGATCCAGCCGGGACATTAAATCTGCTAAGTTCTTGTGGTTCATCCCGGGCATCTCCGGTAGTGCCGTGCATGTAGTGTGCATAAGTGAGGGGTTGAGGAATTAGGGAGGACGAGAGAGGAGATAAATCGCGGCGCTTAACTTCATGGCGCTATTAAGATACTGTTTTCCGGCATTCACCTGGGTGTTTGATAGGAGAAACCTCGGTAAACTACCGATCAGAGCAGTCCGGACGCGTTCAAATTCCTCCATCCAGTAAGCGACTGATGTCGACCTAGCTATCTAGTGGTCGAAAATCCTACTACTAGTCCAGGACTGAAACACCAAAAACCTGCCGATCATGAGTCACAACAGTGCGTGTCGCGATGGAGCTTTGTATTAACATTACTTAAAACAAATGGGGAATTTATCTCGTAGAAAGCCTTAAATAATACAGAAAGATTCGAGAAATGAAAAACTTATAAACTATATATAATTAAAACAGCATTCGCTTGGAAGAATTTTTTTTCGTGTGTCCTCGCAATATGCATTCTACTGTGGGTAAACTGTCGTGCATCGACCACCTCGCGCTTGACTCGCGCGCCTCTGGCGGCGAAAGCGCCGAGGGTGGGGTAATGGAGCAAGAGAATGGCGATACCAACTGCGTTTCATATAACACAAAAGTAATTTCACCACGATGATTCCGCTGGACATCAACGAGAAAACGGAGATTTCGCTGGTTAAGGAAAATTTAATGAATTTTTAGTAAAAAGTAGTTTTTTTTTTGTATTTATTTTTTCATTAACCTCCTAATTTCTCGCGCTTCATTGACTAAAGTGCCAATACTTTTTAGATATAGAATGCAGTGCATAAATACTAGAAAGAGTTATAAATGCAGAAAGTAATTGAAAACTGTTTTCTGAAGCTAAACAACATAAAAAATGTGTCAAAAGAGGTAGTTTATTGGAACGTGATTATTCTGAACGCTGCTAGTTTTTGGTCGCGTATTCTGAGGGTTGCTTCTATAAAGGCCATTTTTCGGAAGTCGCATATTTTTTTATACTGCAATGTAACTTTTTTCAATCACATTTTTGTAATTAAGAAAATGACATTTTTTTTCAGAAGTTTTAACAAAGGCATCTACATTTATCGAAACAACCTTTTCTGGAATTACCTAAATGTATCTTAATCTGCAAAGCTTATTTACTAGAAACCTGTAATACAAAATCATATGTTTTAGAAAGCATTTTCTTTATCTACAGAAATAGTAAACATTTTTTAAAATCTGTTGTTTCAGTGTTATAGGAATGATACATCTATTTTTTTTAAATATTTCGTGGTCCTAAACTTAGAGTATAATCTCAGAATTTATTGATCTTCTACATTGCATTAGGTCTATTCCATGTCCGTTCACAGAACTATATCTAGATAAACGCGCCGAAAAACACAGATGAGAAATCTCGTCAGTGTGGAATATAGTAATTCTGTAGCATCAAAGATGTATGATGATTGTAATCAAAGTGACATCCTAGTTTTGTTACTAAAAAGATCCAAATTTAGTGTGTATAAGTGTACCAAACAAATGTGATAAAACACATGTTAAACAGCAAGAATGAATAAATTAAAAATGTTTAAAGCAAAGTTACATTAACACATATTCTCTTAGCAAAAGTTCGATCGTCAAGCAAATTGCAGTTTGTATGAATTAACCAATAATATGCAGCATCAAAGAATGGAGTTTAAAATTCGGCAAAAAATAGTTTAAAACATTATGATTTTATTTAAGAAAACATGGGACCGCCAAAATATTGCAGTATAAATCAATGTATTACTATTATAAATTTATCACTTTTTTAAGAAAAAACGATATAGAAAATTTTAGATTCTTAAAAACCATGACTTTAATACCGGAGGAGGTAGAAATAATGAAACATGTCAACGCAAAACATTGGATACGTCATCAAAAATCGCCATTATATGAACTTTACTCAAATTAAATTTTCTTCAATTCGAGTTTGGAGAATACATAAGAAATGAATTGAAAAAAAGATCTGGAAAAGGATATGAAATCGTTGATAAACAATAAGAGACGATCTAATCTCTACTGTGATCATAAAAGTTATGCCTTTGAATTATTCTTATTATTGAAATACCAGGATTTCCAACGCACTTCCTGGATGTTTTTTGAGTGAGAGATTCGTAGCATCATTCTGAAACAGTATTAGTACGATATCTTTCAACGTAAATAAGGAAATCATTTATTTTTATAACACATATATTCAAGAACAATGTAGTTTTACATTCTTGTTACATCACTAGTTTTTAACATTTTGACTTTTAAAAGAACAAATATTTCTCCCTCTCTCTGCCCCCTCTCTCTGTATCTCTGTCTCTTGCTGTGTCTGTTTTCTTCTTTTCGGCTGTGTCTGTTTATCTTTCTCGCGTGTCTGTTCTCGGCTGTGTCTGTGCTCTTCTCCTCTCCTATCCTCTCTGTCTTTCCTCCGTCTCTCTCTCTCTCAACATGTATCGCGAATTTGTTGTGATCGTGAGTAGGAATCATTTCCTTTTTATAAGGAGGATGATTAATTAATATTGTATAAAAGCCATAAATGTCACTTCTCACTGTCACACAATGGGTAATTTATCACTATGTTAATGTTATTATCAATATATAAGGAATTAAAAATAAATGAAAGTTGAAGCGTTTGATATGTTTTTTGCTTTGTTAAAGATTAAGCTGTTGGTTTGGTCTCGGGATAAAGCTGATTTTAAATGATCTGTCCCGTTGTTGGGGCAGAGCGTTGCATCATTGGAAATAATGGTTCTGTCCATTTCCAATTAATTAAAGAAATTGTAATTTTGAATTAGGGCCTTGCAAACGAGATTAATTGGATTGAGTAACATGAAAAGAAATGAACGCTAAGACTCAACTTGGGTATGAAAGTTATATTATAATGCTTAATTAATCAATCCCAATAAACCATTTGATCATAACTCATTGTAATACATGTAAAAAATGTAACAGGTACCCAAAATAAAGGGCGATAAATTCCACATTCTTACTCTAATCAAATACTAAACAAGTAGTTTTATATTATACATTTACTAGCATATGTAATGGTAGTTAGTTTCACTAGGCATTGAATACTATTATATTTTGCTTTACTTTTGATATGATGAAAAACTTTTCCTGTCTGGGTTTACATTACAATGAATGTTTTTTGAGGTCAGTTTTACCTTTTATTTCAATTCGGAATTTTTATTTCTAAAAAAATAATACATTTCTCATCACATATTTAACTGTCAGTAAACCTAAATTTGTATTCATGTTCTTAATAGTTTACATAAAATGCGAAGTGTATTTATATTTTACAAGCATCGGATTTTGAAGTTTCTTGCGTTTTGCAAATCATAACAAGTGCTTTCCTTTGGTTGGAAACTCTTACCAGATATGGTCCTTGTTGATTTCAGGTGTTTTAAATACCGTATAATTCGACTCTTGATGTATCTTTTCTGTATAGTGGATTATCTTAAAGTAACAAGATTTCACATAATCCTAGATTTAATCTTTTAGTTAAAGATGGATGATCTGGTATGACAATAAGAGAGAGATATAATCTTTGTTACTCTTGTTTCCGCATACTACCAATTAATCTTAATATTTTTGTAATACAAAAAAACAATTTGTTATATGGTGATAAAAAATTAACGTTTCTAATTTTACTTAAGGACAGCGGACAGGAGAGAGCAGATAGGAATACAGGGACAGAGAGATCGATAAAACTTTATTTTTGTTCCAGATGAAAATTATTTATGAAAGCACAAACGGAAAGGCTCATATCTTTAACGTCTTTTTTTTGATAATGCAGATAGATAGAGAAATTCCAAGGAACCTACGGAGCACAGAAAACATGGACATTAAACCATTAGGGAGGTAAATAATGAGGTTGATGGGCCTAGATAATGGACTAGATAGAGAAGGTGCTGCCGGGATGTCCAGATCGGATTCCTGTATTGAAAAACGATAAACAAAAGATGACTGAACTAATAGCAGCTAGCATTCTTGGATGCAAAATTAGGGAACAAAAACAGATTACGCATTGATTGGGGATAACTATAGAGTTAGGAAGGGACAAAAACAAAATTAAAGGGCTCACATGGGGGAAAACTCCCCCTACCCCCCTATAGTAAGATTGGACATCTCCTAGAGTTATAGCTGACATTAGATATGGACAGACCAAACTAAGAAGTTGCAGAAAGGCCATTCAAAGAAGAAATGGTTCGGAACAGACTGGAGAGCACTGATGGAGACTGGAAGATCGGAAGAGAGATGAGATATTGAGAAGTCAGAGAAGAGACGATAGCCGTGTATACAGTAATATATTTTTATTAAAGAAATTAACCTCTTCATTGCTAAGTACAGCCTCCATATATGCATAGCTCATCTATCATAAACAAGTTGACAACTAGAACAACCTATTTCAGATTAAGTATCTTATATATGACGTGCACCTACCGAAGCCGCCTGAACCTGACAAGAATACACACGTTGTCACAAAGAAAATGCTTTAATTTCAACTTCTTCTTTGTGGTGCTCGGATATCTCACAATGAAGACCTGCTACCGCGTCCGCCAGCTTGCTTGTGTTATCACCCTGTCACTTTTCCGTTGCCGCAACGAATAGCGCTTCCGACGGTAAGCACGAAATGCCCCCACCGGAATGCAAAGATGACTCCTCCGTGTTTTCTACTCTCACCTGGTCACAGGGAAAAACGTGTGGTGCAGAGAAGATCGGCACGAGAGATATCGATATACACATGATAGATATAAAGAATTTTTTTTAGTCTCTTTGTTTACAGAATTATATTTTGCTACGACATGTCCACATATGTGCCTAAAGAAAAATATGAGAAATCTACACAATATCGCAGCAGGACACCACAATTCCTGGCTAGATTTAAGTAAAGATTATGATTGCAGTTTTTTTGTAAATTTATTTTGTGGGCCGCAGGTGGTGCAGAGGAATAAGCTATGCTGTAACTTCGTTTCTGTAGTAGAATATTCCAAGAGCACTAAGAGTTCTATTCGAAAAATGAATTTAATGATTGACAAGGAATACAATAAGAATGTTTATGAGTAATTCTCGTAAGTGAATTAAAACGCCTCTATAGATCTCAAGTCTACAAGGATGAAGTTGAAAATGAAAAAAATTATGAGTAAATTATTGTAGGAACATGAATTGGTGGAATGAGCAATGACACACTTTTGTAGCTGTTTTTCTCACATTACCTATATTGTTTATCTGCTGTTCAAAATTCTTCTTTATTCGTTTAGTCCTTCATTTTCTTGTATCTGACATGTATAATGGAAACCTCTGTACTCCCGATGTTTAACGAATTTTTTACAATACTTTACATTTAGTGGTTGTAGCAGAGCTAAAGTTTCAGGGTGCGGGAAAAAGTGGATAGACGCTAATCTTTGACGGTACTCCGAGTTTGTTTTTATGCACAATATGTACGCCGGAAGGCCCGTCCCCATGCGGAACAATAAATTAAAAAAGAAGAAATAACATGAATTAAGCATTAAGAAAAAAAACGTAGATTTTCTTCAAAGTTAGGTACGCCAGATTCATACACACATAGCTGATAAATATATTTAAGATAAAATTAAGTTAATTTTATACAGTTATATAACAGAGCTTAGCACGATATTTTCAGATTAAATATGAATTTTAACAAAGTGTAATAAAAATATTGTACGCTATACATCATAACATCTTTATTGATAAATATAGATTGGTTCCCAAACGCAGCTAAGAGCTTCATTTTTGACATATTGCCATTAAAACTCGCATTGTAATAAAGCTGTTATTCACGAAAAATTTACTGGCGTAAATTACTATATGTTGCATAACGAATCGCAAGTTTATTGCTGCCGATGCACCAGGTTTTGCTCCGTTACTTAATCGAACTTCTCATTTGAAAGTACTAATTAGATAGATTTATTTATTTCTGCAGGCCAGACAACCTGGTGGCAGAAAAATTGCAATTACATATTACAGTTAGTCAAATCACTTGATGACAATGCAATTTTTAAAACATTTTAAGACATAATAGAAAAATAATAGTAGACACAACATATAACAATTTAACAGCATTAACTCTACAGCTTTTTATTATGTCTACACAGATACTCTTTAACTAATAATACTCTTTTTAAATACACTGCACTTTCACTTCACTAAACATTGCATTCGGCTTATCTCTTTCTTCTTTCTATATGCACTACACTTCCCAAAACGTAAACGAACACTCCAATTAACTACTTCTTTAAATATAATTATATATTTCATAAATCATTACATTTATTAGATAAATTGTCATCAATTACTAATGATGAAAAAAATAGCGACAATTTTTAATAAAGTAATTTACAGTTCCTTTTCTTCGGGAATTGCTTGCTTTTGTTTGTTTAGGCATAGGTTCTCGACTAACATTAGTGACATAAATCATAGATTGAGCGTTCTGCGGTGTTAATGTGTTTCCTTAAGACCGTTTGGCTTTCTACGTAGATAAATTCCCATTTGGTTTTAAGTAATGTTAATTCAGCTCCATCGGACACGTCACTGTGGTGCCTCTGATCGGCAGGTTTTGGGGTTCCAGTCTCGACAGTAATAGGATTTTCGACACTTGATAGCTAGGTCGAATTCAGTCGCTGTCTGGATAAGAATTGTAGCGTCCGGCTGCTCTGATCGGTAGTTTCCCGTGGGTTCAACACCAGGGGAATGCCGGGGCAGTACTCTAACAAACGGGCCACGGAACGCGCGCGAACTTTCATTCCTCTTCCTCGTCCAATCCTTACCCCTTAGCCACACACTCTGGCACTTACTTGCTTTACACTACTACACCTGTCAGGAGAGCGCTCGGGACCTTAGTGTTAGTCTCGACTGGGCCGGTACCCCGCTGGTGGAAGACACACGGTTGGAAAAAAACCCACAAGCCGACTGGTAGGTCAGCGCCGGGTCTCACCATCCAATGGAGATGATCCCCACCACAAACCATGGACAAGAAACATGTACTATTCTTACGGGATTTAGCTCTTGACACGCTCGTAATCTCCAATCAATCAATCAAATAAAATTTAAAATTGCGAATGTTCACTTGTTTTTCTTCGCTAGTGAACCACTGCGCCGTTGGCGGAGGGCAGGTAAAGCGCGTGTCCGTTTCCTCAGAGACAAATTGATGCTGTTCCGCCGAGTGCGGCGTGTCCCGTGGAGAGCTGCCGGGACACAACCTGAGCCCCGTAAGTGGATTCCTGGGCAGCGGTCTTCAATTTGGGTCCAAAAGCGATTGGTGTGTTCGGAGAATGGTTGCGATGTGAGGCAGTTTTAAGCGAGGTATTCCGCGGCTAAACATTTTTCTCGGTTGCAACATTGTTACAAGATCGGTATATATTTCGTGAGTGAGTAGCATTATTGATAGGATATTAACTCGAGCAAAATAAATTATCGACTGCTATTTTTGAAACATGCGTGACATTACACTACCTGTAATGAATTGAGTCACAGAATTACGCTCTATAATTGTAACATATATTACTTAAATAAACTTTATCGTTAAAGCGTGAAAGAGTTTGAAATATTTTCTGATAAGTTACGATTTCACATTAAACACTAAGGATATAGCTGAATAAGGCGGTGAAAAGTGCTCCAAACCAAATCGATAATCGTGATGCCCAAATGAAAGAAATAAAAAAATTATATAGATTCTCAAAAAATCAGCCTTCTAATACCATCTGCTGCAGACATGCGAGAAACATGATTTTTTCTCAGCATCTATTGCATGTGTAAATCTGAAAAAAATTGTGAAAACGGGAAAAATACTTTAATATGAAAGTATTTTTGTCTATCAATTTTTATGGCAATTTCTAGTACAAAATTAACAAAATTTTGAAATTGACTTTCGAAAACGTTACAGTACTCGAACCGAGGACCTCCCGGTCAGAGGGACTGCAGTGACATCGGTTGATGCCCTGAGTCATCTCTCCTGGATTGTTGTTGTTTGACTATTGAATTTTGTATCACACAACTGTTACTATTTGTAGTTGACTAGAAAGGATTCGTCAAAATGTTTTACCCTTCAGATTCAATCGACTATTCGTACATAGGGACACAGCTGTGGCTACCAATAATATGTTTTAAAATCAATTAAATTAGTCTAAATTAGCCTAACATATTAGTAATATTAAATAACCTTAAAATACATAATTAAATTGACAGTTACAACATTCATTAACCTCATTACAATTGTAAGATAGTCTCAGTTTACTGTGATTTTCATTCTCACTTTATAATAAACTAAAATTCTTTCCTTTACTGAATCTGGTTTCAATAGTTTCATAAATACCACCTCCCACAAACGGAACGGTTTCGTCATGCAATCGAAATCGACTTTTATATATTCTGGAGTTGCCTTAGTAGCCGCAGACCTTGAACATCACTCGGTACAGCTGAGCTTGCCAACATACACTTTTTCTGCGGTCATAGCATTGATGAATTCTACTTCAGGAGTAAACGAAAAACTTGGAAAGTTAAATGAAAAAAAACAAACAACAAATTAAATGATAAAGAAACAAAGAAACCTATTCAGATCTTGTAGTTGTTTACACGTGATCACGCCATCGATCTGCTGCTTTTACTCGCCTTTCAGTAGAAATGAGACTTTTTGTACCTTCATTACCGAACATTCTCTAACTCTACGCATATTCCTCCGCACGAACGAACACGAAACATTAAAATATCATAATATACTCTTGTTAATTTAGTTATTACTATCGTTTATTAGTCTTTTATATTTCTAATTTAATGGCTTCCCTAGCGAAAATACATTACAATAAATGTATTACATGGAATAATAATTCATTAATTTGAAACTGTGGAGTTTAAATGTACTTAAGTCCCGCTTTTTTAATTTCTCTTGTCCTCTGTCACTCGATACCCTTTGAGCCTTCCCATGGGTGTACAAGGGCTTTAGTGACCTGTCAAAATACCTTTCCAGTTGAACCCGTCTATAATTATTCGAGTTCTCCCCACCCCCTCCACTCCCCCTCCCCTTTCAGGCTTCGTGTTCAGCATTAACGGATTATCGACGAAGTGCTTTCACAATAGCCTGTGATGGGCTCTCGGACAGCACAGCATCCTCAGTCAGAAGATATCAGAAAAGTATGGTGCCAAATGTATGAATACAGTAAAATCCGGATTATCCGCGGAATTGGGTGGCGCTGCACCGCGGATAAACGAATCCCAGCGATAATTCGAAGTAAGATGAAAAAGGAAAATAAACACAAAATTCTTTTAATATGTTTACTTTACACTAAAATTGCTATACACAATTACATAATCAACAAACATTTTACTTAGTTATAACATTCTTTTTAGTAAAAGTAATCGGTTAAATGTCTTTGATTTTCGAAGAAACACTTCATTCTTGTTTCTGACTGAAGCTACTTACACAATAGTTATAAAGACTATTGTAAACAAAATGGAAACAGGAGAGGTCGAAAGGATTCATTGATAATCAAGAAAGTGGATATTCCGACCACGGAGAATAGGGAGTTTAGTGTACATGATAAGGGGATTTGAAGTACTCCGCTGGTGGTATACGAAAGTGAACAATTGGAAGGTAGATCAATAGTAAAATACAGTCAGACTCTTTCTGTGAATTATTTGCTCTTTTTAACACAAAACCTGATAGGCAACAGATTTGTTTTTTTAAATAATTTATTGTCGCATATAGATCAATTATCATTAGCAACAATTGAACTTTACAAGTTATTACAGGAGTAGTAGTGCTCAGTTATGATATAACGTTACTATAATATTTTCAATAATACTTGTGATTTTGACTCTTGCATTAACAGCAATATTTAGTGATAAAATACATGGAATTACAATAATATGTGGATCTCAGTTTGTAAACTGCAAACATCTGCGATTAATACGTAATAAAAGTCTTAAAAATACAAACTTTACATTTGGGACATTCAATAACGTGATTTGATATCATTCAAAATATCATATTATTTTTAATAAATAAGATTTTCTAATTCTAGAGATTCTAAAATTGTTTCAAATATTTACTCCTGCAGGAACTGATGTTGGGGGTACTGAAATATGGGCAATGTTTATATATTTATTATAGCAATGTTTATGTATTTGATATGGCAATGTTTATATATGTAATATGGCATACGTTAGGTAGAGTGGAGTTGTAACAATATGTACAGAAGGGAGGAGTGATTTTATTAGAGAGATGTATATCGTTCAATTTGCAGTGTCTAGTACGAAACTAGTACGAAAAGAACAAGCAGTAATTTCTATTTATTTTAGCATTTAAATTAAAAACGTTATTTGTATATGGAGTTCCCTGGCATTGAGCACGGACGAACCACTACTTCACTGCTGTTTTTTCCTCAGTGGTTTTACCACTGATATATATCCTATTCTTTGAAATGGGAGGTTGGCGTTCTTTGCAACTCCTTGAAAATATTCCTTAATTTCGCATACAAAGGTGTGTAACGAGATGATCAACACATTTGCGCAATGTAGGGTAAAAACTTGAAGATAATGCAGTTTTTCGAAGAAGCAGCTTCGAGAGCACACTTCAGAGCTAAATATTCTCTGCGATGTGAAAGGTTAGGATCTTTAGCTTCTATAAATATTCTTCCGGTGGATCTGCTGTGTAAAGACATTTCATTCAAGGACTGCAATAGAGGCGCAACTCAAAAAATCAGGTGTTGAGGGTAATGAGTAAATGAGTGTCAAGTTTTACTTTGTACTGCAATGCATCATTATAGCATACCCTCTTCTACCGATTACTTAAGGAATACTGTACTGTTCAAAATTATTTTGAGTTGTGTAACAATTGCAGTCCACAAGCGATTTTTTGATGTTAAACTTCTACTTTTTTATTATGATTTTTGCTTGCTGAATGAAATATAATTGCTCCACAGCCAATTTTGGATCGTATTTATGTTGTAAGATTGTTCATCTTCTTTATCCAAGATTCAGGTTGCACGTTTGGAGAAAATACGGTTATATTCCCCTCTACTCAGAAGAATTCATAACTCCAACTTAACAACTGCAGGAGCAATTGAATAAGTAGACGGAACAATCTTATAATCTTTCTTATCACTGTCGAAGTTTCAACTTGCGGCAAAAATGCACTTCTGTTCCACGAACGAACAGCACCAAGACGGAGAGCGAGGCACGTCGGCTCGACCCCGTGTTGCGACCGGAACTCGAAGAAGAGTTTAAAGAGATTATTTTGTTAATATTTCATTCAGCCCCAATCATCTCCGTATGTTACGAACTTAACAAAAGTATCACAGTTTCCGTTTCATTGTCCGGAAAAGGTGATCTTTATTGGGAGACCAAATTTATTAAAGAAGTTCTACGTTGTACTAGTAGAATTAATTCCACAATTTCTCCACATTTTTAATAGTTATGTATTCTTACTAAAATTATCGAAGATAACAATACACGCATGAAACTATTCGTTTCTCTTGTTTTGTTTGTAAAAGTCAATATGTGTAACAATTTTACGTGAAGTCGAAACGAAAAAAAAAATTATAGCAGGAAATAGGAAGGATGACATAGGTGAATAGTACACACGTAAAAAAAATGATGTTTCCCGGCATGTCAACTGCTGTTGTCATTAGATCTGGTAGTGTACGAATATTTTATTCAAGTTGGTGGTGTTCCTTTTCCGATAGATGGTGAGATCCAGCGCCAACCCACACTCGGCTTGCGGGGTATACCGAAAACCAGAAAGGGCTTTTCACCTCTCGGTACCTCTCCATTAGGACACCTTTGTATCTCCCTGTCGGGGTATCTCCCCAGCCGGGATGAGCTCTAAGCTCTCTTCTGGCTTCACGATATGTGTGCTACTGTAGTGCTCGAATGTTTGTAAATGTCGTGAGAGTGGATGGGTCAGGGATGGGAAAGGAAATACCGCACTCGGTTCTTGAGTAGTTCGTTAGGGTACTGCTACGACACTCACCTGGTGTTGATCGGAGAAACCACACAGAACTTGTGATGAGATTAACGGGCAGCTGGCCCTCTCCAGACAGCGGATGAATTTGATCCAGCTGGTTCGCTAGTGTAGAAAATCTGCCATCGTCCTGACTTGAACCTTGAACTCTCATGTGAGTGTTGCTGCAGAGAGAGCGGTAATGCTGTCTCTGATCTAACTCACTCTACTACGTAAACATTGAGAATAATAGGAGAAAAATATCACCGTCTCTGTGTAGCAGAGATCGCTAAGTTTGCCTGCGTCTTGACTGACTCGGCTCGTTGGTTCGAGTCCCATCTCTGGACTGAATGCTTCCTTGTGTGTGCGCGTCTGTGTATTGTGGCATAAAAAAGCTGTCTTAACTACCACATATCCCTTTCTACCGTCATCCTTGCAATCCTCGCCGGCCTGGCTGGGGCATTTGCGCCCCAAAGCAAGTGTTACATCTGGGCTGTGGGATCGAAAGGCATTGACGTGGTGTGCTGTGGTAGGAGTATGATGAGGCTCTCCCTCCCACCATTTATCGGCTTGCAAATATTCTTTTTTGCCTTTCCAGCCATCGGTACTCTTCCCGGAACCGGCTATATGCAGCTATGAAGGGCCTACGGGATATCTCAACAAGAAACTTTACAAGTGGCTGAGATGGGCTTGCCTGCGGCAACAGAGGAGGAGGAGGGGGGGGCATTACAGCAACGTAGAGAGGTAATGCGTGATTTCCCAGGAACCCGCGAAGAACGGGAGATTTACGAAAGCTGAGCATGGGGCAGTTTACGACAGGATGAACACGAATGTCAATCTAAAAGCGACCTAGTACAAAGTCACAAAGATAAAATCCTCACTTAATTAAATATTCCTTACTTAATTCAAAATGCCTTGTTCGTCATATTCTAGGTTTACCATTTGCTTTCTGAGGATGTAAATTTTTACTCCTTTAAAGCTACTTGCGCACCTTTAGATTACATTATTTGTTTCTAACTATAATAATGCTTTAATTTATAAGGTACGTCCATAGAAACTCCCTTGAGTAATGATAGGATTTTGTTGTCTGCAGAAACTCACTGAGCTCCAATAAAACAAATTGGAGTCTAATTATGTAAATTAAGTGAAATAATGAATATTCTGAAAGGAAGAGAAACTAAGCCATCTCCAAATTAATTATTAAGAGTTTTAAATATAAAATATAAGAACATTGCTAGTACATTGAAGAAAATAAATAACACTTGAAAGGTACAACAGAAAATTACGATAAACCTAGTATTCAGAAAATCGAAAACCCCCAAAAGATTGTTATATGTCGTTCGTTCAGTGCTTTCTCTCCAAGACAAATAAAATGAGGGGAGTTTACAAATTCTGAAACAATACAGTCACTATTCACTGACATAGAGTTTAACACGTTTCTGAAAATGTAATTCAAATGCTTCACCTGAACATTTGATTGAGCTGAACATTGAGATTATAAATACACAATAATTTTTGCATTTAAATTCACAAATTCGTGTTGAATTGTGTTCACTACGACCTCACACCACATGTTTTCTTGCGCTAGACGATTAAATGTCGACTGTTTTTGATAGATCGGATGCAAATCCCCAAGAAATAACAAGGTAATGGAAAAAAGATGACAGTTTATCCGAAGAATTTTAAGATATATTTGACTAATTTTATTTTGTGAAATGTGTCAGTATTAGCTAGAGATAACACGTATATTTCTCGTATAACTACTATATTTTTCGTTTAACGACAGACACACAACATGTTTGGAGTAGAAAGCTCAAACTTCTTTCTGATCTAACACCTTTGGTGTATTAAAAATTTACCCTGCATAGAATTGAATCTCAAACATTCCATGACTCAAGAAACTCGAGGATCTATATCAAATGTTCGATTCACATGTCGGACCTTGCGAAACGATAAAAATTGAAAATGAAAGAGGAAACATTACATGTTACAATACTGAAACGAGGGAAGAAGGGAAGAAGGGATGAAGGGACACGCAACGTAGAATTTCTAAAAAAAGAGAGCTCAATTCGAGGGGAAATAGAGTCCGGCTGATCGGATTTCTATTTTTTCATTGTTTCTCCGAGCAAATTTAAGTGAATGTCTTAGCGACATCTCAACAACAACGCCATGATCCACTAACTATATTTTATTCCTCATCGTTGCCACCTGCTCTTCTCTAACACATCTACATTGCACTTAAATGTTCTATGTATATTTCCAAACATGTAAAGGAATTTTAGAGATTGTCCCGGCTTTGCGGTTGCTTTAATGGGAGAGGATACGGAGGGGACATGGCAAGCCGGCTTATATAGGGCCACCGGACATCACGATTTTGAGGAGGTACGAGCCATCTTCCGAGAGACAACACGCACAACACGGAAGAAGACTCAAGAACCACACACTAGACACCAACTCACTAGCGGGCTCCTTCGATTTGGGATCAGCGGAACGCGAGGCCCTCCGCGACAACATGTGCATGAAAGACAAGGGACAAACAACCATCCGCAAGGCGGGACTCGAACCCGCGCCCCTTCAGATCGAATCGCTGAGTTGGTACACGCTCTTTGCCACCTCGGTCTTTCAGGTCGGCTTAAACAACCAATTTACTCACAAAACATAGATACAAACTTGTATTTGTGCTAGGATCTTGAATAGTACAATCTAATTATATTATCTTTAAAGTCAGCCAGCTCGACTTGCGCTGACTCTAGCTGAGCGTTTCAGACTTTTGCCCATACACGCACACGTAGCTGTATTTCCGCGCACGCTCACTGATTTTAACAACCGTCATTTACCAGCTCTCATTCACCACGGAAACGACGGGAAATGTGAGGCAGGAACAGGGAACACAACTTGAAATGCTAAAGGAAGGGAAAACCGACGCGCAACACTGGCGCAACCAGCCCTTCGCTAATTCAGAAGCCGAAGCCGCGCGCCGTCCTCTCCTCATCACAGAGAGGCCTCTAAATGCTGGCGGCGCCGTGACGCGTTAATGCCAACGGAAGCGCTCTCGCCGGTATCGTCCCCCCACCCCCCACCCCCTGCCCGGCTCTCCGCCGAGGGCATGTGTTGGCCGGGCCGCGCCGCACACCCTTGCTCGCCTTAGTCCTGCTCGGCTCCTCATCCATTATCCCCTTCAGTCTCTCTCTCTCTCTCTCTCTCTCTCTCTCTCTTTCCTTCCCTCTCTCTCCCCCCTCTCTCTGTATCTGTCTCTTGCTGTGTCTGTTTCTCTTTCTCGCTGTGTCTGTTTGTCTTTCTCGCTGTGTCTGTTTCTCGCTGTGTCTGTGTCTGTCTCTCTCCTATCTCTCTGTCTTCCTCCGTCTCTCTCTCTCTCTCTC
>BOPP01000047.1:8250984-8292641 GCA_017312745.1 Gryllus bimaculatus | reverse complement strand
CCAGACGCTTCGCAACCTCCCCACCCGCCTCACCCTCTCCCCCCCCACCCGCTTACATCGCCTGGCCTTTAACCACTTTAGTGCCGCAAGCGGCGCTGAGAAGCCGTCGGAGACGAGAAACAGCACGGAGGGGGCGAAGCGGGGGGCGGCGAGGACGGCTACAGGAAATTAACGTCCTCTCCGAGAGCGCGGTGCCGCGCGAGAGCGGTGATTTCGTTTTTATCATTTGGTACGCCTGCTTTCGGGCATTAAGACCGTTTTATTTGTCCATTTCTGATAACTTGAGCATTGGACAACGCGTAATAGCGGGCCTATTCAGAATATTCTAAATGGTCTGCAATGTAGCGAGCAAACTTTTGAATCAAGAGTATCTGTAATGCTTGCTTTTTCAAAGAATATTCTCAGTAAAATACTGATTTTCAGAGTAAGATATGACTGCATGAGAGCGAGGCTTCCGCGGCCGGAGTCAGTAGCTACTTGGCTGTCAGGGAGTCGCCGCGTCCTAGGCACAGTTGCGTCCGTCGCGTCCGCGTCCAGGCACAGTCCTAGGCAGAATTGCGGCAAACGTTTCGGCCGCAATTCTGCCATCTTCCTCAGTGTGAAATGCTCGTATGAGTCGACATGTTCATGGAAATGAAACCGAAACTACTATAAACCACTTTTGAACAAAAGAGAAGGTATATTTTTACTTTCTCGTATACGTACAGAGTACGATACTTAGTGTAGAGAAAGTTATGCGATGCTGCAGAAAATTGATTTCGACATTTCAATAAAAATACACGTTTCGAGAACCTTTGATATCAAAAAAGGGTTTTTTCGAAACGTTGGTCCGTCTGTAAACAACACTAGCGTCTTAACTACGCCTAGGATTTTTTCAAAGAAAAAATGATTTTTGATTACTCTCAGGTCGTACTCGAAATTCTGCGGTTTTGAATAACTTTCTTTAATTTTGTGGAATACTTTACATAAAGCGCCTGGGACATTTTCAGAATTTTGTCAAACATGTCTCCAATAACTTTCTTTAAGCTTTTTATATGAATAGCATAAAATACACACATAAATATGGAATAAACATAGCATGGGTTCTATTTTGACTCTTAACTCTGAATTTTCGAAAATTGCAATACTTATAATGCTAGAATGACTCACTGATCATTGAGACAAACTACATTTTGGTTTTATTATTACCACTAAAATATTTTTTTAATCATTTCTCACTAAGTCAGTTCGACCATTTACGTTGTAGATCTGCATTCTGCGTAAAACAGCCTACCGCCACCGTGTGTCCTACATGGCGAGCTTGGGCTCCGATTAAGATCAGGAAGGCTCTTGGATAATCACCCAACATCATCCCACGGTTGGTTTTCCCTCATCCTCGCTTCCCAGCAAATCCCCAATCACTCTTCTTTTTGTTCATGTGGTGTTGCAGGAGTAAAAAATTAGTCACGTTTGCAATCATCAATAGCGTATAAATGTAGATTTTCTCCTACCAGACCAGAGAAAACCTCGAACACAGGTGAACATGGAAGAGTCTTCGGGATTATGTATGTTACGTGCCGAGGTAAAATAATGCTCATGATAGGTGATTTCATATTTTGTTTCAACAAAATTTTAATCGTTGGTTTTCAAGGTTGACTGCTCTCTAACACAACAAGCAAATGCTTCTTCAAAATAGAAGTTAAGAAAATTATAATTGAACAATGTGATTTTAAGCAGACCACGGTAAACGTAGAGATCAATTCTTATTCTAAGTAGGAAAACGGGACGGGATGCATCAGTTCATTGATTAATTAGTGATGCTAAGCGCGTCAACTGTTAAGGTAATTAGTCCCGTAAGTGTAGAATATGTTTCCATCGGGAGGGAGGTGGCGATGATCTTCCCTCGGCTTGTGGAGATTTTCCCCAATTAGCTATCTCTCACAGACCCAGTCGGCCCAAGCTCTATACTCCCGACCGTTCTTGCGACCGGTGATAGTGTATTGCCTGTGAGTGTGTGTGTGTGTGTGTGTGCATGTGTGCGTGTCGTGTGTGTGTGCGTGTGTGTGTGCGTGTGTGCGTGTGTGTGTGGCGTTGTGTGTGCATGTGTGCGTGTGTGTGATGCGTGTGTGTGTGTGTGCGTGTGTGTGATGTGCATGTTGTCGTGTGAAAGGGGTGAGGGATAGGACAGGGAAGAGAGGAAGTGAAGAAGGCGTGCGGTCCGTGTCTCTTTCGTTTGCTCGACTGCTTGTTTCGACTGCTCCGACATTCGTCTGATATGGAGCGGAGAAACTATGGAAAACATCCGATCAGATCATCAGGCCGCTAAAATTCTCCTCCACACGGCGATTGAATTCGACCTAGCGCTTTAGCTAGTGTCGAAAATTCTACCACAGTTGGAAGTCGATCTTTGGGACCTACCGATCAGAGGCACTGCAGTGACATCAGTGAATGCAATAGAAAATACTACAGAAGTAAATTGCATTCAAGAAGTTACATCGTTTTCTTCGATTTCTTATTCAAAGAGAGAAAAGAGAATGATTGTCTCCGCAACCTCTCTCCCTTTTCGTCTTTCTTTCTGTCCCAGTCAGACTCGCAAGGTCGTTGACTTTCGAAAAGAGACGTTTCTAATTGAAATTTCGCCAGTCGAATCGAAATACTGGAGAGTTAAGTTAGCGAACACTGGAGAGGATTGGTAGAGGCCAAACAAGTGAACATTTTATTTGCCTGAATCGCTCTGGAATCCAAGGTAAAACCTAAGTATTTTAATGACTGCGCTTCTTGAAGTGAATTTTAATATTGGAATATTAATTTTCAGTACAAATAAATGGACATTTCGTTAAACTTGAGTCTTTAGTTGATAAAATCACTTAGAAGTAATTAATAAGAATTCGTCTCATAAGAGAAGCAGAGACATCGTTTGGTCTAATGATATCAATAGTTCATTACCGCGCTCGTTTAATTTCAAACAAGTTTGGTGTGTTAGATGCAGTTAAGCACATATTTATCTTGTTCAAAGTTCGCAGTAGGTATTACCTACAAAGCAAAATTACCAACAAAAGAAAATGCACCTTATTTTGCTCAATACTTGTAACGTAATTTGGTATTTATGTTTATATTTCTTATTTTTTAGAATAAAAGAAAAATGTTCACACTTACAATACTAGTCTTCTATGATACAATTATTTGCCCGGAGAACAAATGTGCCCAGGCAGACTTTTTTCAAAAAGGTAAGGCTGTCCAATCCCTGTGTAAATTATATGATAAGACAAACAATTAATCGTGTAACGAAGAATCATAACTTTTCAATGCCTAATTTGCATTATGTTCTCTCTGGTAATAAATATACTACTATAAGTCAACATTTAACCTGAAAGCTAGGCAATAATAAATCTATACGTCCTAATATATTCATGAGACCTAAATCTTAAATTATTAGGCAAATCAAAAAGTAATACCTTGTGCGTTTATGTAAAATATATCTCAAAGCATTGCCAACGTCTAAAAAACTGAAATAATGCTAGTACTAAACATTAAAAGGAAAGTAATATTCAGAGTGGATAACCATCGTTTAGTTAGCCTAACATCCGTAATAGACAAAATAAAAGAGAGCGTTGTTTGTAATTATATGATCTAAGTGTTACAATTCTGTACATGTTCTAAGTGTTAGTAATATTTATTCTGTGGCAGTTCCTGAAACATGGGTGGCATAATAGCCACTGTTGTCAGAGACTTTGCCAATACTTTCGAGCTTGTATCCACATGAAGTCCTCATCATACTTTGTTCTGTGTTTAGGAGTCAAAATATCCAGGTTTTTTGTGCTCATAATCGATACAAGAAATTCCGTGTAAAACACCGATATATAGTTTTTGTGTGTATATGACATTTAAATGTCTCCGCAATGAAATTTATATATGGCACGAGCCGAGTCAGGCCCTTCACCTGTAATAATCTTCCTCATCGGTTTACAGATCTGAAGTGTTTCTTGATGGCTTTCTCTCGTTTCTATGTTGATAGATTATATCAGAGAGAATCTGTGTTTATGATGGTTGAACATATTTTATTTTTTGTGACATGTTTCCGTGTTAGTGTTGCTTTGACGAGTTAGAGATTATTAGTGGTGTATTTTGCGCTTTTGCGTTTTCTTGTCCCATATCAAGAAGACGAGAACCCAGTTATTTGGAATACGGAAGATTGAGTGATTATTTATTCCGGGCGCGTCAACTAAGGCAGTTCTTCCCGTTAGTGTAGTGCATATTTTTATTGCGCGAGATGGCGGTGATCTCCTCTTTGGATGACTATATCTGGCACCGACTTACGATGCCTTGCTGAGGCTTTCCACATCCAGGTATCTCCCACCAGAGGGGCGCCACCCTACAGCCCCAGTCGGGACAAGCTCTAAGCTCCCGAATGGTCTCCCGGCATGTGTGGTATTGTAGTGTATGTAAGCGTGTGTAAGTAAAGAGTGAGGGCAAGACAAGGAAGGGGAAGGAAATGTCACGCGTGCGCCATGACCTGTTTGTTAGGGTTTGTTCGGTATTTGCCTGGTGTTTATCAGAGAAAGCACCGAAAACTACCGATCAGAGCTGCTGGTTGCTAGAATTTTCTCCCAGATCGGAAAAATAGAAGAAGTATGTGTGAAAAGGTGCTAATACTGCCCTTTCGACACCTTCATGTTTCAGTGGAAGTGACACTCGCAGTGATTCGATACCACCCACTGCAATTAAGAGGAGATTGAAGAAAGACAACAATTATTCTTGCTGGTAAAGCAAGATGTTGTTGTCTTGTTCGAGTTTTGAGTGCAAATAATAACTCTGAAAAACCTGTATATGTTTATTAATTCTATATTTCTAAGGTGTCGTCCATTAGACGACGAAACTAGTGTCGCAAGCTTCTCCCACCCTCTTCCACTTGCTCCCTGTTTCTGAAACACTGTGTAACTTCATTGTATGTTTAGCCCGTGAAATACACGTGTCGTTGTGCACGTGTCTATTTTCGTAATACGAAATTTTAACACGCATTGTCCAATATACTACGCCTTTGTAGTTACGTCAATTATATTTTTGCCTCATTTATTGCCTAATATTATAAGTAATGGATACAAAATACTTGCCTTGTAGTAATAATTTTTGTCCTGAACATTTTGCAATCGTAATGGGACGATGGCGATCATAACAAAGGTCGCATGACTAGGTACTTCAGCGAACGCTTCTGAAAGCCATGTATGGACAGTACCAAGCAAGTGTCTGCTGTGACAGTCAAGTCATTGAAATATACCTATAAAACCCTTTAAAATATATTTTGTGAGTCCTTATCACACACGTTAAATCCCTTAAATTTAGTGTTTTATACAGTAGTATAAAGTAGTTTGAAATAATGCTTGTTATAGGACTAATCTAGCTTTTAGTTATACTTTTTATTATGTTGTTAAGTTGATTTTTTGTGCAAATATCAGTAAACGAGGAAAGGTTTGAACTTTTCTTTGAAAATAACGAAGAGAACAGGTTGTACGACATCTCATAACAAGTACTTGAAATGATACTATCGACGAACAATTTAAATTATTCAAATTTACGACAACAAAAATACCAAATTAATTTCATGAAAATAACTGATGTGTGTTCCATACCTTATTTTGCTTTTACCGATATTGTGTAGCATATTCATGCAAATAACTATAATATATATTGTGACGTACCTGGGAAGCGGTACTTTCACGACAAAAATAAATATGCAATGCGACAGTACTTTTTCGTGAATGGGTTTCTCAAGAATTTGGCGCAGCATAGGAGATAATCGTTATAAATTCTTTTGCCACAATTTTAAAAATATTTTAATGATCAGAGAACCACACTTTACAAATAGTACTTTACAAATCGCCAATGCGCAGGCCTTGGAATAAGCTGCACGGTTAACGCTACCTTGATGTTTAAAAACCACGCTGTTTCCTCTGGAGGCGACCGGGCCGTCGTGGCAACGGCAGCAGGTGGCTCGGGCAAGCTTACGGTTCGCCCGAAGTCCGCCGGGGAATTCCGCCTCCCTCCGGCGACCAACTCCTTCGGGCCCCCCAACGTAACCGGCTATGAATTCGGCGTGAATAATGGTCTTCACGGGTACTGAGAAAAAACGCACGACGCGTGATTGATGTCCGTCGCAGTTCTAGTGTTTTCAGGCAACACCTTTCTTACCTTCGCGCGAATGTCCGATCACAGTACTGACCCACTGTTATATTATACCGGGCGGGAATATGACACGAGGTCCACGGCCACACGATTTCCTGTCTTATTGGTTTTTATCAGTTCTGGTGCGGCAATTTTCACTATTCATCTTGATTGTTAATCCTATCAAACCTGGCTTACACAACTCAGCGGTTCACATTCAGTCCGAAACTGCACTTAACACGACAACAAATCTCATTGGACGCAGCACCATGCCCCCAGTCCGTGCTTCACTCGAGGCCTCTCCGCGCACCACTAACCGTCGCTCGCCTCGCCTGTATCCCCTCTGACTAGACCGTCGGTGGCGGCGGCGGCAGTTACTGCGCTGATCAACTCCAGTACTTTATTTTAATTTGTAATTAGTGATCATTTTAATTGTTCTAATTACGGAAACGTACTTCGTTTCAATATGCATTATTCATTTAGGGGTTACTTAATCCAAAAAGGACGCATAACTGAAGTTTTAATATTATTTCAATTTCAAAACATAGTATTTTTACAAGTGCAAGCACTGCTAAAGAATCATGTATAATGTGTTTCTCTAAAACTGTGAATAAATGAACAGCTTGGGGGACCATAATAATAAGAGTCTTTTTGATGATATAATTTGCTTCCTATTTCCTCGCCTCCATGGAAGTACTCTCACACACAAGTGGTAGATATTACCACAGAGCTCACCTTATGACAGAGCTTACTTCTGCCACTTCTGTGCAATAGTGCAGCCATAGAAGCGAGTACAAAAGGAGTAAATCAAATTTCGACGAAAAGCCACTTACCGCTTATTGTGTTCCCCGACCAACTGAAATATTAGTGGTCGTAGATCTATTAAGAAGAAGATGAATAGCAAGGAATACAGGAAAACATTGGTATTTGTATGCTCTAGTTTTCAAATAGTTCATTTTCCGGAACGTTTGGAGAAATTTTGCCTCAGTACATACTACGCTCAGACGTTAAAATTTGTCCAAACGAATCTCGACCTCCTGCTCACATCTCAATCCTCCGGGAATCGTATGCTCACACTACGCATTCGTGACTCAGTCTGTGTTTCTCGTTGAGTAAACATCACTCTTTATTTTCCCCTCCACTATACCCATGAGGAGGCGGACATTTAATTACTCAATTTCGTGTGGCTTGAATTTATTTATTTAATTTCTTGAGCAAAAGAGATGTTGAAGATTTATCAACTACATTAGTCACTTTCTTTTTTTTTCTAAAATCCAGATCTACTCTATAAAATGTATTTCGTATTCTTAATATTTTGGGTACTTGGAGCGGATTTATTGCATTTAATTATTTCTTTTGTGAAATATTTCTTCAGTTTTCAAACAGTCTATTTTCTCAGTCTTATTCGAACGGATTGCATGTAAGTTTTTTGTTCGTATAAGTCATTGCTCAAAACGAACGTTCGAAACTTATTTATGTTGTCATCTTCAGATACTAGAAATACAAGATATTCCAATTGAGTTATGGTAGTAGTGTTCAGAAGAAAAGAGTAGTGGGGGAGAGAAAGAGAGCGAGATAGGGGGTGGGGAGGGGAGAGAAAGGGAGAGAGAAGGCATGTGTCGGATAAACTCGGAACGGATAAAACAATAAAATATTGCTGACAACAGATAACTCTACGGTTGATGACAAAATTGCAATGTAAGTACGAAAACCGCAGGTGGACTTACGAAATGAAAAAACGCCTTTTGTTCCCAGAATAATTCCAACCACGCTTGCCAATGAATTGAAATAAATCACTGAGCGCCGGGCAGCGAGACGAAATGAATAAACCTGGAAATTGGTGGCGGCGGCGGCGCGTAGGTGGGCAGCCGAGCGTGCGGGGCGAGGTTTCGTCTCTGATTTCCGATCGTCTGCCCTCCGCCGCCGCTTCGAGCGCCACCATCTGCGGAGACGGGGGGGAGGGGGGAGGCTGGGGATGGTACGAGCCCGGGGGAGCAGCGATGGACGGACTAGCGTGAGTCCCGTGCACAATGCGGCTTTCATACGCCGATGTTCGCCGGTCCATACAACGGGGCGAGTTTCAATTACTCGATAGGGGATTTTGCTCCACTCTTTTGTTCTGCGTATTATTGGTTTTTGGTTGGTTACCAGTAACAACAGCTTTGTTGTACCAAATTTGTTCTGTATAATACATTGACTATAATGGTTCGTGATAATAAGAAAACGTTGTATTATTGATTAGGACACCATTACTTTGGTGGAAGTGAATGTTTGATAGAGTACGAATCACGATTCAATAACAATTATTGATACTATCTGTATTATTTTTTGCTTTGTTATTTTTTAAAAATCCTGTGATTAGAATATATTGTTTATCTGTACGTGTTTGGAGGTTTAGGTGCGATTAGAGTTGATATATTAATTCTTCTATGTCAATACTTTTATAAATTCAGTTTTCATTAATCTGAAAAAATAGACAATTTCAAATTTTATATTTTTAGAATGCCAGCCATATTCAGAGAAACATTTTTATCAACACAATTGAAAACTGTTTGTTTCTGAAGTAACGTTTTCTCTTTTGAACTTCCATTACTATTCTGTTATAGGTGATAATTCGATGCTTTGTATATTCCGATGGTATCTGCATTAATATCTGTGTTAATTGTAGTGCGATGGATTACAGAAAAGTGAACTGGTACGAATAGTAAGATAGAATTGTACACACCAGCTGAATCGCTAAGAACCGATTCAATGGAACATGGGTTGCGGGATCCGTTCGTACAAAACATAACTCGTACCTGCGATTAAGATGGAAGAAGTTTTATTCACAATTGTTGCTTCATGGCTTCTGCAAAGAAAACATACATCGCTTCACAGTACACTAAGTCTTAACGCTAATGGCGAGTCAGCAGGCTTGCCGAGTTTGCCCACTAGTTTGCGAGTTCTACCGCTCCTTTGCCACAGAGAGGCAAAAGAGCGGTAGCTGGCAGACTTATAGATTCAGCGCTCGTAGACATGCAAGACAAGTTAACCACTAAGAGATTATCACTGTATTAGTTCTGCTTATGCAACCGTGCAAATTCCCGATGTTACGCCCGGCACATATTTGCAGATTGGTGCAGTACGAAAGCACAGTTCACAATTTAAAACTCCTTTTATCAGTTATGATATTAATATTATATTGTGTATGTATTTTAACGGATCCCCTACTATTAAAAATATACTTTTAAAATGACATGTACAGTAGTACAATTGTCGTTCCTTCCTTAAATAGGACTTACCGTTGCATGAATGCAAATCGTTTTACACATGACGCACAGCAACATTTACTCATTATCGATATCATAAAAAACTAAAAAGTCTAGCTCGCACGCCAATGCCTGTGAGCAATTGAAGTGGGGTTTAAGATTGGATGAGGTGTAATTATCTGATCAAATAAAGAGATTCGAAAAGGTCTGCAATTATCGACGAGTGCTGAATGCATTAGTCGTGGCCGATTTCGCCAAAACCCGGCATGACAGTGCGTGGTGGCAAATCGTGGGCGTGAATTCGCAGAAATCGTGATCCCCTGTAGCTTTGCACCTGCCAGAAATTCTGGCTGGCTGCTGTGACTCACGCAGCGATGCAACGAAGGGCTTAAAAATGTAGTCCCAGCATTGATTCTTAACGCAGAGAGAAAAAAAATTGAAAGCATGAAATTTGTGCTAGAATTCACTCGTAAAAACACATAAATATGTATAATTGCAGTGTGCAAGTGTGACTTTCTCTGATTGACCAATCTCGTATACGAAATATCGAATATTTTAATATATTATGAAAAAGTCTGACGTACGGCGAAAATAATATTAATTGTGAGAATGTGGTCTCTCATGTGGCGTTCATGAGTAGCCTGCCCGGCAATTTAATTTTTGATGGCACGGTTATTTGGAAATGACTGTATATTAGTATAAGTTTTTTTTCACACAAAAGTAGACGAAAATATTTTTCTGAATGACCTAGATTGACTGCATCTCTGGGCAAACACAAAATAGCACCTAAATACACTGGCGTTTGTAAAAATTACAATACTCAGAAGGATATGGCCGGAATCACTTCAAATTCGTTGCATGTATTGAACAGTGTATCCATAAAAAAATATTAAGTTTACATAGAGACACGTTGGTCTAGCAGTGCCCTCCTCTGTGTGACCAGTCAGATGAGATTAGGCCAGTATTACACAGTTGGTGAGGAGCCATCAAACGACGTGGAAATGTGCAAGCAAGTGCCGGTATGCATGGTTGACGACAAAGGTGCATCTTAATGAGTTCGCAAGGTGCAGAATGGTCAGTCTTCGGGAAATGAATTTGTCGTACCGTGATATTGCGGCTCTAACGGCGGGCACTACCACGACAGTGATGCGTGTGTGTAACCAGTGGATAGAGGAAGTTCGTACACAGAGACGTGCTGGTACTGGACCACACAATGGGACCACAGCGCGAGATGACCGCCATATTGTCTGCCTGGCCTTGACTGTCAGAACGGCTTCGTCCACAGTATTGGCTCGACTCTGGAGCACTGCAACGGGTGTGGTCATGTCTGCGTGGACTGTTAGACGACATCTACAGAGAACTGTACGCAAACTACCGCATCGAATTCCGTTGCTCAGAAGCCATCAACGCCTCAGGTAGCCATTAGCACTGAACATGTTTACTGGTGGGCTGAATGGCAAAATGTAGTGTTTTCAGTCGAGTCCCGCTTCAATTTATGGTACAGCGATGGGCGCATGCGTGTTCGTCGCTTTCGTGGTGATTGCAATCTGCCAGCCATCGTTGTTCCGCGCGGACAAACGTCCACGTGTGATGGTTTGGGGCGTCATTAGCTACAATGTGCGATCTCGCCTCATACGCATTGAGGGCAATCGGAGAAGCAAGTGATACACTAGCGAGACCTTGTAACCCAAGGTACTGCTCCTCTTGCAAGTAGCCCCACATGTCATGTTTCATCAGATCAATGCCCGTCAGTATGTGATGAGGAATTTGCAAACTTTCTGCGAATACAGACAGGTACCACTGCTTCCATGGACAGCACGTTCGACTGAGATGTCATCACATATGTCTGGTATATGATCAGTAGGCAACTTTTTCGGTCTGGCCCTCTTGTAGCTATTGACGATACATTGCGGTCTTGCATAGCAACAGCGTGACACTGAGTTCCCCAGAATCATATACAGGGTCCTTTTCAATCCATGCAACGTCGTCTAGAGGCTCTGGTGGCAGTGAATGGTGGTTTCACATCGTACTAAGTACTCAAGATCAATATGCATGGACAGTTCTCTAATTATTATCATTTGTATAGTGTTGTATTCTTAATCCGTGGATTAATTTCTTTTCAATTTTCAAAAACAGTAGTGTAATTTGCAAAAAAAACCACCACGTTTCGTAGGGAGCGCAATTACATTAAAGCGTAAAATCTTGAGGCAACGAAAATATTCAAAAGGTTCCTGTCATGAACATCTAGAAATAACTCTGGTTAACAAAATTAAAGATTTTTGCGTGTGAAGTACAACATTAGCTCATTATTACTGATTTTATTGCCCTGGTTTCTACTCTATTTTCAGATATTGTTCATCACTCATGCTTTTGAGAAATTGCGTGGCAGATATTTTTAGGAATTGGGTATTATAACTTAACTTTGAATTATTTTTACTTATCTCAGATAATTGTACATTATATTTTCAATGTACTTGGCGTGAGAAATACATTTTACGAGTATTCAGCAATTGTCTGCCAATAATTTTGGAGACCATATGCACTGCTATTGCCTTTCCATTTCAACGATGTCGTAATAGAAATGCTTGGCATGTTTGTCGCTAACATTGTCAATATTTTCATAGAATAAATTAAAATGCAAGTCCGACATACACATTTTCAGAGAATAAATTAAAATGCAATTCCGACATACACGTTTTCAGAGAATAAATTAAAATGCAAGTCCGACATACACATTTTCATAGAATAAATTAAAATGTAAGTCCGACATACACATTTTCAGAGAATAAATTAAAATGTAATTCCGACATACACGTTTTCAGAGAATAAATTAAAATGCAAGTCCAACATACATATTCTCGAACGTTAATACATCCCATAACCTTATAGTTTTCATGCTAATGCTACTCCATAAAAGACAATTTCATTCCACTAGGTCATATCTTTTAGAAAATACATGCTTAAATTTCTTTTAGTAAGGGAAAGAACGTACTTTGTTGCCATCCTGCAGAATATTTCCTCCTTTCAATCTCCAGACAAGTAATTTGCTTTTCAGTTTAGATAAACAAGTTTGCGAAACAAAACACTTTGTTCTTCTGACTTAATAAAGCCCTTTGCACTAATTTTGTTCCACAAAATCTGGGTCAAAATTTCACCTTCAAATTACTGATATGTCAGAATAGACTGCTAATTCAAATCAAGCAGAAATAAAGAAAACTGTTAGATCGTTAAAGTACACTTCTGCATTTAATTTCATTCACGAGAAGCACCAGTAGATCCAACCAATGCTCCGGTGGCAGTAAAACGCATTGTGCTGTAGTGCGATCGAACTTGGGAAAGTGTTTGGGCAAGAAAGAAAAAATTCATCGTCCTGGAGGTATATGAAGCTGGCCGAGCAGATATTAAGTTGACTTACCAACCGAGCAGTAAAGGTTCCACTTGGGCGACTTTCCAAAAGTCTGGCCGCACTTCGGGCTCAGGTTCCCGTGCCAGCTGAGGCTTTTCTTCTATCGTAAATGCGCCGAAGACGCGGGAAGAGAAGGAAAGAAAAGGAAAGGGAAGGAATGAAAAGAGGAGAGAAGGGAAGGTATGCAAAGAAAAGTGAAGGTAAGGAAAGAAAAGGAACTGAAGGAAAGGATAAGAAAAGGAACTAGTGGTAACGAAAAGAAGGGTTAAAAGAAAGTGACGAAGAGGGAAAGGGAAGGGAAGGGAAGCGAACGCAAGGGATGCGAAGAAAAGGGAAGAAAAAAAAGAGAAGAAAGAGGAAGAAAAGAGAATGAAAGGCTAAGAAAGGGAACAAACAGAAGGGAATGGAAGGTAAGAGAAGAGTAGGAAAGGGATGAGTGAGGACTAGAAGGGAACAAAGAGAAGGGAAGGGAGGGGGAGGCAAATTAACGCAAGTGAAGCGAAGGGAATGCAAAGGATGGGCGAGGTGGGGGAGTGTAACAGCGCTGGCACCCGAGGTGCAGCACGGACACAGCGTACAATGGAGAATAAAGACCCCGAAAGTGGTGCAGTTTCTAATTACAGATCGAAATTGGACGTAAGTGTGTTATAAAACACTTGCTTTATCGCCATTAGAATTGAATATTTTCGTGATAAAGACCATAACATATTAGAAGGGTCAAGACGTTCATTAAAATGAACAATTTGTTTTCACTACATTTTGTTTTGTTATTTAGGGAAGTCAAAAACGGACACCTGCTTAGTTACTGCAGTGTAATGATTGACCTAAAGACTTTGTGCCATCTATTAAAAGAATTAATGGTGGTCACTGCTGCTAAACTACATTTCAAATCCAGCTTCGTTTTTCGAGCACGTTCATCATGTCATGATGACAGATTACGGATTAACATTTAAATGTCTGACATGCTTACTACTTTTGGCTCCACCTTATGTAATACTATCATGGCACTGTAGTAGATGTGGATTTCCTAACTTCAAACAGCTTGTTGGGGAAAAAATCATCCACGATGTCAGAGAAATACAGAGTTGAATGAGAACTACATTACTTCTGTTATATTGGTTTCATGACGATATCAAGTCAATAAAACTATCTTTACCGTCCAGCGTAATATACTTATCTGTGTATTTTAACGCAAAACATTAATTCATAACTATAATAGAAATATGAGTTATCCTTTTACTTTATCGCCTTACTTTGTAGTAAACAGAATGTATTGTAATGCTGCGACAAAAACTGCTACTTTAAGTTTACGTGATTTCTTGCGATTATTGATTTAAGATAAAATACATGTTATAACGTTGGTTAAGGAATATTTAAACTTAAAATATTATTTTATGGCCAAGAGTTTTGACAGCCTCTTGAGTATTCCTTCACTCCTCTATCTTCCGTGTGAAAATGTCATGAGATGAAAGAACGCTTCTTTAAAATTGAAAGGTGCTCTTTGCGTACCTGTAACATGCTGAAGGTTAATTTATGAAGCGTCAAATGCACTCTACGGCCTCTTAATAAGCTTTTGAAAGAGCTTTTTGTGGGCAGCGAATTACAACAAGCATTTCGGCAGGCAGCAGTCAACTCGTCGCTTAGGATTTTTGACTTAAATGCTGCAAGGCTCGTGAATCATTACAAGTAGGCGATTCGGGTTTTCTCCAACCAGGTAGCTCCCACCAGTGGGACAGTGATTCAGGTGGGACAAGCTGGTGTCCCGATATGAGTAGTGTAGTAATGCATGTAAAGTGTGTGTGAGTAAGAGATGAGGATAGCAACAGAAAGGCGAAGGAAAGGTGGTCCGCGGTCCTTGGCCCGTTTGTTAGGGTACTGCTCAGGCGTTCGTCTAATGTAGGAAGGAGAAACCACGGAAAACTACCGATCAGAGAAGCAGTCCACTAGAATTCTCCTCCAGACAACGGCTGTAATCGATCTAGCTATGAAGCGAGTGGTGATAATCCAGCCACCGCCGTGACTCAAAACTTCTAGACCTTCCGGTCAGAGATATTGCAGTGATATCAAATGATGACCTGAGCCCTCTAAGCCAGTGTGTTTTCATGTGGTGGATATCTCGTAATTACAACGTATCTACTTCCAGCTCTCATCGTTTCATTTGTGGTCAGTTTCGATGACATAGGAACATGAGGTATCTTTGTTATACGTAAGCTTCCGCAGCTCGAATCAGCCACCGACGTGGCGTCTCCCGGATAGCCGAGAATTCATGAGGTATCTTTTCTCAAGTGCTCGTTGCATTCAAGCTCTGTATTTGAATCCTTCGTAAAGTATGGTCGACGTCTTACGACTTGGTGAGACTCCTTCACCTTGTGTCACTTTCTTTCCCATACTACATGTATGTACTTTCCCCCAAAGCAGTTAATATCAGCCGAGAAGTTCTGTGAAGTAATGGAAAAGAAACATACAATGGCTGGCATGGGACTACGGGTCACCTTTGTAAGCCGAAGGGGATAGGGTGTCGTCCCGGCATCGTAGAAATAAAATGTGGGAAGGATTACGCGATGGAATATCCGTGGAACTCGCGGAAACGGGAGGTTACGAAAACAGCGATTGGTTCATTAGCGAAAGAACCAGAAAGTTGTAAAACGATCTTTAAAAAAGTAAAACAAACAAACTTTCAATATTCACGTGATTCTGGCCATTGTATTATTTTCTCTATCATTCCGGTTAGAAAATATCTTGACTTAAATGGAATAAAAATACGATAATTCATTAGATATGTGATTCTATTGTTAGAGTGAATTATTAGAGTAATGTTTTATGAACTCGAACTTGCCAATTATATGATTAAAATTTGATTAATTACTCGTGAAGACAAACTTATTTTTCAATAACCTCTGCAAATATTTATTCTTCGAACGTTTTACAATGCATTCTGACATTTTCATAATGACATTCGTTACACTCTCAATCAAATAGTTGATATTTGACAATAACAACCGTACATTGACTTTAAAGAGTTAAGTCACACATTTATTTCATTTAAAAAAATACAGTTGCCTGATATTTCAATACGTAACAGAAACTGGTTCCCAAAGTTGGGACTGGTCCCTATCTTCTCATTTGTGAATTCTTGGTAGGACTTCTTTCATTAGTAGTTCCAAAGATCTTGTTATAAAATCTGGTGGTTTGCACACTAGGCCCAAGCATTTTGTTTCTGAAGCCCACTACAAGCAAGTCGCTCGAAACAGTACCAGGGACGCTGATGGGGAAAAATAAAAGCGGTAGAAGTGGGGACCAGTCATAGAGACTGGGAAAGTAACAATGGTAGATGCGAGCAAGGTAACACCGGTACACAAAGGGATCGACAGCAATGATAGACACGGAGAATGAACCAGTGATAGAGACTGGGAAGATAATAGTAGTTGGGGCGGGAAGGATTACGGTGGTGAAACATTACGAGGACGATGTCGGTAACAGTGATAGGGTGGAAGATAACAGTTGTCGAAACGAGAATGATAACAATGGTGGAGGTGAGGACGGAGACGGCAAGAGTAGTAGAGAAGGAGGAGGCAACAGATATAGAGACGGGAACAACAACAGTGGTGGTTGGCACATTGACCGCCAAATTGCTTAAAATTTGGCGCCTCGTTTTTTAATAGGGCTTTTTTGATGTTCTTTGAAGGCATTTCAGAGGAATATATATTTAAAACTTGGAGCTTCGGAGAATTTTGAGATTTTTTCTCAAAAAGCCGCGGGATTTTCTTCTCTGTTGACAAAGTACTCATGTCTTTCGTACAAGGTTCCTTCACGTAGATTGTCAGCTGCTTCCAGTTAGTTAGGAGCGTCACCGAAAGGTCGCATCAGCTCCTGGGCAGTTCTTCGTTTTGAAACATGTGGAGCATTGTCAAGGGTTTTAAGAATCCAGCGATTTCCAACGATTTTTATCTTAGACGCCACGAGCTCGCATTTTCATCAGAGGCGAGGTACAGAAAACTTAGTAAAAACGTTTCAAGGTTCCCAAAGAGCCTTCAATGTTCGATTCAAGGTGTGCCAGACACTGGATGCAGTTGTAACATGAAGACAAAATCAACGAAATTCGCAAAGAAAGGTTTAATTTTGTTTGGGCAGAGGTAACTGTGACAATATCTTCAGTACTCGCTAATTCTTTCTCCAAGTAACTATCTTTGTCAATTGTGTGTCGTCTCATTTCCAGAATACTCTTGTCTGACTAAAAACTGCTGATAGAAGAGGCGATGTTTTGTTGCAACTTCTACTAATTGCTCTCCCAACCTTTTCTGCGAGTATTTCGCCGCCTCAACGGTGGTAGAGGTGGGGTCGGTGACGGTAGCAGTGATAAGGCGTGGTCGGTGATAAGAAGTGTGGTCGGAACGCAACAAGGAAGTGGCGGCGCGCGTACATATTGATTTGAAGCGATTTCTTGCTGGAAGTCAAATGGCGTCCTTAAAAAAAATCGTGTTCACATTTTTGTTGTAAAACTCACAGATTTGGTAGTTTATTCATATCAGGTGTATTTTGGCTCTCTTCAGCTCGTGCTTTGTCATTAAAGTTTCTACTCGTAATCCATACTTACCAAGTTCTTTGCAGTTTTGCCTCCGTGTTATGACGTGTGTGAATTTTTATAAAACGTACAATCGTCTTATGCGCCATCCTACGGAAAAAAAGCAATTTACTTATAATGAACGAGAGCTGTAGAATCAACGCTTTGGAAGACAGGGCTCTTAGTTGGTAGAGAGTGAAGAACAGTAGTATTCTATTTTAGCGATTTGCGGATAATGGAAACATATAAAGCAGTTATTTTCATTGTAAAATTACCTAAAAGACATTGCAAAAAGCGATGAAATGTTGTGGAAATGAACAACATTCTCTTACATTTGAGATAAAATATAAAAAAGAAAAATATGCAATTTGGGTAAATGACACAGAACTACCAAGAAATGTATTAAAACAAAAAAAATCATGTACCCCTTTCTTTATTAGTGCATCTAGTAGTTTGATGTCGATCGAAATGCTAATTTGGCAAACACATGCAACACACATTCCACACTACTGGTGCGGCCGGCCGTGTGGAGGGGACCAGAACAGGAGTGGGCGAGGTGGCGAGGAGGGGCGGGGCGGGGGCGAGCGGATGCGCTGGCTAATTAGGCCTGGAGCGAGCGAGCAAGCGAGCGGGCGGGCTGGCGAGAGGCGAGAGCGCCCAGACGCCGCCCGCCGCTCTTCAAGCGGACGTCCCACCGCGCCACCGAGGTAGCGCCACGCGCTGGGACGCCTGCACTCGGCGCGCCAGACATCAGGCGAATGCCGGAGCGGTACACTTCTTTAATATGAGAAAAAAATAGTTCAAGAATGTAAGACGTATCAATGATGTGTGTAGAGACAAAACAAAGAGATAATTTCAACTGGAAACTTATCATTGGACATTTTATCACCGTGAAATAATTAGAGACGTTGTCATTGCCAACAATGACAACGTCTATAATTATTTCATGAAAAATGCCAACGATAACGCACCACAACACCTACATTTTTATCACCGTTGAAAATGCTGTAGAGACACGTTGACTTCTCAGGCTTCGAATTTTGGTATTGCTGGGGGTGGGCAGGGAGTTTGACCTTATCATTTGCGAGAGGTTAACCATTGCCAAATATTTCGAAAAGGGAAACAGCTTAGAACTCTCAGGGAATTAATTCACCTCTGGGGGACATGTACAAGTCGTGACGGAAGCAGGATATTCTCCACTAGCTAGACGGCTACATCCAACTCAGCCGCTGGCTGGAGGAGAATTCTCTCATCGGTAGTTATCCGTGTTTTTTTTTCTGATCAACACCAGGCGATTGCTAGAGAAATAGCCTAACACACGAGCAGAGGACTGCCCGCGATCTTGCCTTTCTCTTCCTTGTCCTAACCTCACTCTCTACTTACACACACAAAAACATGCACTACACTACCACACGTGCCGAGAAACCAGTCGGGAGCTTCGAACTGGGGTGGCGCACCTCTCGGGGAACATTTTACAGCCGCCGAGTATCTACATCGGTATCTCACCATCCAGCGCGAGATAAGTGCCATTGCCCACAATACATTCTAAAAATACACCACACTTACACTTACTCTCTTACACGCCCGACGCTCACACCAGCTGCCAAGAACCAGCGGGAACACAGTTGTCCAAGCCCGATCCTTGTCTCGGAGTTCCAAGTTTTAAAACCGGACGGTACTGAATTTTCGACCTAAGCATTCCGGTGGCGATAGAAGGAGAATTCTACCGGCCCGCTGCTCTAGTTGGTTTTCCCCTTTTTTTCCTATAAACACCGGGCGATGACTGGAGCAGTACCCTAAAAAACGGGACATGACCACGCACGATCTTTCCTTCTCCTTCCTTGTCTTATCCTCCTCCCTTACACGTAATTCCGTGCACTACACTACCACACATTCCGGGAGATCAGTCAGATCTTGCTCTGTCTGGGGCTGTGCTCCGCTCCGGAAAAAATCTATAAGCCAACGTGATACGTCGTGATCGGCGCAAGGTGTCTCGTTTCTGTAGGAGAGAAACATCGCTTCCTCTTGGGATATAACATGCATTACCCTTACGGAAATAAGAACTCTAATAGATGATGCACTCGGAATCAACAAACACCAACTCATTCTCAAAGGCTTTGAGGGCTGATGAGACGAGCGTGAATGCAGAACATTACGCACGCTGGATACCAGTCCTCTCGATGGCATACCTACGAATCATGGATTGTATGCGATCCAAACGTACAATGACTTTGGAGAAAAAGTGGAGTAGGAACAGTTCACAATGCAAACTGTAGTCTGCGAAGGTCGTTCGCCGACACGTCACATCCAGCGCCCGGTGCAGTCACACTATACGCTGCTGCAACGTACGGTATAATGGTCTCCACCTCCTGTGAGAGTATCATTACATTGTAACTGTAAACTGCATGTTGTTGAATTTTTCCCAGAATCTCTTAACAAATGTCATCCTACAGCTGTGAATACCGACAATTTTTAGTACGCAGAAATTGTGGTAATAGGTGTGAAATGTATGTACTACAGAGAATAATAATAATTTCCTTTCCGAATATGTAGTAATTTTCCCAAAATTTCTCTATTCAGGATCCTAAAAAAACTTCAAAGAATGTAATTTAAATACATATTTAATTTTATGACTTATGTGTACATAGTCATAGTTTTGATAAAAGTCATATCACGGTGCAAAATACGATTTGTATAACAAACGCAGAGAATACGATAATTGAAAATACTTTGACTTTTATAAAAGGCACAACTCGCATTCAGTATATTCTAGTAGTGCTCTTTTATCTTACATATTAATTCGTATCAACGTACAAAATTATTTCTTGTAGAAGCTCTAAAAGCTCTTTTCAAGTTATTTTCTGAGGTAGTTCCGTTTGGTACAATTAGTATCGATGAAAGTTCGTTTTGAACCAGTACTGTATCGCAAGGTTTCATTCTTTGCTTAGCAGGTACTACGACGGTTTTTGACAGTCATTTTGCTTTTTCTTTGGCTTTTAAAAAGACATCTAACAGAAGACATGGATGGTGCACCGCCATCGTTGATGCGGCTCTATCAACAAACCACTCGCTTCATGGCCAATAGGGCAGCAACGGCAGGCACCGCCAGCGCTAATGGGGATGGCCTCTCCCTGGTGATCTGGAAGAGAAAAAATCAGCATAAGTTCCTCAAAATGCGTTTAGAGATCTTTAATTCTTATCATTGATGTATATAGTAATGGTTAAAAATTAATTTAACAATATATTTGAAATACGTAGGATACCGAAGACGAATACCTAATATTAAGATATAGTATTTTTTCAAGTTTGTGGTTCCACTGTAATATGTCCAGTTAGAGGATGGGTAAAAATACGACACACACACCTTGTTTCAACTGTTCCAGCCAAAAGTGGACATATAGTAGGGTATTCTTGCACACTTGTTTGCCTCGGAGATGAGTAAAAATCGTTCAAGAGAGATTTCTTTTCGATGTTCATTTTTCCAACATCGTTGTAATTAAATCGTTTGTAGTTGTAGCAGATAAACTTTAAACAGCTCCGTTTTTGAATACGTATTTGAAACGTAATTGAATAAGTTTGCATGCAGTCGTATTTTATAGTTTTAATTAAACAGTGTCTTTCACGGAATTGGATCAAAAATGGAAGTATTTTCAGACAAAAATATTTTTATATCTAAATTAACTAGAGTTTCATTTGGTTTAAATATGTACCGGAGAAATGATTTTAAAACCATAAATCTAGACACTGATATCAGAGATGAGGTATTGAATTTTTGAAAGGTTTTAAATTTATTTCTTACCATTTTTTTCTGAACCATCTAATTGAAATTTCTAATTAGCTAAATTGTTAATAAAGAAGTAAAATTAATGTTTAATTTAAGTCATTTTCGTCAGATTCATTTCCTAACCGCGCAGTAAAATATATGTCTGCATTGTAATGTCGAGTAGTATGTCATAACCAAAAAGCAAAAATTAGCAGCTCAATATTCTGGGAATAACGTTCTTATTGCTCGAGGGATATATTTGATGGCCTCCCGGATTTCCTTCCATGCTGTGAGCGGTGGATTTTCAGCAGTCGTGCGTTTTCACAGCCTCCGACATTTCTTCGACTGCCATCGTGGGATCGACTACCCTACTTCACTTTATTACTTCCGCGCCAAATCCCGCTTTACGTCTACGTATATCTCACTCACTTGGATATTAGCTTGCTCATCGCATGATGCACAGCTAGAATACTGTTGCGAATCTTTTCGGTGTTTGGTCTTGGCTTCGCGTACGTTTACTGTTTTTTATTCCGTGTTTTTTATTGCGATCATTATTTAGAAAATTTCTGTCGTACGCATTTTTTTGTATTTTTCCCTTCGCACTCTGATAAGGTAGATATTTTTAATACATTGAAAGTGTTCGTAAATTTCTGGATGTTATGAAATTCAAAATTAAGCAAATTTTGACAAGGGAGATCGTGAATTTACTCCTAAACAAGTCAAAATTTTCTGAAATTGACATTGTTTCACGTGATATAAGTAGACATTTAAACTGCTCTGTTTATACGTGAATGGAATATTGTTTCTAATGCAATTATTGACTTCAGCTGAAAATGTAACTTCTTTGTTGCCCCTAATATTTTAAATGCAAATAATCATGAATTTTAAACGTTTTTGCAGTGGAAATGGTAGGTAGGAGAATAAACACTTAGTAAAGAGCTATACAAGCAACTTAAATATTACGTATCTTATTAGAATTTAAAAAAAAGATCTAAAATTATCATTGATTCATCTAATATACATTTCTATTGTACTTATTGAAATACTTTTGTCAGTATGTTAAATGAATTATAGTTTATGCAGATGTACGGCAATAATTTTATAATAACGAGAGAGCCCTATCCTAATTATGTAGTAATGTAAGTGACTCTCTCACGACTTCATTCCCCAGATATTACACTCGTGCGGCATGCGGGTGCCCTTTCGTGTTTCTTCACTCCGAGATTTCCTCGTGACCTCCATTCCCGGGGCTTTTCCGAGCTGCTGCGTCCCCGTTTATCTAGCTGTTGCGCGCTTCGCCCGCAGCCGGCACCAGACGCGATGGCGGGGCTACGGTCGTTGAGGGCGGGGACGGCGACGGAGGCGCTGTCACAGGGAGTAATGGAAACGATGGTGATTGTTGTGGTGAGAATGTGAGTGGATGAGTGTGATGATGGTGACTGTAATAGAGACCATAGCTTTATTACAGAGCAGGGTCAGTGTGCAATCGTGCCAGTTGGATTTTGGGTTTGTGGTTTTTAGGGCAGTGAGCGCAAGTAGTGAAAATGGTGGAGGAGAACGAACGAACGAACAAATTAGAACGGAGTCCGAACACAAACGCTTACTTCTCAATGTGTACAATTATGCTAAAACATCGACCTATACTTTACCTTTCATGAAAAAAAGAAAAAAACAGTTTGAGAAGAATACTTCAAAACTACTTCAGAGAATTTTTAAATGTAGGAAGTATAATAAAATATTCCTTGTATCTGCCTTATATTCGCCTTAAGTGACTTTGTGTGTAGTCTCAAGTGACAAAGACACTGTCAAAAAAGTTCTCTATGCCGGTATTTTATAATATAATTGTATTAACAAAATGAGAGTTGCAGTTGAATTATAATTTTTTACAGACATGAATTTCAATTTGAATAACGATTGAGTTTATATTATATGTAGGGACAAAACTGGTCTTAGAAACTGTCATAAAATATCTCAATGGTATGCCCTAAATAACTAAGAGACATATTAACGCCGACTTCGTAATATTTCCACTAGAAGTCCTTTGAAGAAAAAATAATTTAAAAATGCTTTTAATCAATTTTATATACACCCTAAAAAACGCGCTACCCATCATCTCAATTGACGATATTTGAATATTTCGGTAGTTGATTATGCTTAATATATCAAGAACAAATGGTTCTATTTCAACATTAAATGTATGGATAGTATTTATCATGTTTACACCTGTATCGATATGGCCTTACTTACTTTTTATTACTTAAGTGTAATGAGTTTTTTTATTTAAAAATGGTCTAGTCTATTTGTTAAAATGTAAAAGTTCATCAAAGAGTTGGCAACAAGGCGTGAAATTTGTAAAGCTAGAAATTGGCAATAACTTGGAATTGATCAAATAAAAAGGCAACAAAACAGAAGAAATTGAGCTTGAAAATATTCGAGATAATTAATAAGAGAGAAATGAACGGAATTAAAAACGGAACTATTGTGAAATATTAAAGAAGTTGAAGGTATCTACGAAATATGATAGAACTGGAAGAGCAAGAAGAAATAAATAGAATTGAGAGGAGTGTATAGAAAAGGCAGGCGCTGTAGGATACACTAAATAACTTGTGCATACTACAGAGCGTGCAGGGACACTAAGGAAAAGAAACGACATAACGAAATTCACAATCACGAATCGCAAAACTTGTTGAGCTTATTTTACAGATGGATGGAGTTCCACTGTGTAATAGCATCATCCTGCTTGCAAACATTGGTTGCTTTCCTTTATAAAACGGTATGCTAAAAGAACAAGCTGAAATTACGGTTGCAAAGATACGACGCGACTTAAATATGTCTTGTTACAAACGTGTTTAATAAGTGACCGCCCAAAGACCGAAAAAAATATAATTAACGTCATAATGCAAGTTAAATGAAGTAAATAAGTGTAGGATAAAAAATGAAATAAAATGTATACTTTAGGGTAGAATGCAAGACAATTCGTACAGAATATACTGACTTGATTAACTTACCTAACCTAGTACGTATTAGAGCCGAAGATCTTATGTCATTTATTACCATAACATTTATGAAACAAGTTTATATGAAGAAACAACGGACAAAAGACAAAAATACAGTAGAACTAAAAAAGCACATCATTGAAAAAGATAGGGCATTATCTATCTTCCTAATTAAATCTGCTCTCAAAACTATTAAACAAATATTTGAAGATATTAGTAATCATATATTTTATGTGGAGTATATGAGTTTTTTATTCCATTACCTTCATAACTCCTTCGGATTTTGCAAATCAAGATGAGTTTTTTCATGATTATATTGCAGATTACAAATGTGAGAAAGGTGATGCGGTTTTTTGTGCACTGCTTTAGCATTAACAAAAATGAAACGCCGGGCGACTGCCATGAAAAGTGAGCGGGCGAGGCACAGTGCGTTTGTACGCCAGGTGGAGCCAGAGAGGGTGGGAGAGCTATCGCCCAGGGCGTCGGGAGCGGGCGGGCGACTGTCGCACACAGAGGCTGGCTAATCGCGGGTAATCGCCCCATTAAGGATGCCGCTTCTCGCAGAACGACGCGTCTCCCGCAGAGCCCCGACCCACCCTACCTTATCCCCACCCGCACCACCCATCTTGCCACGCTCCCTCGCCTGCCCACCCGTCCCACCACCCACCCGCTTAACCCCGACCACCCCTGCCCATCCCCACCATCCCCATCCCCTTCTCCGCCACCTGCCCACCAGTCCGAGCATCTACTACCCCGCCGAATTCACCCAGCCCCACCCACCACCCACCCATTCTCCCCCCTCCGCTCGCCTTCCCGCCCGTTCCACTACCCACCCGCTTAACCCCGCCACCCCTGCCCTCCTCCACCCATTCCCCATCTCCCCTTCTACTTCTGCCACCTACGCTCATCTGCCCACCAGTCCGTACCACCTCTGCCAACTTCCAACCAGCCCCATCCGCCCACCCATTCTCACCACCTCCGCTCGCCACACCCACCCACCCACCCATACCACCACATCACCATCCATCCACCACCGTCCCACCCACCACCCACCCACCCATCCACCCACCCACCAACCACTCCACTCCGCCATCTCCCTCCCATGTCCACACATCCCCCTCCTGTCTCCCACACTTCCACCACTCCGCTCGCATTGCCGCCCGCCGATAACCTACCTGTACCAATCCAACCCCCGTTCCCCTGCGCACCCTCCTGCTCACCTACCTACCCGTTGACCCACCCACCAATCCAACACTGGACAAACCATCTATCCCACACTGGCCGCCTACCCGCCAGCCTGATTCGTCCAACCCAGCCCAATCCCCCCGGCCCAACTCTATCTAGCCATACCCTACTAAACTTCCCCCGCTAACTTATCCCTGCCTCGCCCGACCCAGCACGGCCGACCTCGCCCTCCAGCTCGCTGGGCCATAAGCCTGGACCGAGCGTGGCCGTGCCCCGGGCGCCGGTGCGGTGCGGTGCGGTGCGGTGCGGCGCGGCGTGGCGCTCGCGACCGGCGACTAATTGGGTCGGATCAGCCTGTGAATCGGCGATCCCGCGCCCATTAGTTCTCGGCGCCGCCGCCGGCGGCGCCGCTGGCGTTGACGTGCGCTCTCGGGCGCCGCCGCGCCACAGCTCATTTGACACCGGGAAAGGGAATTTGGATGAGAGATTTGCCCGCCCGAGTGTGAGTGTTTGGTGAGAACAGAATGCATTGCTTTAGATGGATGGAAAAGTGAGTCGGCCACCCTTTCTTGTTCACTGAACTGTTGAACTCCACGGAATCACTCAAGGTGTTGTTGTCATGCACCAGTTTTAATGCGCGATTGGCGTTAATGATGATTCGCAATACTGATGAAATAATATAGCATTAAACTACCGTTTCTGGCAATACGCTTCTACTTGCCTGTCATAGAAATACACAATTACGCTAGTCTAGTAAATTTAATCTCCAAAATAAAACAAATGGGTTTCAAGTACATTATTTGCCCACCAACAAATGCAAAAAGTTTATATCTAATCTCATAATAAACTAAACAATTATTTATGTTTTGATATCACCATTCTTAAGTTGGTATTAGCGTGGCACTAACGCATTGACTGATAGAGTTTAATTAAAAAATCTTATTTCTTAATTGAAACGTATAAATATCATCACTGTTAGCAGTAAGCATTTATGGCAGACCCTCTAACTTTGCGAATGCACTAATAACAAAAATGTACAAAAGGTTACAAATGACGTGAAAAAAATTAAAATATCACGAAATGGTAATGAAGCAAAGGAACAAGAAATCGCGTTTTTTTTTGTTTTGAGTAGATATATCGGTAATATTGAGACAGTCAGTGTTGATGAAGCACAATTGAATGAATCGGAAGTCGAACGCGAGTTATCAAATGCTCTTGTAAATGGAGTCCTGATTGGAATTGAAAAGGAAATCAGAAGATTAATTGTTCTGTAGTTAATTACAATTGTGGATAAAAGTCCGCGAAGATTTAAAGTGGCGATGTCAGATATTGCATTGGAGGAGATAGGAATGGACATATACTCTTGAGACATTGAAGTCCGAAATAGGACACGTGCAAAAATTAGTCTTTCTTTTACAAGAATAAACTTTTCATACACGGTTTCGAGAGAATGTATGCAGGATTATCAAGTATGTTTCATTTCTTTGCTGTTTGGCTAGTTGTGCGTTCGAGGAATAGAGATATTCGAAAATTTCATAAAATTACTTATTTGCGTGTTTGAAAATGGTTAATTTTTTGTTGTATACACATTGTCATTAAAATATTTTTTATTATAACTTTTAACTTGTGTATTATCTTCTGCAATTTAGCTCTTGTAATTTAAACACGTGAGAAGAGAACTCATGATTGTAATCAAAGGAAGAGTAAAGTGCAAAGTTGTCTTATTCATTCAAATTGTAGAAAGAACACACTAGAAATATTTTTTGTTATTGTATGTATCCTATATATATTGTTATTTTTTATGTATCTAATGTACCCTGGCATGCTGATTGGAATGATTCCGATACTACGGAAGGAGCAGATATTTTGTTACAAAAAGTCGTGTTAAATTGTAATATCTTTTTGAATTTAAATTCAATTAGAAACTGACTGACACACTTTAATAACTCGTTAAATAATTTTTATCAAACACAACACTGATGAGTTCCATCTTGAAAGAGAAAATAAACATTAATTCTGAGTCACAAATGTCATGGGTCATCTTGACCTTACATTTGACATAAATGTCACGCCCCCAAATGATATGGTGAATTGCTTGCAGAAGTCACATTATTCATTGCTTCAAAGTTCGTTCGCGATGCTTTAGCCATCGGACTTTGACACAGGCTCCCAAGGCGGAATAACTAGTTCTTCGTATTCTGGTGACTCAACTGTTGGCAATAAGAGGCATCAAAGCACCGCTCCATTTGAAACACAGCTTCTGATGGACAGTCGCAGCTGGAGATACTGTAAAAATTTAATGTGACATTTAACTATCATCGGTGTCTTTAGCAAATAGATCATTAAGAAAACACTCGAAGACGTGAGTAATGCTTCTTTAGAACTCAAACTAGTTAAGTCGACGGCGTAATTATTCCACATATTGCAATGTAAAAGTGATTTATTCCTTATAAAATTTCTGAATAATTACTACGATGATTCAGTTTCAAATAAAACACTTTAATAAAACTTATTTTAATTTTATAATCTCTTACAATTTGAATGTAATTAAGAGAGTATTTTCAAATCGAATTAGATGTATCTACGAAACCACAACTTTTCATAGTGGCTGAGGTATCTCAGTGATAACAGTTGTATCTGCAACATCGCTGCCTAGGACGCCCTAAGAGCATGAGTTCCGACGGTGGTGGATTCTCGACACAACCTACACAACTGTGTCGAATTATATATCACACCACTAACTGGAAGTGAATTCCGTGGGCCGGCTGCTCAGATTGGTATCTGGCAATCCGACGTGTTGGTCGCCTCCATATCTCACGTTAAAGCGTGGGAGGAACACCGCCACATCCCGGTATATATAATGCACTATGCTTACGACACGAAAATCTTAATTTTTTTTTTAGCCTAGATCAACATTCACTTATTACTTTTCTTGTCTATTTCTTTACGGATTTGATATTTCACTTCTGTGTTTATGTGTTTTACAATATTTTTAATAATCAGTTTTCACATATATGAAAAAAAAACATTACTTTTATATAAAGGTAAAAGAAAAATAATTATTTTTCAATATATGGCATCCGAAAGTACATAACAACTGGAATCGGAAAATACAAAAATGTTCGAAATCCAAGAGCATCCAATTTTGAAGAGCACGCAATGAGGTTCTAATGACCGGTTTCACCAAATATTTTGTTAGTATGACTTAACAGAGTCATACTTTGTTTTAAGACACGTTTTAAGCCGTACTTTGTTGTCCGTCGTTTCGGCACCCTCTTTTAAGCAACGCTTAGTAAAGAATAACTTAAATACATCCGAGAGTTGGTTGGCATGTTTGTTTTGGTTCTGGTTTGTACTGTGGTGTAAAGAGATTATTTTTAGTAATTCTTAGTAATGGGGAATGGCGAGAGGATAGCGAAATTTTCATTGCCGGAGAAATATGTGATCATCGATTATATAAGAAACTACATTTCTATTATTGGAAATAAAATTACAAGTGGAGTAACAAACCGACAAAAAATAACTGGCGGAACATTGAACGCAACTTTAAATCAACAAGCTGTAAGATAAAATTTAACTAACATTAAATAAAATAAAGTTGTGGCGAGGATTAAGTTTAAGTGAATGAGGAAGTGCAGTAAAAACTACTGAATGTAAACCTTGAAAACTGAAAGTAGAGACGGCACCATATAAACATAACCTACGAAACACTTGCTACGAACAATTGTTACTTTCAAGGCAATTATGAACTAAAATATTATTTTTTTATTTCTTTAATAATTAACTATGGTGTAAACTTGGACATTCCAGTCAGTCTTCAATTAACTTTAAAACATGTAATATTGTCATCTTTGATAGGCAAAATCGGGTGTCCAAATCCCTTTCATTAAGCTTTTGGAAATATTCTCACCGTCCAGGGTGCCACACCAGCCTACAAGAAGGTTTCTCAACGCTTCCGTCTTCACAATTATCACAGCTATCACTATCAAAAGCAACACTCCACAATAGGCTTGCTATTCTAACTGTTTTGGCGACTTAAAGGACGACTTAAAATGGATAATTGCAGCTGAGAGGTGTGCTTAAATTTAAGTCAAACTTATCGTTTAAGTCCGCCTTAAAGAGTTTTGTGAAACGGAAACGTCTCCTAAGTCTACCTTAAAATTCTAAAGATGAACTTAAAATTTTAAGTAATGCTGGTGTAACCGGCCGGAAGTTAGGGGCGTTGAAGAGTTTTCCCTAATATTAACCGATAAAGAACACTTTATACATGACACAGAGGTCACGAACGGTTATGCATGGAATGTTGAGTTTATGTCTTAAGAACAGTTACCCACCATTGATTCAAAACCAGCAAAACATCGAACATTTTGTTTGCTCCGATTCGTTTGTTAATGACTACGAATGAATGTGTCTTAGTATATTCACGTCCCCTTTAATGCTATTTGCGTCCAGAAATGAGTAGAGAAAAGGGCGACGGTTGTCGTGTCGCCACAGGAGGAGGCAAATTACGTCCCGGGCGCGGCATGTCGCGCAAAAATCCCAAGCTCATTACGAATCCCCCCGCAGGGCGTCTGCAGCCGCGCCGCGCCGCGCCGCACGGTCTGCATTGTTTGCTCGACGGAGCGCTGCGTCGGTGCTTAGAGGGGCCGCCGCAGGCAGCAGCTGGGAACCTGCACTTGCACTTGCACTTGCTTTTGCGGTTGGTTCACAAACTGCTCCCCAGACTCCCCAACCGGAGCTTCCTGTGTTTAAATTGCTTAATTTGGTGCAGTGGCCAAAACTCCATTAAAATCTTGCAATGTGCACTGAAAGGGATTCTGTTGACAAATTCTTTAACAGACGCCTACCAATTGGAGGGGGGGGCGCAACTATGATCACAGCAAATGGTTTTCATTTCACTTTGTTTAATGGGTTAAGGGTAACTATTGCATAATTTTGGATTTTATTTCAAAACCTTTCTTAACCCCTAGTAATAGTTTCTTCTTTCACCACTTACTGCTCAACAGTTTGAGCTAGGAAGCTTAGAATCTGACATAGTTTTGCATGACAGTTTGTACATCTATCATCAATCCATATATTCATTCTTATATCTCGATTTTTGGGAACACAATTGCATGTAGCTACTCGCCACCTGGATTAATCTCGACCATCTTTGGGACAGCAAAAATATACCTTGACTGTGACAACCTTGACTGTCCGCAAAGTTTCAACTGAAAGGAACCGTACATACGGATTTGATGACCAAAATTTCAAGATCTATTTTATTAACTATCTTATTTTTGACGTGATTTCCGGGAAATCCGTATTCTTCGCGGAATGGCCACTGTGGAAATTTTGCGTCACGTATAGCCTTATGATCACGTTCAGGTGAGCGTTGTGGCAGCGGTTTAATAGCGTTTTATTTCGGACGCGTTTCGACCGTTGCCGCTTGAGTTTCGTGGATGTGCTTCCGCTTTCGGGAGACTTCACTCCTCTCTCGGTCGAGTTTCCTTGCCTTTGTTTATCGGATGAGGAAAACTTTCACCAAACGCTGAGTCATAATTGACTCTCCGCTGTGAACGGTTCAGCCGATTCCGCCGCCGCGTCTAGCGCGGAACGTTCCGCACTGCACCCACTGCGAATCTCCCGCGCCGGTCTGTGAGACCTTAACTATAGTAATTTGTATCGCTAAACGTCAGTGGAAAAGAACTACTTGATGGCTGAACGCTTAAAAGAGAGAAATGTATTGAGGAAGTACTCACCGCAGCGGATGGCTCGAGCTGCCGGAGCTTCTCCCAGAACTCCATCCTCTTCCGGAAGGGCGGGCCCCTCCTCACCCGCGCCCGCTCGTCGATCTGCAGGAACCGGAAGTCGTCCCCGGGCCCGGCCGCAGGCTCCCAGAGCTCCTCGAGCTGGGGCGGCGCGGGCCGCGCCTCGCGCGCGAACGTCGCCCACACGGCCGCCAGCAGCTCGGCGACGCGCCGCTCGGTGGCGTTGGGCCAGCCGGCGGGCGCCGGGAACTGCCTGCCCAGCACGTAGAGCAGGTCGTCGCCGTGCACCACGCCGCCGACGGGCCCTCCGCGGCGCGCCGTCTCGCTGACGCGGCCCGGGAAGCCAAACACGTACAAGTAGGCCGGCGCGCGGCCCGACGCCGCCTGCAGCGCCAGCGCACGGTACGCCGGGTAGTTGAAGAGCGCGTCGGAGAAGAGCGCGGACGCGTTCGCCTCAGAGAAGAGCTGCCCGCGAGCGCCCGACGCCCCGCCCAGGTAGAAGCGCCGAAGCCGCCCCACCAGACCGCGGCGCACGCGCACTGGGCAGATCTTGGCGATTTCCTCGTCGAGGAAGGCGTCCTCGAAGGCCTCCTGGCGCACGGCGGCGCGCAGGTTGCGGCCCCACTCGAGGCTCTCGTCCGACGTCACCCCGGCCAGGATGGGCACGGACGCGCCGCGACGCACCAGCTGCGCCACCGGCGCCGCCACCAGCCGCTCCTCCCCCTCGCCCTCTTCCACCCCGCTCGACCAGCTGCGGCAGACAGACAGCGACGGCGGCCGGCGCGTTAGCTCGAGGGCGAGAAGTGGTGGAAACATTGTTACCTCCCTAACAGTCTAATGCCAGTTAAGAAAAGTTTTTGCAGTTTGCAGTTAGAAGAATCTGTAGATTGGATGACACCGTAACAGCTGAAATGTCAACAGACACTGTACATAAATCGAAGTACAATATGCTCTGGTTTAGTGAACTTCTGGGAACTAACATATTTGGTTCACTATACCAGAAGTTCACTACATCCGATGATGTCACAATTAAATAGAATTTCGACATAACAATTGATTGTATTAATACAGAGATACTACATCAAATATACGTTAACAGCATGAACGGAAATTCTCAATATCTTTATTTGTCCACAAAAAATGAAATATTTTCAAATGTTTGTACTTTTTCATTAGTAATTGTTCTAGATCGTTCTCCAGGGTTCGTGCTCTCTAGGTACTTGATTCTGCTTTGTCCTATGTATCTAAGTATCGTAATACAGTCTTGTGACACCTTTCAATACTTCTTCCACTGTTGAAACACCGTCCCACTTTTTGGAGGCCATTTTACTCGTCTTATGACATACTAAATGCTTTCGGTAGTGTAATGGTGCAAGCGGCTAATGAAATTGATCACTATTTCGTAGTCTGGCGATCTCTGCCATGCCGAACGGAAGTCTCGTGCTCCCTGTCGCCTACGTTCACGCAACGCGCCTTGTCTCGCGGAATACCAAGTAACACCAAGATTGAAACTGAAGTCGCACGTCGCCACCAACAGTTGTAGCGCACGCATGATACGGTCTATGTTTTTAACAGTGAAACTTAGTGGCATAGGGTCACCAGTAAAGGGTCCATTTCGGTTGCCCTACCTTTACCTCAGGAGACACTTCTTCGATTATGATCTTTGGCCGGCGATGTTTTTTTCAAGCTGCCTAACGTTGGATTTTGTGGCACTAAGGATTTGTTCCCAGGTGCAAATATTTTCTTTCCCAGGGGAAAATATTTTCTTTCCCAGGGGGAAATAATTTCCAGGACATTGTATTCCCCATAACCGAGGTTCACTATAACCGAGGTTCACTATAACCGAGGTTATCTATAACCGAGGTTCTCTATAACCGAGGTTCCCTATAACCGAGGTTCCCTATAACCGAGGTTCCCTATAACCGAGGTTCCCTATAACGGAGGTGCACTCTGACCGAGGTGCACTCTGACCGAGGTGCACTCTGACCGAATTTCAAAGTTCTCTATAACCAATTTTTCTTGTACTTATCTGTAATGAAAGTGAAATGGGACCAGTGAATTAAGTTCACTGTAACCGAGGGTTCACTATATCCGAGTGGATTAGAAGCGGAGTCGTCTGAGGCGTGGCTGCGTTGGCTCACCTGGCGTGCTCGACGACGGGCGCGAAGAGCGGCGGCACGGCGGCCGGGCGCAGCGCGTGGTAGGTGCGCAACAGCGCGTGCGCGTCGGCGTCGCGCAGGCAGCGCGCCAGGGCGGCGGAGGGCGCGGCGCGGTCGCACTGCGCACGAGCGGCGCCGACGACCCGGCGCCGCGAGGCGGGTGCCCGGCGGCGTCAGCGCCCCAGCGCGACAGCGCGCCGCCGCTCGCCAGCAGCACCCGCGCAGCAGGCGCGCCGCCGGCCGGCGCCAGCGCAGCAGTGGGCGCGCCGCGCCGCGCTCGCACCGCCAGCGTCACGCGCCCCGCGTCGCCGCCGAAAGCCCCGCGTTGGCGCGCACCCACCGCAGCGCCGCCAGCGCGTCCTACACACACACATACAACTGCTTTTATTAATTACACAGGCACACACACACATTTGTCAGACCCACACTTTCTCTATTTATTTCGACGCCTGGAATCCGGAACTGAAGCCAGAATTGTGCCACCTCCTTTCATTTAAAAATGAAATGAAATGAATTGTTGATAGAATTTTTTTCAATTTAACAAACTGGAAGGTGTTGGCGCAATTCTGGCTTTAGTTTCCGATCCAAGGCGTATATGTACAGAGTGAATTATGTGGCAAATCATCGGGTCTGACAACGACCTCCGAAAACAAAAAAATATAATTTCAGGATTTGTGTTTGTGTGTTTTAGAAAGAGCGATATAGCAATTATGGGCTCAGATTCGAATTCACCGCATCGATAGTCATAGATAAACATGTGACGAGTCTTAGGGTCAGACAATCTATTTTATTTTGTGCGCCTGTGTTATTTTTTTTCGGAAGCGTCTCCTCGTGATGGTAATAGTCCCATAAATGTATTAATTTTGATGCCTTTCGCGAGCTGAGTTTGTATTATCTAAGACTATTTGGAACAAGCCGCGTCTCTGGCGTGGTAGCTGATGTTTCGGCAAACATCTTGCCTTTCTTCAGAACGTACTGAGGAAGCCTACAAAAATAGTGTAGACTTTGAGGAAGGCGACATGTTGACCGAAACGTCAGAACCAGGCCAGAGATACGGCTCGTCCTGCCTCGGCGGTCCGTAAGTGTAGTGCTTGTTTTTATCGCGGGAGAAGGCGGTGATCTTCCCCCGCTGTATGGTGAGATCAGACCCAGACCTGCAGGTCGGATAGTGGAGTTCTCCCCGACCAGTTATCTCCCACCGCCGCCCCAGTCGGCCCATTGTGCACCGCCGCCCCAACCGGGACAAGCTCTAATCTCCTGACCAGCTTATATGACGGACATCAATATATGTCATTGTAGTGTCACACACCAGGAGGTCCAAGGTTTTGTGTTCCGACGGTGCCAGCTTTTTCAACACTATCCACTAGCTAGGTTGAATTCAGGCGGAGTCTGGAGGAGAATTCTAGAGATCTTTTCTTGTGATCGGAAGTTTATTGTGTTTTCTCCGATGAATATGGCGAATTTCAGAGCAGTATCCTTATAAACGAGCCACGGTCCGCGCGCATTTTTTCATTATACCTGCCCCTACACACTGTTAAAACGTATAACTACCACACAACCACACATGTTGGAAGACCAGTTAGGAGCTTAAGGACTTATCACGGGGGGGCGGTGTATCGCTAATCTGGGGAAAGGAAAACGCCAGGAAAGAACGTGCAAGTTGGCGCCGGATCTTACGATCTGGCGGTACAGGATGATCACCAGCTCCCGGAATAAAAGAGGGGGAACGACCGTGGCAGTCGGCTTGAGCGCGTGACGTGCCTTGAGGCCGTAGTTGCCGGGCATGGCGGCGTCCTCGGTACTGAGGAAGCCGAAGGGGCCCAGGCGGTAGTTGAAGGAGACGAGCAGCAGGTCGTGCTCCATGAGCAGCTGCGGCTCCACGAAGCGCAGGCCGCCGTGGCCCTCGAGGAAGGAGCCCCCGTGCATGTACACCAGCACCGGGTGGTTCTCAGCCCCCACGTGCGCGTACACGTTCAGGAACAGGCAGTCCTCCGACCCGGACTCCGACAGGTTCAGGTGGCTCACCTGCCGAAAAGAGCTCTGATTAACGCAGAAGTGGAGTGGAAAAGAAGAAAAAGAAGTTATTCCGACCCTCTACTCCGACTGATTCAAGTGGCTGACCTGCCAAAAAGAGCTCTGGTTACCGCAGAAGTGTATAAATGCATTGTGGAGAAGGAGAAATAGAAGTTATTCCGACCCCGCCTCTGACAGATTCAGGTGGCTCACCTACAACGCGGACAAAGCCAGAAATATCAGAAATGAAATGCAAACCCACCGTAGAGAAGGAGAAAAGAATTATCTTCCGCAAGAGAGTAGTTACATTTACAAATAAAACTATTCAATCGAGAAACATTTTTCCCGCACCGAGACTCGAACTCATGCTCATTGAGAGTTTTTTTTTCATTTTGTGAAAATGTTTTTTAAAAACATAAATCACATAATAATGTACGCTTGTTTTGAAAGTACGCATACACATACAAGAATAAGCAGTTCTCTGCCCCTACTCCGACTGGTTCAGGTGATTTATCTGCTACCCAGCGAATAGTTAAAAAGTTCAGGGTTATTGCAGGAATAGTGTGGTCCCTCAGTCGTACATTTCAAAGTCGTAAAACAAAATCCTCACCACAATAGACTGAAGTGGGAACTATCGGGACAGTTCTTCGAACCCCTTTGATCATCATGTACCTAATGTGGCTTCGCACATTTGAATGGCTGAAAACCAGAACAGTAATTATATACAGTTAATTATAAGTGATATTTTATAAATTATAAGAAATCTCTTTATTCAAATCATAATCATTGTAGAATCGTGGTGCTTTGTTTCTTTATTAAAACCAATTGCAATTGTTCATCAAAATCGCGGAAATATATTTACATCGAAATATACTCGAAAATAAACTCGTTTTTCAGGAATTTAAAAATTGCCAATTTTAACGTTCTGGTTTTCACCCAATCATTTAACTCACAAACTTATTGAATCTACTTAACGTGTCTGGTACTAAATACATTCATCTGTCAATCATGTTTCCTAACCAATGTTAAGATAATTCACTGTACCCTCAATACAGCGTACTGGGCTACTGAGAGCTTTCAAGACAAGGCGAAATTAATTTTAAAAATATGTGGGATATCCGTAGTGGAGAGGAGGAAAAGAAGTTACCCTCCACAAGAGAGTAGTTACATTTAGAAATACAAGTATTGACTTCTGAAAACACTTTTTTACAAATATATGAACAGTAACTGCAAATAACTGGAAGGTGGCTTTCCCCTTCTCCAAAACAGACAAAAGGATAAAGTTTCGAATATTTTTTAGGTTGACTGTTTATTGCAGCTCGGATAATTCGATGACTATTGTAGTTTGTATTGAGTGAAGAACCGCACACAGTCGGTTTGGCAATGTTAAACTATTGTCTAATTACACCATTTTTCACAAAAAGGTGAAAAATTAAGTATTCGATTATTGGATATGGATTACGAAGTTCGTACACTACCGCTAAAACTATCACTTTGATCTAACTAATGGAAATAATAATGGTAGGAAGCATGCAATTAGTGCTTCAAATGACTGAGTTTAAATTAGATCACAAAATGTTCCATTGACAATCTATTAAAATTTTCATAAAATAACAAATTACTTGTCCGTTCACAGAAGGAAGAAGGTAGTTGAGTAAATAATTGTATTTAATATTTCGCAAGTGTTATTTTTACAGAATCGTCTTTTTGCTAGAAATAGTACAATCTACTTGAAAATATGATACTCTTTATTCTTAAAAAAATAACATTTTACCTTGAATCGTCTTTCATTGCAGCTCAATACAATTATTGTAATTTTAGTAATATGTCGGTCAGTGATCTTAGGATTACTCACAATGAAATGCAAAATTGTGTCTCGTCGCTTGCCAGGAGATAAGGGTAAGCCAGATTTTGAACTTTGACCATCTTGTAACGAAGAATCATTTGCATCACACACGCAATACTTTCGTAAAAAAATATCTGCATGTAACATATTGTAGTATATGAAATTCAGAAGTCCACTGTTTCTTAAGTTTTATATTTAGGGATCTGCAACGGTATTTCCAATTGGTCACCTACAATCAACTCCGCGACGTCATTTTGATGTTCACTTTAGTGAAGTAAAAAAATTAATTTCAGAGAAGTAATAAGTTTGTTTCAAAATGTATCTAAATATTTGATTTACCCCCAATGACCGAACGCAATGACTCTAAAAAGAGACTCCGACTCAATAGATTTGGAGCAAATTGTGACGTGCAAAGAAAACAAACTGGAATATTGACTCTCACATTTTAAGAATAAACAAAGTGTTTAGCAGAAGAAAAGTTATACGTTTAAGTATTTAAAAATGTGTAAAATTTGGCACACCTCAAACCATTTTTATTGTCTAAAGAATGATCATGTGTAAACACGATTATGATTCGGTAGTTTTGTGAAGCCATTGCTGAGTCAAATACGTATTCAAAATTCAAACTTAAAAACACTTCACATATCATGTTATGTTAATTACTTCTAACTTTGATCCGGTTCTCCGGAAGGCATTCACTTGCCAGTCAATTACTCTAGAGCTGAAGGCATCCTATTGAGTTCACCGGAAATGAAAAGTTAGTTTTGAAACTCGCCTCAGAGACGGTATCCTTCAGGCACATGACCTGTAGATTGAGAGAGATATTTTACTACCCATTTAGAATTGTTGCAGGATTCGTAGCAATTGCTAACTTGAGCTGGAAACTGAGAGTGGTTAATGAAACTACGGTTGATCTCAATTAACTAACAAAGAACCTAGAGTATAATTCTACTTTCATAGAAATGTTCAATACAACATTGGTTTCTGTCCAATTGGGAACATTCACCTTCCTTTATAATATGGTCTCGATCTTTCAGTTGATACAATGTTTCCAATACAAATAAAAATAGGTGTAAATTTCGAAGGATATTACACACTTTCATTGAAATTTCATTAATGTAGTTAAGCAAAACAGATTAAGTGTAAGGTGACGTGAATCTCTAGTCGGCCAAGGCCCGCATCGGGTTGTCACACCAAAGGATAGGACAGGACAGGACAGGACAGGACAGGACAGGACAGGACAGGACAGGACAGAACAGAACACGACTCCTAAATCCCCTCTATACTTCTTATAAGTCAGCCAGAGTGAGGAAACCTGAAACCCACAGTGAGTATTCAAAAAATCCAAACTTGTGTCAATAGTGGAACTCATTGACTAACACTGAATTCAAGTATTAACAATTTCAAAAAATGCAGTTAAAGTATAGTGAAATGGGGACAATCTTGCGATACCAAAAAGAAATTTCATCTGATGGTGTATTTAGATAACTTCATTAATTCAAACTAGTAAATGTGAGAAAAACCTTTCGTAAACATGTCTCATTTTATTTTCTCTTTGTCAATTCCTTACATATGAACATACGTTGCGTATTTATTTACAAGTGCCTAATCAGATAATACAAGTAACACTATATCTGTAACAAAAACATAACTTTTAAACTTTATTATCTTGAACTACTTAAAAAAATCATTTAAAATTTGTATAAGTAAATTTGTTAGTTATTGTATGAATCCTTTATATTTCAAGTTTCATATTGGATTCATTATAATGCAGTAAGGATAACTTGGATACTTTTTCAGAACACACACCAGAGAAATAACTCTCATTGGCTTCCTTTTCATTATGGCTTTCTTAATAGACTGTCATTCAATTATGAATTTCTTGGAAATTCCTAGAGAAGATAATCTTATTAAAATATATAGATATATTGAGAAAAGCTAGTTCCACTATTACATCGAGGCAACAAAAACTTATAAGTTGACGTCGAATGCATTAAAATGGTGTAATGTAAACTACATAATGATAATTTAATTATTTTCTTGTCAACTATACAATTACAACAATTCGCTTTCTAAATGTGAATTTTCCAACAACAGAATTTAGTACGTTTCTACAGTTCAAACTGAGCGAATTCCCTGAGTCCTGAGAAACATTCTTGCACTGGGGTACACAAGTGTGGTTATTCTTTCCATGATTCCAAATCGATTGTCTAAATGTGCAAATTTCAAGAATATGAAAGTGACTATTAGTAACTGGACAACATTTTTTCCCTAAGGGTTTTTCCAGTTGACAGCTTGATACCCTTTCCGTCCCGATGGGACGCATATTCGACAAAACCTTAGACACCAATACACTTGCGGGCTTCTCTCATTTGGGGTGAACAGAACGCGAGGTTCTCCAAGACAACACATTCATGAGAGACAAACGACAAACAAGTACGCCTAATGTTGGAATCGAATCCGCGCCCCTTCGGACAGAAGCGCTGAGTAGGTACATGCTCTTATCCACCTTGGCCATCCATGTCGGCTACTGCACAATCTGCTGTACTGTTTTACTATCGAACGATAAATGACATTAACAACCCCCTAGGTGTTTGAGTACGCGGGGCAACGAAGTCATGAAATTCGCGTGATACTGCCTGAAGTCATGAAGAGGAAGAACTGAAAGACCTCAGCAACGAAGGCAAATTATTTTAAAAAATGTACCGCTTGATACAATACAGCCATGCTGATAGGCAAATCTTTGATTTGACTTAGATGTAAACATGAATTGTGAACTATAAACACGACCTACTTATGATTTATAATGTCACTTTTTTCCCGTGTAACAGCAGAGGGGCAAACTTACCCCTAGCCAAGATGCATTCAGAGCTGTGTCGCAAATTGGAGGCGGAAACGGCAAACCTTTCTCCGGTAACATCGGGAAAGACGTAGGAACAAAAGATAATTTTTTCTCAAAGCGCGGATATTAATTTTTAAATTATATTGTATTAATTAATTAACATTGTTTAAGTCATTTTATTATTATTATTATTATTATTATTATTATTATTATTATTATTATTATTATACACGATTTAAAGTTCAATGATAGCAAAAGATTAATATCAAACTATACAATTTTCGAATAAAGAGTATCGGTAACAATATTAGACGGTAAAAAGTTCCCTAAAGTAAAATAACATATGAAAGGTTAAACTGTGACTCTCATATAAAAAATACTGTCTTTATGCGATGTTATTAGCCCTTCTCGTACCACCACCAGTCGCGCCCCACCACCCACCACCCCTTTGCAGAAAAAGAGCGTTTTTTAATTTTCACATTTTCGCTGTGAAAAAATTACAATTTAAAAAACCATTTTTTACATATTCTCTTCACCAAATTAAAACAAAAAAAATGAGCTTAATTTTTCAGATTCTTAGAATATGGAAACCGGCACGAAAGAAATCTGAAAATTTCTATTCCAAACATCAATTTTTCTTCCTTTTCCAAATACTGAGTCCAAAATAACACGTTTTTGGCTGTGAAGGGTGGAGGTACTGGGAGGGGGTATGAAACACTCCAAAAATCTTTATCTTTAAGTCACAGTTTAACTAGTCAAATATTATTTGATTTTGTGGAACTTTTTACCATCTCCACAGGGAGTACCCTCCGTCTAGTACAGAAGAGTGTTGAATTTTGGAAGATCAGTTAAAAATTAGAGGGGATATGGAGGAAATGGGTTGACACCCTCTCCAACGGAACGACCTCCGGTGAGATTTGAAAGTCTAACGTTAGGTGATAGTGGTGTGATGGAAAATGGTAAAAACCAAATGATACGGCCTCTGGAAAGTTTGGTAGGTCAGTTTAAACTTGGATGACAAGTCGGAAATGGATTGACCCCAAACGGTACTTCCTCCTGTGGGTTTGGAAGGTTAAATGATAGCTGGAAATGAGTTGACCCACAGAAGTGCTTCCTCTGGTGAGTTTACAAGGTCAAACACTAGATGGGGTGCACTGTAAATGGAATGATACCAAACGATACTTCCCGTGGTTAATTTGGAAGGTCAAACATTAGGTGAGGTTCGCGGGAAATTAATTGACATAAAAAAGCACTTTTCCTGGTGAGTTTCGAAGGTCCAACGTATGTGAGGTTTGCTGGAACTGTGTTAACACAGAATAGCACTTCCTCTGGTAAGCGTGGAAGGACAATCATTAGTTGAGATGCACTGGAAATGGATTGGTACCAAACGGCATGGCTTTAGGTGCGTTTGGTAGGACAGTTCCAAAATTACGGATAGTTGGATACGTGGAAGTGGGTGCTTCCTCCGGCGAGCTTGGAAGCTCAAATGTTAGGTGCGGTTCACCGGAATTACGTTAACACAAATCAGCACTTCGTCTGGTGAGTTCGGAAGGACACTAGTTAAGCGAGGAGCCCCTGCGGCGGGTGGCGCGGTGGGCGTGGTACCTGCAGGCAGGGCGCGCCCTCGCGCACGGCGTCCAAAGTGCCCTCCCAGGGCCTCTTGTCGGCCGGCGGGCGGAAGCGGCGCTCGCCCACGGGCGCCTCGGCGTACGGCACGCCCCGGAACGCCCTGAAGAAGCGGCCGTGCGCC
>BOPP01000047.1:8211491-8231735 GCA_017312745.1 Gryllus bimaculatus | reverse complement strand
ATTAGCTTTGAGATACTAGAACGTGTTAGGTAATAAGCGGTGGAATGTTTAATCATAAATTTATTAAAATGCCGCAGTAAATAGTGTTTGTTTCGCCGAGAACACTCTTGTCTCGAATTGATGAGTGTCTTTCTCGGAAAAAGGATAATTGTTTTGAGGACTGAAAAGTTAGGCAACTTTGTTAGTCACGGTGAAATTGTATTGGTGTCACAATGGCATTTTGGAGCCAACAGTACATAACATTTTTTGGCTAGAGAGAGTCACAACACAAGATTGCCTTTACATCATTTTGTGGCTCCATAGGATCCAAAATTAAAACAGTTCGTCAAAAGTCAGACATGACTGTGGCTATACATGAATTTTGTATGTGTATTTTGTACCACTTGGTTGAAATCATATGTTAGAGAATTAATTGATTGGCATATTGTAATTTTAAAATCTTCTTGGTTTTAACGGTTAAAAAATTCTGCTGTGATTTCTGTTTTAACAATTATTTGTATATTGCTCAGAACCTGGAAATTAGGCTCAAAAGTATTATATATCTTTTGGTGTAGATCGTAAAACATTGAATAATTAATTTCAGTTTTTTGTTTCAGAAATTGTTCTCGGAATTTGTGTTGTTTTTGTATTGCTACTGGGCAGGCCTAGATTTCCTCACATACAAACAGATTTATAGTAACCCCTTTTTATGGAATAATGGGGCCTATTAAATATTTAGACGTATTTTTAGATAAAAGACTAACCTGGAACCACACATTTTCGAAAAATAAATAGTTACATACGGAAATATAGTTAAAATTTACTCATTTATAAATAGAAAATCTTCCTGTTAAAATTGAATATGAGATGTTATTATTCAAATTTATTATTTTACCATCCTTTAACTCACTCATCGCCCAATTTGGCTCAATACTGCAGATACACAATAAGAAAATTACAAGTTAAGCGCAAAATAAATGCCCTTAACGGCAGTACTCGAACCTTTTAGTTTTACCAATTCCAAATTATAGAGAATTACAGGTAGGTTAAGATTACAAATCATATATTGAAAATGTCACAAAACTTTACTCTCACTGAAGTTTTCTCCCGTCACTCAAAAATTAGTTTAGGCCGACATGTTGTTTAATCCTTACAGAATAAAATCCAAATTTCTAAATGTAAATTGCGTTCACCGCTAGTATTAGTATTATTAATATTGATTTCCAGAAAAAAAATTTAATTAAAACAATATATTTCAAATTAAAACAAAACTATTTTAAACTATCAATTACTAATTTGTGTTTATGAGTTTACATTTAGCAAAACCTGTAGTAACTGTTAATTAAATTGTATCAAGCTCTTCAAAGGTCTTCTGCCGAACAATAATAAAATAAATTAAATAAATAAAAAATAAAGAAAGAAAGAAAGAAAGAAAGAAAGAAAAAGAAAAGAAAAAAAAAGAAAAAGAAAGAAAAGAAAGAAAAAGAAAGAAAAAGAAAGAAAAGAAGAAAAAGAAAGAAAGAAAGAAAGAAAGAAAGAAAGAAAGAAGAAAGAAAGAAAGAAAGAAAGAAAGAAAAGAAAGAAAGAAAAGAAAGAAAGAAGAAAGAAAGAAAGAAAGAAGAAAGAAGAAAGAAAGAAAGAAGAAAGAAGAAAGGAAAAGAAAGAAAGAAGAAAAAAGAAAGAAAAGAAGAAAGAAAAAAGAAAGAAAGAAAGAAGAACGAAAGAAAGAAGAAAGCAAGAAAGAAAGAAAGAAAGAAAGAAAGAAAGAAAAAGAAAAGAAAGAAAGAAAAGAAAGAAAGAAAGAAAGAAAGAAAGAAAAGAAGAAAGAACAGAAAGAAAGAAAGAAAGAACGAAAGAAAGAAAGAAAGAAAGGAAAGAAAGAAAGAAAAGAAAGAAAGAAAGAAAGAAAGAAAGAAAGAAAGAAAGAAAGAAAGAAAAGAAAAGAAAGAAAGAAAGAAAGAAAGAAAGAAAGAAAGAAAGAAAGAAAGAAAGAAAAGAAAGAAAGAAAGAAGAAAAGAAAGAAAGAAAGCAAGAAAGAAAGAAGAAAGAAAGGAAAGAAGAAGAAGAAAGAAAGAAAGAAAGAACCGAAAAGAAAGAAAGAAAGAAAGAAAGAAAGAAAGAAAGAAAGAAAAGAAAAGAAAGAAATATATAAAATTACTGAAATGTGAATGATTTAGTGTTATCTAAATAACAATAGATCGCTACTTCCGGAGACACCCCTGATGCAAATTGAGCTGGTTTGTGGTGTAGTGGTGTTTGTTTTTTTTCAAGAGAGAAATGTTGTGTGAAATCAGATTTTCATATTAAACTTCAGGTCTCTTGCAATGGGATTGCGTGGTAGAATTACAAATTCTTTAATTTATTTTTTGATTGATCCCTTTTGGAGCTGATCCTAAAATAGATAGAAATTCTGTATAAAATCAGTTACAGCACTCTTGCCGGAAAAGGATAATTGTTTTGAGGGCTGAAAAGTTAGGCACTTTGTTAGTCACGGTGAATTGTATTGGTGTCACAATGCATTTTGGAGCCACAGTACATAACATTTTTTGGCTAGACAGAGTCAGTCACTAGGGATTGCTTTACATCATTTTGTGGCTCACATAGGATCCAAAATTAAACAGTTCGTCAAAGTCAGACATGACTGTGTGCTATACATGAATTTTGTATGTGTATTTTGTGACCTCTTGGTTGTGAAATATATATTAGAGAATTGAATTGATTGGCATATTGTAATTTTATAATTGGATAAATCTTCTTGTTTGTAACTGTTAAAAATCTGCATGTGATTTCTGTTTAAAATTATTTGTATATTGCTCAGAAACTGGAAATAGGCTCAAAAGTATTATATATCTTTTGTGTAGATCGTAAACATTGAATTAATTAATTTCAGTTTTTGGTCAGAATTTGTTCTCGGAATTGGTGTATTTTGTATTGCTGCTGGGGCAAAGGCCAATGATTCCCCCACATACAAAGATTTATAGTAACCACTTTTTATGGAATAATGGGCTTATTAAATATTTAGACGTACTTTTAGATAAAAGACTAACCTGGAAACCACACATTTTCGAACAATAAATAGTACATATGGAAATATAGTTAAAATTTACTCATTTATAAATAGAAATTCTTCCGTTAAAGTTGAATATGAGATATTATTCAAATTTATTATTTTACCATCTTTAACTCATGCCCAATTTGGCTCAATACTGCAGATACAACAATAAGAAAATTACAAGTTACGCAAAATAAATGCCTTAGGCAGGTACTCGAATCCTTTTAGTTTGTACCAAATTCCCAAATTGATTGAGAATTACAGGAAGATTAGATTACAAATCATGTATTGAAAATGTCTCAAAAATTTTTCTCTTCACTGAACTTTTCTCCCTCAACTCAAAAATTTAGTTTAGGCCGAAATGTTCAGAATAAAATCCAAATTTCTAAAATATAAATTGCGTTCACCCTAGTTATTAGTATTATTAATATTGATTTCCAGAAAAAATATTTAATTAAAATCAATATATTTCAAATTAAACAACTATTTTAAACTATCAATTATTAATTAGTGTTTATGAGTTTACATTTAGCAAAAACCTGTAGTAACTATTAATTAAATTGTACTCAAGCTCTTCAAAGGCCTTCTGGCCGAACAATAAATAAATAAAGAAAGAAAGAAAAAAATATAAAATTACTGAAATGTGAATGATTTAGTGTTAATTATATAAAATTAGATCACTACTTTCGAATTTCCTGATGCAAATTGAGACTGGTTTGATGTGTAGTGTGTGCTGTTTTTTTTAGAGAGAATAAGTTGTGTGGTAAATCAGATTATTCATATTAAACTTTCAGGTCTCTGCAATGGGCATTGCTGTGTAGAATTACAAATTCTTTAATTATTTTGCATTGATCCTTTTTGAAGCTGATCCTAAATAGATAGAAATTTTGTATAAAACTCAGTACAGCACTCTTGCACTACTACTTCATAGTATAGTTTGGCTATGATAATTTGAATTTTTTATATTTAATAAAATATTTGTTATTGTTTTATATTTCTTGGTGCCTAGTCAGCCTCAAATTGCTTCATTGGCCATATCAGGAGACCTTCATTGCCGAAATGGCAAACTTAACATATTGGCAATAAATGTGAGGGTACCAAAACCTTGGTTACCACCAGAGAAGGATATTAATAATTCAATATTTTGGAAGCTTAGCATACTGAGGACTGGACAATATATTCATGTCATAGTTTTGTTAGCTTGAAATTCTTGAACGCCAACAGACAAAGCTTATATAAAATGATAGTACGCTGTTTTATCCTTGCGTCATCCAGGATTGACGTTAGTGTTTGTAAGTTTATTTTTTGCGTGACCATTAGGTAAACGATAAATATCTATGTCTAAAACACAGAAACTTGTATGTTTTCTTGGAGTATCTTTTTGTGCCGTATAATTACTGGCGATAAAAGTATCGCTTGATAATGATATTGATTGATAAAAAAGTACCATTCCTGTTTAAACTACAGAATGTTTTATTGAGTTCAACACCGAATTGATGTATTGGTTTTGGAAAATATCCTGACGTTTTCGGACTAATATTGTTCAGAGTGTTCAGAGTTCAAAGTATTTCTGTTTACGCTGATTAGTTTTTTTCTCCTTCTTCCCGCCTTGCATTTGTTTTGGTTTGGCGGTTTCTTCCTCTGCTGCTAATATCATCAATTTCTCTTCGGAAGGATAAATTTTATTATCAATTCCTCTCCATCGCTACTGAATTAAGTGGCACTCCTTCTTGTACCGCTCCCCGCCGAGCCCCGCCATGTCCCGCCACGTCCCGCCACGCCACGCCACGCCACACCACGCCACGCCACGCCACACCACGCCATGCCCCGCCGCACTACGTTGAGCCATTTCTAATTTTAAAATAACTAAATAGAATGAAATACAAGTAGTAGTAAGTTAATTGCATAAAATAACTAGTAGAGCAACAGAATGACACACTCTTTCTCGTATTATGACTTTAAGAATACTATAGAAGAATAAAACCTGGGCTTATTTACAAATTTTAGATGAAAAAGTATATGTTTTTCAGAAAATGTTGAGGGTTTCTGAAAATGCTCAATTTTGAGCACATTTTCACAGAAAGGTTTTCTGGAACTTTTATCAAACAATATTAGTAGCTATAATTGCAATAAAGCAAGAAGACCGCCGATAATAAGTAATTCTGAAAATATTGAAAATAACAATTACCGACACAAACAAAAACCAAAATACCCTACGTTGATACTGAGCTTTTATACCCATGTCGCAGTGAAATTTTTCGCATTAGATGCATTTTAGCCTCCATTTTAATACGGCCAGAAATTTGAAAGTGAGCGCTGCGCTCATCCCTCGACCTAAATTGCGTTAGTATCTAATCTGCAAATCATAGATACACTTTTAAATTCTGCCCGTTCAAGCAGCGCGTTTCAAGAGAGCAACGCCAACCTCTGCCGGTCATGGTCTCTGCAAGCGCCAACGACTCATGTGCCCACGTTGAAATAGTACCCCAGCCATCGCTTCGCGCGCTCCTGGACGTGTAGTGTGGACTCCTAGAGCCTCGTACGGTGTCTCTTGAAACGCACTAGACTACGCGAACTCTACTCCACTCTCCTGCTACACCGCTGCCAAACGGCGCTTCGACTTCAAAATGACTGCCGCCTGAATTACATAACTATGACTAAATGTCTGTAATTATATACATCATGTTCATGATTATTATTCCTTCGTTATTATTTATGAACCTTCCAGAGCGCTCTGGACATAAGGGAAATCATTATAATCATAATCACCCCGTTAACATACGATTTCAACCCCTAACAAAAAATTAACTTTTGTGTAATACCTATGCAACAATATATTTGATTTGATACAAAATGAGTGTCAACATTTTGACCGTTTACAAATATTATTAATTACTAAAATAGAATCATAACTAGCCTAAATTTTCCTATAGATTTTCCAATTGTATGGTGTTTTCTCAATATAGTCAGATACGAAAATAAGTGAAAGGTATGTTGGAATCATGCAAAAAATGGTATATTGAAAATCAATCGATGGGTAAATTGCTTTACAACAGTCGTCTATTTGTTTATCGTCAAAAAACAGAAAAATGTGACCTAAGCAAAGAAGCATTATCTTTCCAATATAAAATTAGAGTTACTGCAACAACACATACTTTCTTTTATTATCAGAAATATTTACGTAATATTGAAATATGGTAATTTGTGCTATACTAAAAACTCAGTTATTAAATTAAAAAGTCCAATTCAAAAGATGCGTCTTTGCAAGGATCAGTAATCATATCTAACTCTTCAAATGAAACAAACATTAATACATTTAACTATTACAGTATTTACAGCATAAACAGAAAAGAAAGAATAATATTTCACTCAAGCTTGTCTTGATAACATCAAAGAGAGCTATCAATTTCTGAATACAATATTCGGCAATCAAAATTTCTTAACCCATTAATTGTCATGATCCCCAATTGGGTAACTCAGGCCTTTTTCTTTGTTGCGTGATATTGTGTACTTTAACTCGCGAAGTTTATTTCTTCAATAGTCGATAACAACCTAAACGAAACATATAAGAAAGTTAGATGCCAGATGCTGATTTAGCTATAATCGCTGAGATATTGTACACTCCTGACATAGGTGTACGCATTACCTGCGTATGTTCTAATCTTCATCTAATACCGTGCTTACTTGCTATATGTCTTTGTTGATGGGAGAGGTTGGTGTAATGCAACCGCTTGACGGAGCATATGCAGCTATGTTCAAACGGTTTTGTTACTTTTTATTTAAAAAAAAGCCCATATAACCAACGGTTGACAATTTGGAGCGTTCTAGTAGTATAATTTAGCAACCCAAGAATTAATTAGCACTCAAAGTTCCAAAAACATGCTGCCAGAGAGCTCCAAAAATGACCAAATTAGTATATAGTTAAAGAGAAATACGTTTGTAAAGAGAATTGGAGATTGAGAATGTGAAGTAAAATAGCTATTTTACTTTGTCTGTTGCCTTTATTTACATTGGATAAGTTGTGATTGTGCAATTTCATCTTGTGTCAATCAGAACGCCGAGGTAACGAATAGATGAATTTAGTGGACGACGAATGACAGACGAGGAGAAAGTTTAGACTGAAGCGAGAGGGCGCCGGGAGAGAACAGGTGCGGCGCGACGTGGTGCGCGAGTTGGGAGGCCCAGAGATCGATCGCTTCTGTGAGGTGGCGTTCTGACAGGTTCGCGCTCACTCAGTTCGCTCACCCACTGGTCGCCGTTCACGCCGTCCGTCGCACACTCGCGTCTGCGCTCGTTTACTCCCTCACGAATGCATTTCTTTGATTGATTGATTACTATTGATTCTGGGCGCGTCAACCGCTAAGGTCATTAGCACCGTAAGTGTAGTGCGTAAGTGGTTTTTGCTCGGGACCTGTATGGCATCTTGCCCCGATGGATGGCGAGATCCGGCGCCGTCCTACCACCAGTTAGAGGGATTTTCCCACACCAAGTATCTCCCACCATCACGGCACCGCCTCAGTCAGAACAAGCTCTAATCTCCCCACCGTCTCCTGCCATATGTAATAGTGTAGTGCTTGAAAGTGTAAATGTGTGAAAGGGGTAAGATAGGACAATGATTGGGATGGAAAGATCGCACGCGATCCGTGACCCGTTTGATACAGTACTGCTCCGACATTCGCCTGGTGTTGATCGGGGAAACCATGAAAAACTACCGATCAGAGCAGCTTACTGCTAAAATTCTCCTCCAGACCGCGACAGATCTCAACCTAGCTATCTCGCCAGCGTCGAAAATCGTGCCACCGCTGGGACTAGAACCCCAATACCTACCGGTTAGAGGTACTGCCGTGACAGCAGTTAATGGTTTGAACCACCTCTCCCAGTGCGAATTTTGTGATTAGCTTCTTTGCTAACTCGCTCACTGGGTGACTACAAGCTGAGATGGCTCAGTGGGATCATTTCATTTACTTGTACAACGTGGCTGATCGAGAGGTTGTAGGGTACAAGTTCCGACTATCACGGATTTTCGACAATGTCGTCATATAGAGGTCGAATTCAGTTACTGCCTAGGGAGAATTCTGACGGCCGGATGCATTGATCGGAAGTTTTCTATGGTTGCTTCGATCACTACCGGGAGAATGCCGGAGCTACGGACCGCCCGCGATCTTTCTTTCCTCATCCTTGACCCCTCTTCTCCCCTTTGGTATACATATACTTTTACATGCCCCACATTAACTGCAGCTGGCAGTAGGGAGTTGAGAGATTGTCCACGCTGGGGAGATACCTGGAGAGGAAGAGACGGGCAGTGCGGCGCCGGATCCTACGATCCAGTGGAAGAGGAACATTGTCATAATCCGGCTCTCACATGCACTACACTCACGGGCCAAAGCAGTAGAGACGTCTGGGTACCTACATTCTAACTCGCTAAACCACACTTTCTCTTATCCGCTCATTTCCTCACTCGATGGTCCGTAGCGTCTTCTCTCGTCTGCTCGGTTTTTTCACTCGCGTCTTTCCTTAGCGAAATGTTCCTGGGATCGGTCATAGTATTAAAAGTATTTCTGGTCTAATAGTGAATAAGGCTTAAGAACCCAAGTTCAGATATGAGAAAAGTTCTTTATATTAGTTAGCTTATAAATAATTGATCTCGCAGTTAGATTTGGAAATACTACGATTTGTCTATATTCACACATTTGAAATGTATACTGAAAATTTTATAATATTTTCGTGTTGCATTGGATGCCAAAGAAGAAATGCCTTCCAGTAAACACTAGCGAGGGATGTTGTACATTTCAGTTTAAGAAGCTTACTCCTTCATCCCTTTACATTTTAACATATTGGTTTCTAGAGGTTCTCGCCAACCAGTCTTTAAAGAGGAACATTTATCGCAAATTATTACTTGTGGACGCGTCTTAAAGGTTTGAAGTACCTTACATATACTAAATGTCGTTGACATTTATAGAAGAAATAAAACGTGCATGACATTGAAACAGTTTGTCAGCAGTATCAGAGTACTCATTTCTGCAGATTATGAGAAAAAAGAACTCACTAGACAGTACCTCATTGGTGCAACACGTTTTCGTCTTGTTTCTATCAAAGCAGTCTCGTCAGCGAAATGAATCTTCCGTTAATGAAGGCGACGGGTGATTTGTGATATTGTGCTATGCTGATGAGGCCTTTTCAAGCCACCTCGCTTTAGGAGCTGCGTTTGGCAGGTCCTCGAAAGTTCGGCAACTTGCATGAAGGGTGCGTTGTCTCCCTGCTGTCCTTTCGTGGCGTCACTATCGTAGTGGAAACAAAAACTTTGGATTATGCATTGCAATGACTAATATTCACATAGCGTATAAAGAGTAAAATATAACCAACTGCTAATAAAATACAAAAGAAACGTTATTTAATTTTGTAATAAGAGTTTTCGTGTCTCGACAAAATAATCGTGTAACTCGATTTTTCATGTCTTCCATTTACGAGTTGCATTTTTTAAAATGCATCATTTCCTACTTTGAACAATAAAATTGAGTGAAAAACAGGATCTGCCAAATACAATTCTAGCAGTTGTTTTAATCAATAAAGTAGGTTTATAATACGATTAATTAGTATTGGTCTTGTTCTTGGGTGAATCCTCTGTAAAAATTACAAAAATCTCCAAATATTCGTATTTTTTCTGTTTCTTTCTCAAAGTACTCTAAAACTAAGTGAGCATTTTCATGGAAATTTATAATATTGCTAAACGTGTAAATATATTCTGCGTCAATTAAGTACCAATGCCTTGCAATTTGCCAAAGTTGCCTTGATGCTACGTGCAAAAAACGTGCAAAACCGCCAATGTTTTACATTTTTTTAAAAATCTCATTTCCCTTTGAAATAACTAAATATTGTATATCTTAAACAAAGTTTGGTTTTTATTCGTCTTGAATCTTTTAGACAATTTTTTACTTGCTCGTTTCGGATTGGGTAGTTCAGGGCATCAACGATGTCACTGCAGTGCCTTTGACTGAGAGGTCCTACAGTTCGAGTACCGACGGTAGTAGGATTTTCGACACTATTTTAATATCAGGTGCATGCCGTAGAAGTACCCCAACAAACGAACCATGAGGTAGCGCACGAGTTTCCTTTCTCATTTCTTGTCCTATTCCCACCACTTACACACACATGCCAAGAGACCAGTTAAGAGCTTAGAGCTTATCCAAGCGGGGACGATGACCCGATGGAGGGAGAAACCTGATTGAGAAAAACCTCATTACGTTTACATAAAAATATATTTTGTCAATGAATGTATGATTCCCCTGAATTTTATCAACAAAGCTTTATACAGGAACTGAAATAATGTTGTCTATCATCACTAGAAAATATGTCGGTGATGAACATTTATTGGTTATTGTAGATTGGTTATTGCTGTCAATATGTCAGAGAACACCATTCCAAAAACAATACATTCCATGGAGTTGCGCTTCAAAAGAAAAATAACTCTGTGTGGATGTGGATAGTATTTATTTTAATACAAAATCATTATTTATTTTTTATTTAGAATTGGGAGTTATACTTTTCAACATGAACTGAATTTGAAATGAGCTGTAGGTACTTTGAAATGAACTAATAGGAACAATTCAATATTTGCTTTCTGGAAAATATTTAAGAACTTCATTGTCAGTGCGTATTTTCAAAAAAGTAGTGGAGCAGGATGTCTTCTGTTTCTGAGGAGTCAAGGATATATTTTGTCTTAATGGAATTACATTGCTGTCAATGAGTCAAGACATTTAAAATGCGTTTCGAAAGAAAGGATTCCTCTAAAATATTTCTTCTTTCAGATATGCATTCTCTTTACAATGGTATAAAACTTTTATAATACTTTTAATATAAAAGCTATAAAATACATAAATACAATTTAGCATCACACACTCAAATTGTAACAATTCCTTGTTTTCTTTCGAACTCAATTTACTCGTGGACCCGTGTATATGGTCAATATAGTAAAACTAAGAAAGAATCATAGAAGCAGCGTTCACGTACACCTGGTCTAACAGAAGTGCAAGAAATCGATTATTTGCCTCATGCAATAATTATTTTTCTGAACATTTTTCATTTTATTGACGAATAAAGAAATGCGTGTGGGTACATGTAAATCGTGTTTAAAATACCAGCTATTGACAAAAATAGAATTTAACAGCTCTCGATGAAGGGTCGTTCGCTATCGTCATGCAAAGCTACCAACCGGAGCAAGCTCGGCGAAGTATTTCTTGAGCGAAGACATGTGGCACGAAATGCTCTTTTATTGAAAAGCAATTCTTATAGCACAAAACGCAATGTTGCCAGACATCGGTTATAGTATTTCTTAGAGGTAAGAAGAAAGGAACTCTCAGATCATAGTGAACAATAAACGGGACAATTTATGTAATAATGTATTACACTCGATATGGTGCTCATTTTGTGAACTAATTGTAATGATTCGTTTTGTTTCCGGGCGCGTTATGTTAAGGTAATGGTCCCGTAAGTGTATTGCATTGTATATCTTGGAGGTGACTGGTTCTTCCCCACCAGAAACAGGGAGACCGGCTCGACCTACAGGTTTGCGGGAGATTCCATCTTTTAGGTCTCATGTAAGTGTGTGTGTAAGAGACAAGGGACAAGTATGAGGAAGAAAAGATTTCGCATGGGTCATGGTCATCTTTTAGGGTACTGCTCTGGCATTCACTTCAAGACACTGCCGAAACTACCGTTGAGAGCAGTCTATGCTTAGAATGTTACTCCACACAGTCCTGACATAGCTACCTAGCCAGTGTTGAAAATCTCCCACCGTCGGGTCTCGAAATCCGGGACCTTCCAGTCAGCGGTAGTGTAGTGACAGCAGTTGTTGACATGACAAACCCCAGCTGGTGCTCAAAAAATAAGTCTGTCTTTCTTAGCTCTTGATTTTTACATGAACAAAGATGCTCTAGATTAAAAAAATGTTAATCCAATTTCATAACGTTATGTGGGATGTTAAAAAGTTTGGAAACACCCCCACTAAAAATATTTTACGGAAAAAATGAATTAACATATTTATCAACTTTTACGCAACATTTGCAAATTAAGTCAGTTAAATAATTCTTATAGTTGAAAGTCCTAAACAGCCAATGAGTTGATGAAACAATCCCCAGCATCTTCCCTGCACATTCCAGGGCTTTCAGACCTTCTCTTCCATCTCCCCAATCCCCTGAACCTCCCCCTCCCTTTTAGGCACAAGCTCGCACATCCACGGTTCCACCCACTCATCCCCAGCTCCCCCCTCGCCCACAACGCTGCCTCGCACCACCCTCGTCCCTCTCGTCCACCACTTCGCGCCCTTTCCCCCCATTGTCCCCTCGTCCCCCTCGCCTCCCTCGTCTCCTTCGTCCCCTCGTCCCCCCTCGTCCCTCGGTCCCCCTCGTTCCCCCTCGCCACCCGCTCACCGCCCCCGCGCAGCCTATCTCTTCGCCGCGCACCCGCGTTGCGCCGCGCCGGGGCCCCCCTGCTGCATTAATCACCTTGCCTACCTTTGTGCACGCTTGATCAAGCTGAAGCTAATTGCCGCTGCCGTGATGAGCGTTGTGATAACGGGGATGTATTGATTAATGAGCCCTGGCCTAAGTTGTTTCGAATATGCGGGCTGCGCGTTAAAAATTTCGCGCCCTGTAATTAGTTTCCTGAGCGGGTAGTATTGTGCATCGGACGGCGACAAATGTTCCCGGAGAGCAGCTGCATATGTGATGTGCCAATCCTCCGACGTACCCTGTACTAGTCCTAATGCAATGTTAGTTGCATCCTTCGGAACGTTGGTTTCATTGATGGGCTCACGTGTATCAACATGTAACGTATTCGATTCTTGATATCTTACACATTGATAACTGGAGTTATTGGAAATTCTAGTTCGGTAAGCTCTGAAGCCAATAGATACGTAATTCACGTGAATAAGCCAAGTATTGGTGAATTTCATCATTACCCAATTGCCTTACATGTTGAATTTCTTCTGCCAAAGTTTGATCCTATTTAAATATCTTTTATGATTCTGTTTCGTAGATTATTTATTAATGAGTAACTTGAGTCAATATTGCTATTTGATAAAACTGGTGAAGGTGGGTATTTGTAATACGGAGGAGAGTTCTGAATTAGTCTATAATATTATGACGTTTGTCCATGGAAAATGTTTGCCTTTTGATCGTGCCTCCTTAGGCATGCATATTTGGCATCCAGCTATCACATTGTCAATGTTCTCATTTAATGACTACATTCTCTGCCAACATATTTAACATTATTCCTTACAATATGTTTATCAGTATTACAAGTTTTCATTACTCCATCAACTACTTATTGGAACCCTTGTGTTTCAGGAAACATACACCCCAATTTCATTCCCTGGATAGAAGTGTCTTAATCTAATGTTGGATTATTTTAGATATTGGGATTGATTCCATGAAGGACCGTGGTTTTGATATTTCTTTGTATGTTACTCAGAAAAAGGAACTTCAATGCTGGTCTTGTAATCGCTGTTGAACTCGCACCTCAGCCACCACCAGTGAATTAGTCAAATAATTGATAGAGCGCAGTATTCCAGTAGCAACGGAAAAAATCCATTCTTCAATGTACACTAGAAGAAACCTCCATGAATAGTCAGAGTTGGAAAAAATGGCGAATGTAAGCAAATATACACTACGAATATGCCGTAGATTCTAAGGGCAGAGATATCAACGTATTAACATGAGCGGTATATTTAAGCGGTGAAATGAATGACACATTTACATTTAGTATGTTATGAATGCGGGTTCGCGGCAGGTTTTCACGCGCAATCGCACACATACCCACACTCGCACTCGATTGTTGACTACGGTATTTCGCCTGCTTTAGATAGATCGAATAATCACCGATAACGCATGTGAAGTCAGTACCTTTCATTAAAAATTTCACAAACCTTCGTTGTGTAAAAACCGCAAATGTCATTCTAATTTAAAAAAACGTGATTTCTTTAAATAAAAATAAAAAAATAATATAATATAATTAATAGCATAACAAAGAATATAGTAGTAATCCATGAAACACAACAGTAATATCTAAAGATCTCTGATAAATGAAGTATTCAACAAATAGCATTCAAAAATAGATTCGAAAACTTCTTGTTCCACGAAAGCCGCATGCAGTGGCTGAAGCGCATTGTATATCTCGTACGGGAGGAGGAGCAGCAACTGTTCTTCCAGTGTTGCCTAGTACCAGCTTCTGTTCTATTACCTCCCACTTCCGTCCAATTGAGTCGCTTCGCGGACCACAGTCAGCTGATGCATTGCTTCACTCAAGCTTCTATTCATGTTCTGTGGAGAAGACGAGTTCATTGTAGCTCACAATGAAACGACGAAGCTACAAGCCCACGATTCTAGCCCTTGTCGACGGCGTTATTGATGAAAAGTACGGGCAAGTTCTCAAGAGAGCTTAGTTCTTTTTGTAAAATAAGCTAGAAAGAACTCCATTGAATGAATAAAATAAGACATGTTGAAAAATTGCTGTTTTGAGGAAATAATGTATATGCTGAAAAATGTATAGGTAGTTTTTGAATCTGCCAAAATTAATCTTATGTATGAATTATGAAGAAATGTGTATTTATTTGATACTAAACATCCATTGAAAAAAGAATTCAAGCCAAAAGACAATTTAAAAAATAATTACATTACATATAATAAATACAAAATAAGTACATTTTCAGGGCATTTGCCATAATGTGAAAATAACGTGGAATGGTCATATTTGATACGGAATTTATTTTTTGAAGAATGTTAATTAATTAATTAAGATTTTTATTATTTTTAAGCTGAAGAAAATATTGTAAACAGGAAGAAATTAAACATTTTACGAAAATGAAGATAACGAGAAGTATTTTTTCTTCTTGGCAAAAGACTTCCTACTTTGCTTATAGATATCTTTGGGCAGTTATTTACTGCCTTTCTGTGTATTATGAGGTACGTATTTACTTCTTTAAAAATATTTATTGTTCTTTTAATTTATTCTTTTGATGTTCTCTTCGACCTTGTAATGTTGTATAATAATAATAATAATAATAATAATAATAATAATAATAATAATAATAATAATAATATCTACAATTTCTTATACTTAATATAAATACCCTTTCAGTACTTAACAATTCAGATGCTACAACAGCACATGCTTTCACGCATTATTGGGAACAGTTACGTAATATTACAATATTACAATTTCAGTCCGACTTTCTTTGTACTCCATAGCCTGGAAGTAAAAAGAACGCTGAATATACAAGCCAGGTGCAAGTTAACAGTCAATATAGAATACGGTGAATATCGAATGTGGTGGAAGAAACATTCTTTTTTCATGGAATAGCTTTTGTTTACTTCTGCTCGTTATAGGTGAATCGTAGAAAACGTATTCGGAGGCAGAGGTCCATGTAGCAATTTTTACAACTCCAAAGTACTGAGCTGAAGGTAGAATCATATTTAGATACGCTGTATTTGTTCACCAACGCCCCTATGCAGAGATAATAAAGAGAAACGGTAAATGATATGCCGTGCTGTATGAATTTTGAACAAATCGGAGAATTAACGAGGCTTCAACATTTCAGCATTGCCTCACTGTGTGCGCTGCATGAAATATAATCCAAGTATATAGTATATAACTACAGTGTCACATGGTCATTACCACGGTTCTGATTCTGATGACATGTTATCTTTTCATTGGAGCATTCTAGACATAGCTAACTTCTAATTGAATGTATATCACATGTAGGTGATAGAAATGTAAAATTATTGGATTATGTTTTGCAATATTTCAATTTTAGGTCATGTGTTGAATCTTTGAATCATTTTGATATTTTTGTAATTTTTATGCATTTTGTTTCCTTTCGTGTTTTTTGTTAGTGAATGTTTCATGAAGTTACAATACAACAATAAAACAAAGCTTTTTGTTGTATCATCAGTTCATGATGAAAGGACTACTGCAGTGGACTCTATTTTTCGAACTCTCAAAATTGCATATATCATCGGTAACTTCCTCGATCTTTCAAAATTGTTGGTTGGAAGATAGGAGCCATGAATTACATTACCTCCTAAAATAAATTATTTACATTAACTGAAATTTTATGTAAATATATTTTATTTACAATTGTAAAATTCATTGAATCAGTAACATTTTCAAACAAGCTCTTTCGTAGTTTTTTATAAATTTTGTCATTTCCCCTTATTTTTAAGTAATTTCCTCTTATTTTCAAGTCATTTTATAAATAATTTTCAAAGTATATTTAGGTCATCAGAATCCAAGCTCTAGTCATTACGTATTTATCCATCTATGCATAGTATATTCTGTGTATCTGCAGATACTGAATCTGTATATACTGCATATATCCATTTATCTGTACATCTTATATTTTTCCCGACTATAATATAGTTGAATGTATACTTTTATGAGCGAGTGAACGTATAAGATTAAAATTAAATAAATAAAGCCAAGATAATGCTCCATCCTTGTTCATCTATCAAAATTGAAACAAATTATAAGACCTCAAAATTACTATTGCAAAAATTTCATTTTTGACAAACTGAAATCTCTGAAAACGTTTTATTAATTGGCGTTCGTGAGTTATTTCCTATTTGTTGGTAAATAGGAGTATGATATTAAACTGAATTAATGTTGTTACATTAAATCACATATTTTATTATAATAGTGTTCCGTTGTCTTTTGATCCAGACAATATTATCGAGTTTCCTTATTTTCTGGCTACGATCTGCAGCAACGATTGGACCTACTACGGCATTCCATGATAAAAACAGTTCCGTGGGAGTAATTCCTAACTTTTTTCGTATACCACGATAACCTATAATATAAAACACTCTTTTCAACAGAAATTTCTTGGTTTATTTGTAAAGAGAATGGACACATTGTAAATAATTCCCTCTAAAACTCCTAATAATTATAAAACTGAACATCGTAATACTTGTAATCAATACACGAATGCAATTGGAAACACAGCATTATCATTCAATAACACGCACACTTTGGTCACGCTAGGAAATTCCAGGATACCCATTGAATATCCGCCTCAAGACAACGTCGTGTAAATAAGGGAAATTATGGGTGCAGGCCGGAAGGGTCTATCGGGTTTGGACGGAAGTACTCTGTTATCATTTCTAAATGACACCTCAACCAATAATATTACTCGTAGAATTATTAAGTGTAATTATAACAGAATATTCTTTATTAATTGTTTTGGCGTTTACCCTATTCATAAATACTATTACTATAATTCATAAATACTTCTATTTTCCATTATTGTTGGCGTTTTTGATAACAATTGATTCCTTCTCTATGTTCCACTTAGTCGACACAATTTCTAAGGAGTTTACAGACTTCCACTATGGAACCAACTTCTTTGTGATTGTTTCTGGCAGAAACTTTCTATTACACTTTCTTCAGTATATGAGATGTAACTATCAAAACTACATTTTTTTCTTTGTCCTGTCAGTTAAAACTGTTTGATCCGCAAATCGTGTGTCAGAATATTACCAGAATATTCGGGATCGCTTCGTTCTTGGCGGCATTTGGCGTACGGTTGGGTATTTTATGAACTTTTCAGGCGTTCTCATTTGTTATGCCTATTTCGCTAAGCACGTACATTGAATAAATAATTGTCTTATTTCTTGCGAAAATTAAATATCAGTAAATTTCTAGTCTGTCTAGTCTGTGGTTACTTGACTTTTTCTTGCAAAAGAAAAAGACTTTTTCTTGCATCCATCTACATACTCAATCTTCAGTTGTACATAGTTCTAGTTTGTTGTGCTTAATATTACGCATCTACGTACACTGCTTCTATCTCCGGTTTCATGTGATCTCTCTTAAGTGAATTTTATTTTCATGAATCTTTGTTGTTGTTTTTTATTACAAATATCATCTGAACTAAGTAACCTAGGCTCGCTATACCGGGCCCACATGTGAAGTGTATGAGTTAACGATGTAAGGGTTACGTGTTGTTTCGATAAGTGAATATATACAGTATTTGACAAGTCAATAGATAGCGCCACCATAGGCGATAAAAGACTCCCGTTCAAAGTCGTGACCGAAATAAGTATTTTATCATTATTCATTTATTCAGCTTTCTTTACAGCGATAGCTGATATATATATTCACGCACATCATTACAAAAGGTCTTCTTAAAAACTCCTCCCCTCTCTCATATATTCTTCCCTTTTTATTTACTCAGCTTTCCTTTCGCATTTACACAACTCCTCGTTCATATCCTCATATTTTACACATCTCCACCTTTCCACAATTAAACTAAATCATCGTTAAACTTTCTACTTTCTCCTCTCTAACATTACCTAATTCTGTGTCTCTTAGTTTCTGTATCCTCATCACATCTTCTTCTCAACCTCAATTGTCACAAAATACTTCTCTCTCTCTCTGTACCTCTTCATTATACGTTCTCCAAGTCCTCCAGCATCCCTCTACCAAATGTTCCCATGCCTCCGCATCACCTTCACTAGTCCCACACCTCCGGCCTGTTGAGTTTGATTTCCAAGTCCTGTCTCTAACGATTCAATGTAAGTCGGCCGATTCAATCAATTCATAACTCAAAGTCTAAACTAAAGAAACACATTGAGGAAGAAAGAGATTAAGGCTGGGCATGTTCTCGTAAAATGAAGTTTGAAATAGAAACAGTCGCAATATTATTGTTATACCGTGCATACTAACAGGGATACGCCCATCTATACATCTGTACTCCGTGAGTTAGGATTTCTTGAGTTTTCTAATATTAGGTCATTATTCAAACACTAAGGATTTTTGCTTAGAAAGAAACTTGAGGTTTCTACTGAACCAAATTGCATGTTCTTTTCTTTAAATGAAAGTTGATAGGACCTATATGTGTTATTATTTGCTCTTATTAACATGTTTCCTAGTACGAATATAAAATGCAATTATATATAAAATTAAAAGAATAAACTGTTATCTTCCGTCACTTATCCATTTCATTTTCAACTACATGCAATGTAGTTGGATTTGGTAATTTTCTTTGGCAAGTTGCAATCAATATCTAAAGTGCCTAGTCGACGGTTCATCATCTAACGAGAGGAAGTGTGCACGTGTGAGTTAGTGAAGAGAATTCAGCGCAATTTTTAGATTCAAAGATAAATGGGCGTTTTTTAATGAATTATTAGTTAGTATATATCAACGGTATGTATAAAAAGAGCTTCATGTCTTACAATAAAATTAGTGATTACAATTATTTGATGCATTATGTTTTGGTGTAAAGTGGGATTGAAGGAGTTTTTACAGTTCATAACAAACATGTCAAAATCTTTGTAAACACAAAACATTCCAATTCAAGTTATAGAAACATATTTCACAAAGTGATTGTATTGGTCCAGAATTTTTAAACTTCCCTCACTTCGTTATTCTTAGAAACCAAGTATTGAACGACGTGTCTACTACTCGTATTTTTTTGTGCGATGTCCATGTAGTTCAGGGATTTAGATATTTGTGATATTTCCTTCTTTCAATAGAAACTGGGCATAGGAAATTCTTCTGTTGGTTGAACCAGATTCAGCTCTTGTGAAATGGAAATTCACCCTATCCCTTTTGAACTTATTGCAAGACCTTATGCTACTTTTTTAAAGGTTTTTATAAACATACTAAATTACTTAAATACACTCTTTGAGTAATCCGGAATGATAAAAGGAAATAAGAAAAGAAATACTGCAATGAACATACTTTATTGATCACGTGAGATTACATTACCAACATGAATTCGTTTCCAAAATTTAATGATAGCCATGAAAGAGAATCGCAAAGTAGGAGAAGTGCTGACCCGGAATGATGCTTCCCCTACCGCGGTGGTGTCTGGTATCTGTGTCTGGTGGTGATTGTGTCTGGTGGTGGTGGCGACGGCGGTGGTTGTGGTGGAGGAGGCCATGCGCGGAGCGGGCTGGTTGGTGCGGGTGGCGGGGTGGATGAGGCAAAGTCAAAAAGGAAGAAACGCTGTCCCGAGAGGATGCTAACCTTGTTGCGTAGGCCGGCAGTGTATGGTGGTGGTGGAAACGTCGGTGGTGGTGATGGTGGTGGTTGTGGTGGTAGAGGCCGGACGTGGGGCTGAGTAGTTGGTGCAGATGGCGGGGGTGGAGGAGGCAAAGTCATGAAGGAGAAATGCTGGCCGGGGTCGATGCTAACCCTGCCGCGGTGGACGGCAGTGTCTG
>BOPP01000047.1:8195893-8211481 GCA_017312745.1 Gryllus bimaculatus | reverse complement strand
GGTGGCGGGGGTGGGCGTGGTGTCGGGGAAGCTGGGCGTGGCGGAGGACCCCTGTGCTGCTTCTTCAGATAGCGGTCGCCGAGGGCTTGGCGCACGTACAGAGCCCCGCCCTCCGGCACCCGGGCCTCCTCTCCCATCAGCACCTCTCTCTGGCCCTGCGAACGCACACACAAAGAATCAACCGAAGCCTTGTTAGTTTGGCATCAAAATTTACGAGTTTTAGTCCTTTTGTGTCGTTCGGATCATTTTTAACCCGGTGTTTGAGTCATTTCAGGAGAGCCATTTAAAGTGAGACATTTCAGGTGGAAATATTCACCCCATTTTGTGCTTTGTATTAAGAACAAAATTCTTTTACCCGTTTGGCCTCAGAATTGTTAATATCGTTGACGCATTTTTTACTATTTTTCAATTTTATGGCAGCCTGTGTGACTCCAGAACATTTGTGTGATTCTATGACTGAGTTTATTCAATTTCAAGAGGTGTTTTGCGTCATTAGTGAAGAGCGAGCGCACTGTAATTCGCATCCCCGGCTTGTGAGGTCCAGCGCTATCGCAGGGCTGGGCACGATATAGGAGCGTCATAATAAGCACCTCCACTCCCACTAATCACAAATGTCATAATTTCGTTTGTATTCGGAAAAGAAGCTGCAATATTTAGAACTAAACGCAACTTTTGTACTCTCTCGTAACAGTCTGGATTTAAAAGAAAAGCCTTAAAGAAAACTGTTCAGTAACAGTTTTGACGAGCGGAATGACGCATGCAAAATGCGTATTTGCCAAATTACGTATTTGTGACTCTAATTAAGAAGGCAGCAACGAGTTTCTTTCACATAAAATATCTCACCTTTTCTTGACATTCATTTTATTTAATTAGTAAATAAAATTTGCACTACTCCGATAAATGTTTCAATTTTGGAGAAACAAACGTCCACACTATAGACGTTCAAATCTTCTTCGTCCTTCTTTGTTAACAGTTGCAAGAAGTTGAAACTCTCTTATTGCGTAACTTGTGTGTTGAAAGTAGGTTTCAACGCAAATCTTGATCTACCAATATTCAAATCATTGTTTTGTCGTTTGTGTTGTGAACTGTATATTTCAATAGATCATTTATCATGAGTGTGATAGTAATTGACAGTAAAGCGCCCACAGTAATCGGATTACTTGTCTCTTTCGAATGGAATAATTTAACAAGTTACACATAATTATACATAATTTTGAAAGTACGTATTTGGTATTGATTATTCCTTGAATTTTTGAGGAAAGATAGCGAAAATTCTGCATTGGAAAGAGTGTCGATCAATTGCTCCGTGTCGCAATAAGACGACTATGAAATAGGACACAAATTCAACTAAAAACTAACAGTTTGTAAAGAATAGAACTGATTTCTTTACAGGATGCCATGGAATAATATTCGTGGTGCAGATATACTATGAGTAAATAATTATCATGTAAGAAATTCATGCATTAGTTGTGATATTTGTATTATAAAATAATTTACTGTGTGAACGTAGTGTAGATCTATTACTTAAAATTATTCAGTGCTAAAGAGTCCAGAGTTGACACTGCATGTCCCAATGTAGATAAGTTGTTGTACGCGCTGAAAGATTGCTAGAATTATAATGCTAACTCACGTCCTCATCTAGTATGATATCATCTTCTTCGTTGGCTATTCGTACATTGATTATTGCTGAGCCGGCCAACGGTTCAGGTTCATCAGCTTTCAACAGGGAATCTTCTTTATAGTTCAAGTTTTTATTGAACTTCAAGCCTACAGCTACGTCTGTCAGGAACCCGAGTAACACGAAAAACACTGCACTCTTCATTCTGGTAACACAAACATGCATGTTCTGTCATCGGTATGAAAATATTTTCGTTGTCTGACAACTTATTAGAACTTGCGTGTGACATTTTTATGTGTAGGCCGGTTTAGTGAGAGAATAACTTAGCGCATTCAATATTTTGGGTTAAACGTTATCACATGAAATGACAGAATTACAATCGTCGACATTTAGTAATTTAGTTTTGTTTACATAATTTTCCTAGAACGAAAATGGATAAAATTCGAAAGCATTGTTTTTGTTTCAATATCACAACGTCGAGATGATTATAGAAAAAATGTCCTTCATAATCAAGAAATGTACTTTGAAATGTACTGAAATACTTAGTCAAATTATCAAATAAATTATCGAAATTGAAGTTAGTCAAGTGATATAATAGAAAATGAATTTTATGTTTGGGACCTCTTGTATTTATATTACTATGTTGTATTGTCAGTTCAACTATGAAAGGCTTATATTGTTTTGTGGTATTAATAAACGTGAAGTAAAACTATTTTATACATGATTTGAAATGTATACATTCATATACTACTCTTAGGCTACGATTGACATTTCTCTGTACCACAAAATTTTAACTAACCTGCTCAAATAGAATCTGTTCAGCACTTGTCGTTCTCCAGCCTGCGAATCTCACGATGTATGTGTTCTGTGGTGTTCTGGTGAACCCCAGGAAATGTCCGATGTGCTCATTGACCAAGGAGGGCACTATTATTTATGGGACGGGCACTGAATTACCGGAAAGAGTATCTACTGGCTATCGACACAAGAAAGCACTAGTAATAAAACCATTTCACCATTCCTACACAATACATTAAACTTTACAACCTACATTTGAATCACATAATAAATCTTCATTACATCACAAACGTAATTTTACTATTTACGTCTTATGATGCAGAGGGGATATATTGTGCTTAATAATAACATAGAATTGGAGTCATAAATCTAGTTACACATTAATTAAGTGGATTCATCTGTAAAGGCAACAACAAAATAGTAGCACGAGGGATAATATTTTTTACACCACATTAAAAATTAGCAGAAAAGAATAATTTAATTTTTAGAGAAATAATTTCATCGCATGAATACAAATTTATGCAATGTAACAAAAAATGCTAGAAACTTAAAGAAGCACTTAAAGAAAAGAATAACTCATTATGCAGTGAACTCGATCTAAAAATTGAATGCAAGTGGTATTCATCATTGTGTTGTTATAGCGGCCGTTTTTTATTTTAATTATTATTTTATCAGAAAATCTACCATACAGCACAGACTTTCTCGTAGTAATGGTATCGGTTTTGTGAGCGTAATGCATTCTTATTTAATCTAATCTATTTATCTTATAAGCATTGGAAAGTATGACAATTTATGGAAGGAGTTTGGAATAGTGAAAAAAAGAGAATCTCAAAACCATCTGGCAACCTCGTCAATGTTTCAGCAAAATAAATGTCTAGCATCATAGAAGTTGTAATTTCATTCTCTTTCAAGTATGTTTTATTTATTTACTTCTAAATTGTCATTTCAAATAGAAACGTTTACCGTATTTTACAGACTGTAAGATGCATATTAATTTTTAAGCATTTAAAAAATATAATATTTTAACCTTTTTATTATTAGATTCCACATCAAGACTAAAAAAATATTTGTTCAAATTGTACATGCTTAGGCTACATCTTAAAATACAGTAACACTAACTTGCATGATATATGGTACATATTCATTTTTTGAAATATACACAATTTTACTTCATTTATATTGCAATTCATTCTAGTGTCCACTGTTGACTCTCCTGCCTCCATGGACGTTCTTCGGATGAGTAGCTTTTTCAGAAACCCCGTTTGAGAGATGCCATGCTAGGCGCGTCTCACGGGCGGAAATGGTCGAGGTGTTCCGGAGGGCCAGCCGTAGAAAGGGGGCGGTTTAGGTTTCTTCACAACTCGGCGCACCGATCTCCTTCTGAACTGCACCTGCTCTTCGACAGCGGTGCTACCTCGTTCTGCGTTCTGAAACAAAAAAAAAGAACCTGTGGTTAAGTGTATCCACAATAAAATTTTGCTGCGTCCTTGTCTCAGAACTTGTGTCACACAAATGTAAATATTAAGCACTGAAAGCTAAGCAGCTGAGGCCTATTCTTAGATTTTCACAATATATCCAAGTGATGCTTGCATTGTGCTGATCTTATCCAGCATAAAAAACTAAACCACATGGTAGGTAATGTTACTACATTGAAAATGTACAGAAAATGTTATGTGATAAAGGATTAAATTACGTTAAACTAATATTAATTGGATGTGAACTAATGGATTACAACAAAGACATCTCATTTTCTGGGTGCATCATAGCGTTTTGAAATTTTAAGATTTGTCTCAACTTTCCAAGACATTTTTAACAATATAGATTCTTAAGTTTGGGACATTTCCTGCGTAACGGCATTGAATTTTACACCTTTAAATTAGGTGACCTGTTTACAAATCTGAGTAATAATAGAATAACAATATTACAAGGAGGGAAATCACTGTGTACTCCTTTTTCCACTAGCTTTTACGTAAATCTGTTCAGGTTGGAGGGCGAATTTCTTCTGACTTCCTTTCCAATGTAATATAATAAATCTTTATTATTAATAATAATAATAATAATAATAATAATAAATATGCATTAACCATTCATAATATATGGAGTACTCTTATGTTACGTGTTATTTGAAATGTAATGGTTTCATTTATTTTAATTATGTATTAAAAGTGCCTAATTTAGAATTATAAAAACAATTACCTGCAGATAAGTTTGTATTTTTTAAATAGAACTACACAAATGTTTTTTTCCTAACGTAACAAACACAAAAATACGAATGCAATGATATACATCTTGCCATGTTAGATAAGGGATTTTTAGTAATTGTGATTCCTCTTCGACTCTTGTTTAATGGATATTTTGAATGTGACAGTCCACCACCGAAGGTCACAGAGCGCTTTCTCTTCTAACGCGCAAGGTCAAGGGGAGGTGGTAGAAGAATTTGAAGACTACGATGAATACGAAAAGTATTTCAATTTTTTACAAAAGTGTTGCTGTTATTCTTAAACACTGCTTTCTATCCATGTCTCGTATCGTTCATTTTTCACTACTTGTTAACACCAAAGCTAAAACAGCTGCCCTCCACATTCGCTTATAAACCTCTGCAGAATATATATTTTTATTGTTTATTTGAGTAATTAATGTCAGGTCTCTTATTCACACGATTAACCAAAATATTTTATACTGTTTTATCTAAAATATATTCGATTGACCCTCTTTAATCTTATTATAATTGGATATTGTATCATGAACCTTCCTTTCGACATTGTCCCTGAAACATTCTTTCATATTATCTTGTTATTTTCGATTTAATTGCCAACACTCAATATCTACATCTATGTTTATAAAAATTTCACATTCCTCTTTATTCAATTGTGTCCGGCATATTTCTTATTAAACACATTTTCTTAGATCCGGCTCAAGTGAAATAAAACATCTTGTGTTCCGTCTGTTCTTCATTTGTCTACACCGTAATGACACCTTCGTAATTAATATTTAATATATCAAAATAATTGTTTTTTACGTATCCTTATTTGTCACAGTATTTGGTTACAAGGTATTGGCAGCATACGGAATGACAGTATTACGGGAGACTAAATTTAATATTAAACATTGGAATTATTGCTCTATAAAATCATTCTTCCATTACCTATTTACAAATAATTATTTAAATGCTCCATTCATATATACAAGCAGCTATTGTTAATTTAAGCAAGTAATAAATGACCCAAATATTAGACAAACAACTGGCAAGAACCTAATATAATTCTGTTACTTGAGAAATAATCCTTTGTGGCATTGGAAGTAAAATAACTTTCATTGTCAGTCAGGCGTCAACTAATAAGTCATTGCTTTTATCCCTAACGGCCACAGGGCCAGCGCCATTAGTATCAGGGGTTCCCAGACAGTCACCCATCCAAGCACCCGCGATGTCTCGAAGTGCGTAACTTCTTTGATTTTACGGCCCTTGGTTAAGAAGTTCAGTTACCGGTCCAGGCCTACTACTTCACTATTACACACTTCTACCTTAAATTGCCGGTTAAAGACACCGATAAAATAAATCCTGAGCTGGTACATATTTATTAGGTAATACCTAAAAAGAATAATCATTTGAGTTTTCAGAGCTAAATTCCCTCTAATAGACTTCATTAAGTTCAAGTTGACATTTTGTCTATTACGAGACAAATTGCTCAGGGGCAGACATTTTATGTTAGAACGTACTTTTAAGTGTAATAGTAATAGATGAGTCAGTACAGATATCTGACAACAGAAGTGATTATGATGTATGTTACCTGTGCCGTATGCTCTTGCTTTCCTATTTTCAGGGAGTTGGCAAGTGCGCCCTGAGATCTTATTTTCTTGTATGTTGACCCGAAGTCTTCCACTTCCTGGGCCTGATAGCATTCTGCCGTGTACAGCACCAATAACAGTGACACGAAAAGTAGCTTCTTCATTCTGTTTACACAAAAATATATATTATGAAAATATTTTCTTCTTTTTTAAATGAAGAAATAAAATACCATCTAATTAGTGTTTAGGAAAATGATTACTTTAATTGTTTTATCTATTTGTTTAGCAAAACTCCATTGGTTATTGTACACATGTTTGAAATCTTCTCAATTCTTTCACTAAACTTTCACTTTTATATTTTTATTAAACGTATTAAAACTTCTCATCCGGGCTACTGAGCAAAGCAGAAAACATCATAATTTGATATATTTATCATTTATGCCATTCTTTGTTCCAGTCAAAAATTAAAATTAATAATTTTATTAATATTATTCTATTAGTTAAATAATTTTTTTTGTTTTTTCTTGTGATCTGCAATACGTGAAATGCATTTTTGACGAATTATTTTGAACTTTACGGTGGTTGTCTAGTATCGTATTTTTGATACATACTTCTGCAAATAATATATTTATTTATTAAATTATATTGTACACATTACATTATTAAAGTATGAAACACGCAATTGCCGCCATATTTAAAAACCTAACTCATGACTCGTATTTCCGGTAATGACTTGCCTTAATTATCTGCCAATTTCTGAGTGAGGCTACTTCTCTGCTCTCAGAATGCAATTGGTAGTTTAAGAACTATACATTAATGAATACTAAGATACGTTTTCCGTTTGGATGTATTTCATAGCGATATTTCGGTGTTGGGTCTTAGAGGAAGTGTTCGTCCCCACCAGGAAAAACCCATACCCCTCCACGACATACCGGTTGCTTGATTACCAACTGCGGTTTTCATTTTTCGATTATTCTCTTAAAGAAAATGCAGTTCATATCATGTAGATACGTTCATACAATGTTTTCACAATTAACTTTAAAACATTTTTGTAGCATTACAAATGTGAGTTCAATTATTTATTATTCTAAACTATGAAATAAATTCCATACAAAACTATTTTCCAACTTTTTTCTCGCGTATGTTATGTATGTACATTACGTAAGGAAAATGTAATTCAGTATTGAAATAAGTATTATCGTATGGAGAAATAAAGTATATATGTAAATGACCATATAAAGTATACCGAGTGTCAAAATGAATCTAAAAAATCACCAAAGCAAGTGAAAGTTGAAACTCGAACGTTGAAAACAGCTGTTTTGTAATAGTCAAATAATGTTATGGTTAGTAGAAATAATATAGAGAACATCTACAAAAAAGAAAACATGCCATTTCTAATTTCTAAAAGTTAAAGCTTTTAGGCTCGATGTCTATTCCAATTGAATGGTGAAAATTGGCACAAAGACGACAATTAATTTAAATAAAATTTGTGAATTGTATTTCTTTGAAACTCTTTCCAAAGTTTTAGATTTCTAACCTTATATCTGGTAGTATTATGTTAAAACTTCTCCTTTCTAATATGGGTGAAAACATAAAAAACAGCTTGTAATTATCAACACAACATCCATTTTCAATTCCAAACCATCCACATGTTTCATAAAACATACGTCACAAATGTTAAATATTTGATGAGAAGTTTATGGTTTCACCACAATATTATAAAAATATCTACAGACATCTAGCAGCTCAGCCTTATTTTTCTCATTATGCAAAGCCCCTATGACCTCCTTTCGCACGCCATCAAGCCCTTACATATTGTGACAGCCTCTTGCAAAAGAAACGCAGAATTTTGTAATGCTCTATGACCAGTGACTAATTTGGAAATAACATATTAACTGTTAACTGGCTTATGAAAAATCAATACGACTATGTACTACCAACAACAACCATTGCTACGAAAATCATTTGTTAACCTTACGAGCGCAATTGTAAACAAATTATTTGCTCATGTAAATATGACTTACAGGAATACATGCACATTTCAATAGACTTCAAACACCAAAATATTGTTTTCTGCAAAACCACAAACGCCCTTTGGTTTGTCCGCAACGTTCAACTTTACTGTCTTCAGTTCCTAGTATTATTCACAAGAGAACGGTAGGTACACAAACGTATATGGTACCATAGGAACACGGTAGCTGTCGGCCTGTCGGCCTGTGTTATTGCGTCTTATCTACCTGTTTGCCTGCCTATGAACAAAACTACCAACTAAAACGTACGCAGGAATTTCCTCAATTTTTTCGAGGTATCTTCGTCTGTATATAGGATAACTTTTCTCTACCACAGGGTTTCTTTAAAACATTTTTGGGAAACGTTTTTGGTACCGTTACAGCATGGCTCTTTGTTATTAAAAGCTTCACATAGCCCGCAAGTCGTAAGCGTTTTGACGATTTTGAACAATTAAGGATTATTGTGTTGAGTAGACCAACATCGATTGCGCATAATTATCCGATGACGATGACATTGAAGTTATTTAACATTTTTTTTTGTTTTTCTAGAATAATTTTAGTATTTATTTCTTAAGCTGGAAATAGTTCTGATTTTTCGCTCCGCAGGACATCAGTGGATTTAGTAATGTGTTTTGTAACTGTAATTGAAGGAATTGTATTCGTTCAAGATTGTTTGTGAATCAACGATGGTGGTATTTACGTTGGGGAAAATGATTGTCTGTCATCCCTTTGTTGGATCATTACTTAACTATAAACATCACTGATAAAATACACGAACAAAAATTATTTGGCTTTTTGGTGGGTAGAAATGACCCCTTTTTATGATAAACTTAGCCGTAGATTTTATACAAGAGCATAAAACTACCGTCATGTAATTGTCTGACGCCAAACGAAATTATTTTTTCATAGTTATTTTGCTTTGAATTTAATTCTGAAATGGACGTGAAACAACAGCATAATTCTGCAGACAAGAGTTTGAGTAACTTGAGAGTGTTCATTTGGCCGTCACTCGTGTTCGAGCTCTTCCGCTGTACCCACCCGGCTGAAGCTGCTATTATTATTGCTTACGTATCGGCCATTTATGATCCCTCTTCACCGTTAACGTGTTGTAACAATTAGGATCAGGGTTTTTTCAGCTGTATCTCTCGGTAAGACAAGGTTGTTAAGCTTGGATGAATTATCGGGGATATAATGATTATTTGGGGTGAAGGGACAATTACAAATACGACCATACTTACGCAAAACTCGAACCTACGGTCTGCGCCTCGGGGTCGGTTTGTTATTATTATTATTATTATTATTATTATTATTATTATTATTATTATTATTATTATTACATTTGTAGGACATAGATAGGAACAGTCGAAAGATGGAGTGGATCATTGCCAACACCATTAGAAAGCGCTCTCTGGGCTTAGAATTATAGCTATGAATGTTGAGCCTTGTCAGCTGTGGCCTCAGAAAGCCGAGGATGGCCAGGCCAGGTGAGGTTAGACCAGACCAAGAGCTCTTAACTCCCTAAGCACCCAGCTCTTGAATGCCTGGAAACTGCCTCGTACGCTGTAAGTTGAATGGCAATAGCTCGAGATACGGGGGAGAGCAAAACAATGGGAGTGAGGGGGCCATCAAACAAATCTTGGAACCGAGGATATCAAGGAATAAAACTTATTTGGTCCTGTGAGTAGTATCTATAATGTGTTTAAAGTTCATGTTGGCAGATTCAGTACATTTTGAGTTAAAACGGTTTGTCGACACGGGACAAACAGCTATTGATTTGACGTGAGATTCGTTTTAATAATCATATAAGCAAGTGGTAAAAGAATTTAAAATCTAAAAATTCGAAAATCGCAGACAAGCACTTCTGTCTTGCGTTTATCTCTGTTGATGTATTGATAAGATAATCCTAAACTAGTAAAATATTGTTAAAACTGATTTATCACAATGCTCTTGACAGAGTTTTCCTATGATATCTATTAATGTTGGTATTTCCACCCGGATTGTTTGGAAACTGATTTTTAATCCATAATTATTTGAATTTAATTGACTTTTTAAAAATTAAAATTGTATAAATTAATGGATATTAACTCTACAATTAAAAAACTCTTTTCTGGAAATATGTGATTGATATGTTTACAATATTAAACCAAAATGATCTTCTTTTGATTTGCTATTAATTCCTTAAAAACTACAAATTAATTTGCTGCCATAGAATTATAAGAGAATAGAAACGCTATTGTGTAATATGAAATCCATTCATATTTATGAGAGACGACACAATAGGTAATTGCAATAAAACACAAGAGAATTATGCCGTACATTATTATTTATTATGTTTTTGAAGCATTGTACATGTTTAGTATGCATGATAATCATTTAAAAACTTGATACGCAAGCATTATGATGCTGAATACCAAACATACTGTATGTTCAATGGTAAATACAATTTATTTTTATATAGTGGTGTGTGTCCGCTTCAGAACACATCGCTGCGGTACTCCATTACAATTTGAAGACTTCGCAGTGTCCGGTAGAGATCTTGTAAGTTTTCGTCATAATGTGGGAAGGGGGAAAGTACTATCTCCTCTGGCCTAGATGGTGTGGCGGCGCGGAGGTTTGGGGCGAGTGGGGCTTGGGGGTCTCTTGGGGGGTCTGTTCGGGGGTCTGGTCGGGCGACCGCCGGGGTACCTCACAGCCGGGCGTCTCTTCAAGCTGCCACTCTGTCGTGCCACTCGGGGAGATCCTGACTCCTCAACAGCATCGTTCTCCAATAGGTCCTGAAGACAAGAAAAACTGTCCATGAGCGTTTGTTTCGTGCTGTAATTACAAAAACAACTTATAACGTTAATCGGAGTTATTATGACACAGAAAAGCAAACTTTTCACTTATCTATTATACCGTTTGTAACAAACACGCGAAAAAAATAGTGATTGTGTGCCCTACCACAGTTATACCACAACTCTTTAAAAAGTTCGAAAGTTTGTATCAAATTAATCCCACTGTATGGAGGGGGGACGCTCATTCCGATTGTACCACACCTATATTGTTAACGCATGAGCAATCAATAAGTTGATTCAGTTTTAGGGCAATCGGATGAACGGTACGGTAGCACATAAAATACCAATAAACAATGATTTTATATAATAGAAACATTTATATTTCATGAGAGACTTCATTACGATAAAGTCTATCTTTCTAAATGTGGTTGTGGAAGGGCTTAAACAAAATGTAATAATTTATCGTTCTTTGAAAGAGGTTTTACTTAAAATCAGACATGCGCCCTTATTATTGGTATACATTGCTGTATTCTAGCAAGAAATGTAAAGAATAAATTTGGAACTACATTTAAACAATTTAAAAAAAAGTTCTAGAATCGTCATTGTTGCATAAATGAAAAACATCACTCATTCTAAAATTATTATTAATTTCTTTCCCAACAATTTCAATAATTTTGCGCATTAGAGAACTAAGACATTTTAGTACGTTTCCCAGAGGTCTAACAAATATTAAGAATTTTTCAACTATGAGCAGAAGAATCAGCAACTAGTAGTAAATATTTCTTAGGAGTATTATTTCATTAAAAGTTTCGTCTTTCACTTAAGCGTTAAATGTTCTTACCGGTGATGCATCTTCTTGGTACTCTGCGTAAGCTATTTCTTCTTCTCCAGCTTTGGCGAAGTCCTCAAGAAGTTGATCATGGTTCTGCATAAAAAATATGCCATGTGTCATTCCTTTTTGTCCAAAAATGTAACTTCAAATTAACTTCTCCCCATAGCACACACAGTTTTTAACTGTTTTAGACGTAAATAAATAAATAAATAGTCTGTATTGCATGACTTTTCAGTAAGTTGATTTTAAGATAATTTTAAGTGTTATTTATTAATATGCAATAAAAAATGTTACAAGAAAGTTATCCAATAGATAATCGTATTTGTTATTTAATTATTTCAGTTCATATGTCACACATATAATGGCCAGTTAATTCAAGAATAGTTGAGGGTAAATATACATTTAACCCTTCTAAACAAATAATCCTTTCAAAATATTATAAACAGGGTAACATTTAATTGTTGGCCATTTCCCTTGTGTACTTGAGCATTTTAATAGGGTCACATAATGTTTATTGCATTAAGTGATTCCATGATTTAAGCAATAGCTCAAGATTGATTAATTGACGAAGATAAGCATTTAATATTAAGTTACCGATTGTAATGTTCGATGTATGAAAATACTTATGTATTGAACACGCTCTCAAATACAGGAACTTTCAGACAATGGTTCAAATTAATAAAATATTTAGAAAGATGATTCAAACGACGTATTACAATCATTTGTTTTTTATGATTATTAGAAATTATAACAATGGTTTTCATTAGACAAACTGAATATTGATAAAGGAGGACCAACATTTTCTCATTCCGTGACAAAATGTTTGCAATTACAACGGCACGATTGAGATAACTTACTAGACTATTTTCATCGAAGTCAGCAAGGTCTGTGTACTTTTCATCTCCTGCTTTCAGTGCACTTTCCTCCAAGGCGTCCTCATCCGCGAAGTTCTCATCGTACGCGTCCTCAAAAGCGTCTTCGTTCAGAGGAAGACTTAAGGCCGCGCTGGCAAGCGCCAGGCACAGCAGCGGCAACAGTATCCTCATTCTGTAATCAAGGAATGGCTTTGTTCTAGGAGCACCGGTAAATCGCTTGTTAACTCTTTCATGTATTAAGTTCTTTTTTAGGTAAGAAAAACATTTTATGAAGAAACAAAATACAAGCAAAATTACATATTTGATTTTTCTCGTTCTAAGAAAAGTTAATATTGGACCCGCATTGCAGTTATCGCCACTTTGTGACTGAATATGTAAATAATGTAGTTGTAATTATATTATTAAAAATGTGAAGTTGGTAATTGATATTGTAATAACGTACGTAATTAAATTCATTTGTCGTGTAGGTATTTCAGAATTGAAACACTTGTAGAAATTTACGCGAAAATACCAGAATAAATAATTTAAAAAAAATGTTTTGTATTATAAACACAAGTCAAACGCTCACCTGTGGCAGGATTGCTGCGGCAAGTTCCACTGGTAGCAATCGGAAGTAAACGACTCCTTATAAAGCCAATAAGCGAAACCAAACCACAAATATTTAGCGTGAATCTAAACTGATAATAAATAATGGGGAGTCCCGTAGGAAGCAGCTTTCCGGGAGTTTGATTAATGCGTGCGGTTTTACTTGTTTACCCTTTATATCCGGAGCTGCAGAGTTTGTGGCTGATTGCAAAAAAATACCTTCAATGTGAAGAATTATTATATAATTAGCTTAAAAAGTGTTAAAATAAATTTAGGTTGACACGCGTCCATCTTTTAAGAAATAGTCGTGAAACGTGTGTCCATAAACGTTCAACCTCTTGATTAAAAGTTTTCTAGCCACCAAACATCCATAGTGAAACATAATTTTAACTGTAATTTTATTGCCTAGCTTGACATTATTGCTAGGTATTAATGGTAATGAGGGGATAATTTCTGATATTGATTTTGAAAGGGATATTCAATAATAATATTATTTTGAAATCCTTAATTGGAATTCACTTTTTCTATTTTGTCGAAATGTTTTTAAAATGATGCCATTTTACGTTTTCATTTTTATTAGAAAATTCACCCATTCATTAATATAAAAGTGCTTTTATATAAGATTGGACATTTTTGAATAATGATTACATGCTCAATTACGCTGTGAAATATTTTAATTGCAAATGTGTGTAATTTCTTCATCACAAATTATGATTTAAGAAATTAATGGAAATGCATTTAATGTAAAATAACTATAATTTTAACATGAATATAAATATAGCATTTTATTTTATGTATTGGATATTTTGTCTAATAATTATATAATTTTGTACACTGTACTATGCAATAGCTGACGCAGGTGCCACGTGACGCCTTGCAAAAATGTGCCAGCCATTAATCTTATTTTCAAGAAATGTATAGTACTGATACATCCTATCTTGGAATAGTTCATGTTGAGTGGGAGATTCATGATCCTAGTTAGTACGTTGTATGGCATACGCCAGAAATTAAATACATCGACGCCGCGACTTTAAGAAATCTAAAAACATATATTTGTATCTTTCCTATGCACTGCAATGTAGAATCAATTAATTTGTTTTGAATTACATCATTACAAACGGTCTTTTTGTTTACAACAAATCTTTAAAAAATGACATCTTGTAGCATAGGTAATGACGTATGTCTTTTATACTGCAAATAAGTACGTCATCACTAGAGCTAAAAGATTATGCAAGCTTTAAGCCTTCAAATATGCATGAACATATGCCACAAAAATATTGAAATATATCACAAAAATGTTGAAACATACACAGAAATTAGTACGATACGCCGCTATTGGTCACAAAATTGTAATTTAAAGAGGCTTTATAAATTTTGTCACCTAGAAACAGGCCATGCCCAAATTTAAAAAAAAGATAATTTTATCTACTTCTGCACATTTTATTTTGCATTAAAGGCTCTGAAAGACGCAAGAATTTTTTGAGGTTATCTATTGTTACAGAGTGTCTCCTATCAGACAATATCATTTTGTGTGTAGAAAATGGGTGGAGAGACTATGTTTATGCTCAATACATTGTCTGGAAGACAGACACTATTTCCTTTCAAGAATTTACCTATTGTCTGTAAAGTATTAAACCCTAGATTCTTTCCAAAAACTTCATTTGTTTTCTTTCTATTTGCTTTCCATATTTGCGTTCCACATTTCACTTCAAGCTACCACAAATTTATTCCTTGCTTCCTGGATAATTGCAAGGGCATCTTTTAAGGTTTTCTTATATTCTTTATTTTCTTTGTAGACATATGAGAGCAGATATTTCTTTGGCAGCGTTGGCCGTCAGTAGTCTGAAACTCACTGTACTAATGTATTTGAAGCGACAAGAAAGTTCACACTTAATAAATATTTTTTACTTGGAAATTCATATTTTGTGTTAATTTAGAACAAACGTAAAAAAGCAAAAGTTTCATTTATAAGACCAAATGCTCTAAATATGCAAAATATTCTGTACATGCAAAACATTTCTTACGTGATTTTCAATATTTCACCATGAAACATACACATTTGAAGTGTCAGGAAAATATGACCATTAACAAAGAACATTCTATTGCATGAACTTCCGAACCCTAGCCATCACACATTCAGCCACTCGCAGCGGGAAAATCGTCGAGAGGTAGGTAAAAGAAATGCCGAAATATCGCATGGCCGCGACCTCTCAATAAAGTTGTTTCCTAGAATTAACTGTGATTCTATAATAAATTTATAATGCTGCTATAAAAATGTAAGTATTAAGTTTATGAGATTAGCTTATAATGTTAA
>BOPP01000047.1:8183316-8195868 GCA_017312745.1 Gryllus bimaculatus | reverse complement strand
TATAATGTTAAGTTTTATTGCACGACCACAAGATTTGAAAAACGAAGCATTGTAAGAATCGAGATTTTAAATGCAATAAAAGGACATTATAAACGACTTGCACACGCTATTTGTTACAAGAACATTATAAGAGAATCACACTTATTTGAGAAACAACTTCCTTGAGACGTCTTGGGGGTACCTGACATCTCTGCTAGAGAACGGTGGCCGTCTGTCCGTTTACCTTTACCTCCCCACGATTCTCTATTGTTCGGGGTGTCTCCTATTAGGAGTGTCTCTATTAGGGGGCTCTATTAGGGGTGTCTCTATTAGGAGTGTCTCCTATTAGGGAGTTGGCTCCTATTAGGAGTGTCTCCTATTAGGGAGTGTCTCCTATTAGGGAGTGTCTGCTATTAGGGAGTGTCTGCTATAGGAAGTGTCTGCTATTAGGAAGTGTCTTCTATTAGAAAGTGTCTTTCTATTAGGAAGTGTCTACTATTAGAAGTGCTCTATTAGGAAGTGTCTCCTATAGATTAGGAAGTGTCTCCTATTAGGAAGTGTCTCCATTTAGGAAGTGTCTCCGATTAGGGAGTGTCTCCGATAGGAAGTGTCTCCAACTAGAAGTGTGTCCACTTAGAAGTGTCTTCATATAGGAAGTTCTCCAATTAGAAAGTGTCTACTATTAGGGAGTGTTCTCCGATAAGGGGAGTGTCTCCGATTAGGGAGTGGCTGCGTTTGGCTGAACTTGTGATGACGCAATCATTCATACCGTAATTGCTGATACGTCATTTATTTGTGCCATAAAATGACCTATTTTCAACAATTCAGGCTACAGAAAACGTCGCTTTAAAGCTCGTAACAAAAAAATAGTGTATCAAGCTTTTAATTACGTTGTTTTATTGAAATCGTTCGTATTTGAAAACACGCTCCTAACATCGCTCGCATTCAAAACATGTAGTCGTGCAATAAAGCTTAATATTATAAACTAGTTTATCTAGTATGCTGTTGTTCACTGCAGCAAATGACAGCAGCGCGCTGAGATTGCGAAGGCAGTAGAGCCGGTGCGTATTTTGGATCGCGAGTTCAAGCCCTGCCCCACGATCACATGGTTTTTCACTCATGTGATGTAGCCTAATTGGATTTTCCATTCATTCCCTTTCTACCGCCGGGCATTCGTGGTTTTGAGGGTCGCGGCGGGTGATGCTTGCATCAGAGGCAAGATCCTTTACATTGGGTGAGTTGGCCTCTCAGCCAACATGGCTCTCTTAATTGTGTGATGTGACTGATGAGTCAAAGCCAACCAAGTATTTTCTTGTAAAACTTTGGTTATTTCCTAATTATCTCCACTTACCCTGATATGAATCACCTGATACGTAGGAGCACGGTCTGAAGAGCTGCGTTCATCTAGATTCGACTGAAACCTTTCGATTACATCGAACCAAGCATAGATGGGCCTCACTCAACGTTGCTTGGCCCCAAAATAATAAGTTCGTGAATGACATGTAATGCCTAACAGATAAGTCCAAAAATGGCCGTATCTAATCAATACGTCCATAGTGACAGTGTATGCTAAAGATAAGTCCTGAGTGGCATGGATTCAAAACAATTACACATGAGTGTCCATGATTATTCTCATGCATATGTCCATAAATAGAAACTTGTATGCTCATACATAAGTCCATAAATGACATGTACATGAGTGACCATGTACTACAAAAAAATAATTCATGAGTGTCATGTGTGCTCATACATACGTCCATAAAAATGACATGTGTGCTGAAAATAATTCTGTGTCTGATCACGTGTTTCGCAACACCAATGGTGCTATGGGGCGTCGAAGGACAGCCCTCGTGAATATATGATTGTACAAGTAGTTTGGCAAAAGAAACATGCAGTGTCGCTGGAAAGGAACGGACTTGTATCGAGGTCGAGAAGAGAGGGGACACAGATGTAAAATGATTCCACGAGTTTCGTTAAATGGTTCTCGAAGAAGTTTAAAATAGCGAATAGCGATCACGGAGGAGTGGGACAAAAATTAAGGTGACGAAAGAGAGATCTTAGAATTCTCGTCCAAGTGACTGACTTAGAACGTCCAAGCTAATCCTCCAAGAATATTTAATATCTGCCTTGTGGGACGCGGATTAATAATTAATGGAAATTAGGTATTGGTGGAAAAATGGAAAATTAAAATGTTACCACGAAAGAAAAAATGAAAAAGGTTTTATATGTTTACTTATTACGGAGCGATTTCCTGTAACATTTATAACCCGGGACTCAACTGCAGGTACTTCTCTGAAGACGTAGCATTTTGTCTTTCTCGCATTTGTGGTAGCTTTGGTTGACCTTTGAATTCCTGCACAAAAACATTTTATTGGAGAAACAAAACGATACTATAAACTAAATATACGTGATTACGACGATTTACAGAGAAAAACAAAGAATAGACAAAACAAAAAAAGAGACCGGTAAACAGATACAAGGAAAAATATTGCAACGATCGTGTTCGTGTGCAGTGGGGGATGTTATTTTGTGGGGGGGAAAAATAACAACTAAACTAGTATGATAATGAGGATTAAAACAAATAAAATATGTCCGGATTGTTCGAAAACAACAAACAGGAATAAAAAAAAATTGAGATGATGGTTGATAATCCATATTCTTATCTATAACCTATTCAATATCCGAAATGTGATAAACAAATTATAATCTATATTAAATATATAACATTTAAAAAATTCCAGTTGCTAAGAATAAATTAACAAATTATTTTCTTTTTGTTTATATTTATTGTTTGCGAAATATTATTTTTAGAATTAGAGATAGAAGGATAATAGGCGCATGTTGAAGTGAAAAAATTGTTCATGACCAGATACTAATGTTTTAAGTAGACAAATGAAAATCCAGATTAAAATATTGATTATTCGGATGTTAAAGTCTAAATCAACTTAGATTATGCTGGACAGGTATAACAAAGGAACGTTTTATAGCGTTTACGAGATAAGTAGAGTAGCATCAACATCTCGTAATGGAAACAATTAGCGATTAAAAATCCGTTTAAAATCTTTAAAAAACAATATTTACGAAAAAAATATTTCTCGATAAATATTGTGAAGCTGGCAAGTCAAGTGCAAAACTAATGTTCATGAAACAATATTTACGACGAAACACTGTTTTCAACATGAACTCGTCTCTATCCTGCATCCATTCAGGTTGAAACTTCAGATGTTGTGTAGGTTACAATTTTCAGTATAAGCGCAGTTGTATATAAGAACATCCCGAAAATTGTTGACAGGTTTTTGGTAAATATTCCCTCATAGTTTCCCCAATTGTACTTTCTTATTTGGGTAAGGTCATGGGAGAGTAAACTGAAGGAATCATCAGAAAGCGAGATGAATTACTTACAAGTCTGGAACAATTCGCACAATTGATCTACGAATATGACATGTCCTGATGTAAGCGTCCTTATAATGCAGCAACAAAAGCGAAGCTGCTGAGAAAGTAATTCTAACTGAACAGAGTTAAAACATAAAAGTAATACTGCAAATATTTATTTAATATTAATTATACGTACATAACTTCTTCACACCTAAGATTTGTTAGTTTTATTTATTAAACTAAATTATAGATGTGTGTGTCAGTTAAATTGAAGATTTGTTTAGTTTGGAAGATTTATTTTGGTCACAAACTTGATAAGTAAGTAAATAATTAATATTCAAGGCATTTTTTTAAATCTGTTTTATAAAAATTTTTTTAACTCCTAGCCGTTAGATACGTAGACGGATTTTCACCAAAATTGATCCCAATTTCACAAATCGAATTGATGATGTTACTATTCCTTGAAGTCAAATAGTGATTTTATTCTGAAGACATTAAGATGACGTTTAAACATTTTAATTTTATTAAAAAAATGGTTCCAATCTTTGGATATTTTTATTTTTTCTGTATTAGTTATACCATTTTTCGGTTTCGTTTTATAGCGATATTAAATAACACAGGTGCGATTTTTCGTTGAACTTCTCTCTAAAACTTTAGAAAATTTGCAATGTTTTGATACCATTTTCGGAATCTTCCTACAACTACTTCTCTTAGAATATAGATTTTTCTGAATGAAATCTATTATTTAAAAATTATAATTTTAGAACAGTATTTATCATTAAACTCTTTTAATGTTTCGGAAAATACAGATGTTCAGCTCTCGTTGGTTAAAAGCATTTGAAACCTTGCGAAATGTATGCATTCAGTGATTCAAACATTCCATAGGTGTTTGGAGAGGTAAATAATCGAATAAGTCGAAGTTTCGGAGATTAAGTATCTGGACATCGAATAGCAGGTGTAACCAAAAAAAATTGGGTTGAAAACACTTATTGTTGAGTTCAAGTAGCACTTATAATTTAAATACGTAATGGCTATAATGAGCTAAGAGTCTCATTGTCGTAGTATGATTAGATTTGTTGATATTTATTTTGGGCACGTTGAGAGAATTGGATGTGAAAATATTTTTAATAGAGTTAATGAATTTTTATAAATTATTACCTTATGTTACAGCCTGTCGTAGTAATCATTACGGATGTGCCGACTTTCTCTATTGTCAGTTTTCGAGAGAAACTTCTAATTGGCAAAGTCCTCATCCACAAAAATCTTTCGTAAGCCATACCAACAAATGTTGAGATTGTAAAAGCACACAGGATCGTCGTGGCCAACATGAAGTTATTAAGAGTGAAGAAGACAATTACGTTCTTCATTCTAAGAAATAAAGAAAAACTCTATCTCAGATTCAAATATGCACGGTTCTGCACAAAATTAATTACAATGTAAACAGAAGAGCATGTCAAATCTTAATCTCTGATATAAAATATTACACTAATATAAATATCATTTTAAAATATTATATTATGATAATCCTATACTTGTACTATAAAATACCTATTTTATACGAAGAAACTTATTTCAGTGGACTTAATTGATTGATATTAATGGCTATTTATTAAATTTAACCAAATAATAATTAATTTAATTAAATGCAACTAACTACAATATTTGCAAGTTCAAAAATATCGCCATTGTGCGGTCAAACTGAAGAGATTTGCAATCACATAGTAAAATCCTAAGATATGAGTAGTGGACTGGATTCTATATGTCTTCCGCTTTAAAAAAGGGGTAAGTTTTGCTCGAAAAGAAGTGTGCCAGGATAGCAAAATATTTAATCCAGTTCAACACCGCTGTCGTTTAACTAGCATCAAGTGACAATGCAATTTCTTACAATCTTACAATCAATTCAATATTGTGTTCGAGAATGCAGAAACTCTTTCCGTAAAAATAATGAACCATACGCTGGTAATTAATTTCCGAGAACACATCCTCAATAGTTGTTCAATTGCGCTGTGGTTTGACGTGTAAGTAGACACCCCTATTCTATGTTTCACCCATTTTTAAATGAATAAAAAAACTAGTCAGCAAATTACAAAAATAAAGTAAATAATAGAATAAAAAGTAACTTCCAAATTAACTTTCTAAATCCTTCGTAGCACAATAACACACTGTTGTTTTAAGTGTCTTTGAAGTAAAGATAACAATTTAAAAAAATTGTAATTGTAAAGAAGAAAACAAACAAATTCAAACTAGGTTATTTTTAGCGCCGCGAGATTCATTGTTGTTTAAGCAATATTATAATAATTATTAGGGTAACGCATTTTTATTTATATAAACAAAACAAAATTTATGATGTGGAATAGTAAATACTCAAACAATTTCAGTAATGTATTAAAAAATTATTACGCAAACCACTCACATTATAATCAACAAATTTAGTCGTACCTTTTCCGTCAAATCAAATAATTGAGAGTAAAGTGTTTTTCTAAGACGTGTTAGCAATTAGCACCAATTTGTAAATTAGTGTAAATTTTCGTGCAATTTCTTCAAATATTAGCACATACAATGCTTGAGTTATAATCAGAGAAGTGGCTCAAGCAAACCAGAAAATACAGCACAACTAAAAATAAAGGAATAGATGCCAAAACTTAATTTATTCGACTTCCATCTTTAGTAAGATCCTTTTCATTCAAACATAATAAAAAGAACATTCGAATTCAAAAGACACAATAAAAAATGTCCGAATTCAAAAGACCAACAAATATTATGTTTACAATATTTTGTGACTGTTGTGTAAGAAATAGAATGTGCTACTTACGTTATAGAATTCCAAAAATCTATCAGTTTATAGGCGCACACCAATTAAATGGGTTACTAAAAAAACGTAGCGATTGTTATTTCTTTTGGCAGTAGGTTCATGTGCAATTCACGTTTGAATGACTTCTTACGTGTACAGATATCGATTAGCCAAACGCAAAGCCTCTTTTCTTCTCCGGAAGTTTGGTTACTATCAGTTGCTTATTTATATTCTTCTACCTAAAACTCATACTTTCAATATGGATTCAAGTCGAAGTTCCATTGACAAACGACGAGAATTAAATGATATTGAATCCAAAATACCATATATTATTTTAACTTTTGAGCCACTACTACAGCAAGTTAAATTACAATTGATCAAATACTCTCATAGCAAAGGTTTCCAACTTAAGTAGGCACGAGGCCATATTAGGAAATCTGAGACTATGATATGCGTCGCATTTTAATATTAGAGCCAATTTTGTGTAATATTTGCAATATAAAATGAGTTAACTAGTTGGAAATTTATGTATGTAGAATTAAGTTATATCTAGGTTTAATTCATTTTATTTTTCTAGTAAACAACAGTAGGCAGAATAAGGTTAAGTAAAAAATAAAAAAAAATATAAATACCTAGTATAACAATTGAATATGTTTTTTAAACAATTGAATATTTTAACACTTTAATTTAGAATTAAATATTTCACCAAACGCAAAATAAATAATAATCTTAAAGACACATCCTGGGAAAATGTAGTCAAAACACAACTTCCAAAGATTAATGTTAGTGGGAGTACTGTGGTTTGCTCCAGTTTGGCATTTACCAATGTTTTTGCGATCTCAAACTTATACGCAACAAATTCCACCAATTTCTGTTACTTCCATCAACTTCAAAACGATGGGTTGGTGGTATGGAGTAGGATGTAACCGCTGAAGGGAGATACTTGTTGGGGAAAATCCCTTCTACAAACGACGTTTAGGTTCGGTCGTCAGATCTTTCACCCATTCCATATTGGGAAGATCACTAACTACACACCAAAGATATGCTATTAGGGAGTGTCTCCTATTAGGGAGTGTCTCCTATTAGGGAGTGTCTCCTATTAGGGAGTGTCTCTTATTAGGGAGTGTCTCTTATTAGGAAGTGTCTCCAATTAGAAAGTGTCTCCTATTAGGAAGTGTCTCCTATTAGGAAGTGTCTCCTATTAGGGCGTGTCTACTATTAGCAGAAATCGTGGGCAGGGTAAGGTAAACGGAACAGACGGCCACCGTTCTCTAGCAGAGATGTCAGGTACCCCAAGACGTCTCAAGGAAGTTGTTTCTCAAATAAGTGTGATTCTCTTATAATGTTCTTGTACAAAATAGCGTGTGCAAGTCGTTTATAATGTCCTTTATTGCATTTAAAATCTCGATTCTTACAATGCTTCGTTTTTCAAATCTTGTGTTCGTGCAATAAACTTAACATTATAAGCTAATCTCATAAACTTAATACTTACATTTTTATAGCAGCATATAAATTTTATAGAATCACAGTTAATTCTAGGAAAACAACTTTATTGAGAGGTCGCGGCCAATGCGATATTTCGGCATTTCTTTTACCTACCTCTCGACGATTTTCCCGCTGCGAGTGGCTGAATGTGTGAATGCGCTAGGGTTCGGAAGTTCATGCAACAGCATGTTCTTTGTGAATGGTCATATTCTCCTGACACTTCAAATGTGTATGTTTCATGGCGAAATATTGAAAATCACGTAAGAAATGTTTTGTATTGTACACGAATATTTTGGCATATTTAGAGCATTTTGTCTTATAAATGAAACTTTTGCATTTTTACATTTACACGTTTGTCCCTAAATTAACACAAAATAATTAAATAATTTTATATTTGAAATTCATAAGTGTGAAATTTCTTATCCTTCAAATACATTAGTACAGTGAGTTTCAGACTACTGACGGCCAACGCTGCCAAAGAAATATCTGCTCTCATATGTCTACAGAAAATAAGAATATAAGAAAACCTTAAAAGATGCCCTTGCAATTATCCAGGAAGCAAGGGAATAAATTTGTGTAGCTTGAAGTGAAATGTGAACGCAAAATATGGAAAGCAAATAGAAAGAAAACAAATGAAGTTTTTGGAAAGAATCTAGGGTTTAATACTTTACAGACAATAGGTAAATTCTTGAAAGGAAATAGTGTCTGTCTTCCAGACAATGTATTGAGCATAAACATAGTCTCTCCACCCATTTTCTACACACAAAATGAATATTGTCTGATAGGAGACACTCTGTAACAATAGATAACCTCAAAAAATTCTTGCGTCTTTCAGAGCCTTTAATGCAAAATAAAAATGTGCAAAGTAGATAAAATTATCTTTTTTTAAATTTGGGCAGGGCCTGTTTTCTAGGCTGACAAAATTTATAAAGCCTCTTTAAATTACAATTTTGTGACCATAGCGGCGTATCGCTACTAATTTCTGTGTATGTTTCAACATTTTTGTGATATACTTTCAATATTTTTGGTGGCAATATGTTTCATGCATATTTGAAGGCTTAAAGCTTGCATAATCTTTTAGCTCTAGTGATGACGTACTTATTTGCAGTATAAAAGACATACGTCATTACCTATGCTACAAGATGTCATTTTTTAAAGATTTGTTGTAAACAAAAAGACCGTTTGTAATGATGTAATTCAAAACAAATTAATTGATTCTACATTGCAGTGCATAGGAGAAGATACAAAATATATGTTTTTAGATTTCTTAAAGTCGCGGCGTCGATGTATTAATTTCTGGCGTATGCCATACAACGTACTAACTAGGATCATGATCTCCCACTCAACATGAACTATTCCCAGATAGGATGTATCAGTACTATACATTTCTTGAAAATAAGATTAATGGCTGGCACATTTTTGCAAGGCGTCACGTGGCACCTGCGTCAGCTATTGCATAGTACAGTGTACAAAATTATATAATTATTAGACAAAATATCCAATACATAAAATAAAATGCGTATATTTATATTCATGTTAAAATTATAGTTATTTTTACATTAAATGCATTTCCATTAATTTCTTAAATCATATTTGTGATGAAGAAATTACACACATTTGCAATTAAAATATTTCACAGGCGTAATTGAGCATGTAATCATTATTCAAAATGTCCAATCTTATATAAAAGCACTTTTATATTAATGAATGGGTGAATTTTCTAATAAAAATGAAAACGTAAAATGGCATCATTTTAAAAAATTTCGACCAAAATAGAAAAAGTGAATTCCAATTAAGGATTTCAAAATAATATTATTATTGAATATCCCTTTCAAAATCAATATCAGAAATTATCCCCTCATTACCATTAATACCTAGCAATAATGTCAAGCTAGGCAATAAAATTACAGTTAAAATTATGTTTCCTATGGATGTTTGGTGGCTAGAAAACTTTTAATCAAGAGGTTGAACGTTTATGGACACACGTTTCACGACTATTTCTTAAAAGATGGACGCGTGTCAACCTAAATTTATTTTAACACTTTTTAAGCTAATTATATAATAATTCTTCACATTGAAGGTATTTTTTTGCAATCAGCCACAAACTCTGCAGCTCCGGATATAAAGGGTAAACAAGTAAAACCGCACGCATTAATCAAACTCCCGGAAAGCTGCTTCCTACGGGACTCCCCATTATTTATTATCAGTTTAGATTCACGCTAAATATTTGTGGTTTGGTTTCGCTTATTGGCTTTATAAGGAGTCGTTTACTTCCGATTGCTACCAGTGGAAACTTGCCGCAGCAATCCTGCACAGGTGAGCGTTTGACTTGTGTTTATAATACAAAACATTTTTTTTTAAATTATTTATTCTGGTATTTTCGCGTAAATTTCTACAAGTGTTTCAATTCTGAAATTAACTACACGACGACAATGAATTCATTACGTACGTTATTACAATATCAATTACCAACTTCACATTTTTAATAATATAATTACAACTACATTATTTACATATTCAGTCACAAAGTGGCGATAACTGCAATGCGCGGGTCCAATATTAACTTTTCTTAGAACGGAGAAAAAATCAAATATGTAATTGCTTGTATTTTGTTTCTTCATAAAATGTTTTTCTTACCTAAAAAAGAACTTAATACATGAAAAGAGTTAACAAGCGATTTACCGGTGCTCCTAGAACAAAGCCATTCTTGATTACAGAATGAGGATACTGTGCCGCTGCTGTGCCTGGCGCTTGCCAGCGCGGCCTTAAGTCTTCCTCTGAACGAAGACGCTTTTGAGGACGCGTACGATGAGAACTTCGCGGATGAGGACGCCCTTGGAGGAAAGTGCACTGAAAGCAGGAGATGAAAAGTACACAGACCTTTGCTGACTTCGATGAAAATAGTCTAGTAAGTTATCTCAATCGTGCCGTTGTAATTGCAAACATTTTGTCAAGGAATGAGAAAATGTTGTCCTCCTTTTATCAATATTCAGTTTGTCTAATGAAAATCATTGTTATAATTTCTAATAATCATAAAAAAACAAATGATTGGTAATACGTCGGTTTGAATCATCTTTCAAATATTTTATTAATTTGAACCCATTGTCTGAAAGTTCCTGTATTTGAGAGCGTGTTCAATACATAAGTATTTTCATACATCGAACATTACAATCGGTAACTTAATATTAAATGCTTATCTTCGTCAATTAATCAATCTTGAGCTATTGCTTAAATCATGGAATCACTTAATGCAATAAACATTATGTGACCCTATTAAAATGCTCAAGTACACAAGGGAAATGGCCAACAATTAAATGTTACCCTGTTTATAATATTTTGAAAGGATTATTTGTTTAGAAGGGTTAAATGTATATTTACCCTCAACTATTCTTGAATTAACTGGCCATTATATGTGTGACATATGAACTGAAATAATTAAATAACAAATACGATTATCTATTGGATAACTTTCTTGTAACATTTTTTATTGCATATTAATAAATAACACTTAAAATATCTTAAAATCAACTTACTGAAAAGTCATGCAATACAGACTATTTATTTATTATTTACGTCTAAAACAGTTAAAAACTGTGTGTGCTATGGGGAGAAGTTAATTTGAAAGTTACATTTTTGGACAAAAAGGAATGACACATGAGCATATTTTTTATGCAGAACCATGATCAACTTCTTGAGGAACTTCGCCAAAGCTGGAGAAGAAGAAAAGCTTACGCAGAGTACCAAGAAGATGCATCACCGGTAAGAACATTTAACGCTAAGTGAAAGACGAAACTTTTAATGAAATAATACTCCTAAGAATATTTACTACTAGTTGCTGATTCTTCTGCTCATAGTTTGAAAAATTCTTAATATTTGTTAGACCTCTGGGAAACGTACTAAAATGTCTTAGTTCTCTAATGCGCAAAATTATTGAAATTGTTGGGAAAGAAATTAATAATAATTTTAGAATGAGTGATGTTTTTCATTTATGCAACAATGACGATTCTAGAACTTTTTTTTAAATTGTTTTTAAATGTAGTTCCAAATTTATTCTTTACATTTCTTGCTAGAATACAGCAATGTATACCAATAATAAGGGCGCATGTCTGATTTTAAGTAAAACCTCTTTCAAAGAACGATAAATTATTACATTTTGTTTAAGCCCTTCCACAACCACATTTAGAAAGATAGACTTTATCGTAATGAAGTCTCTCATGAAAATAAAATGTTTCTATTTTATAAAATCATTGTTTATTGGTATTTTTATGTGCTACCGTACCGTTCATCAGATTGCCCTAAAACTGAATCAACTATTGATTGGCTCATGCGTTAACAATATAGGTGTAGTACAATCGGAATGAGCGTCCCCCCTCCATACAGTGGGATTAATTTGATACAAACTTTCGAACTTTTTAAAGAGTTGTGGTTAAGACTGTGGTAGGGCACACAATCACATTTTTTTCGGCGTGTTTGTTACAACGGTATAATAGATAAGTGACAAAGTTTGCTTTTCTGTGTCATAATACTCCGATTAACGTTATAAGTTGTTTTTGTAATTACAGCACGAAACAAACGCTCCATGGCAGTTTTTCTTTCTTCAGGACCTATTGGAGAACGATGCTGTTGAGGAGTCAGGATCTCCCGAGTGGCACGACAGAGTGGCAGCTTGAAGAGACGCCCGGTGTGAGTACCCGGCGGTCGCGACAGACCCCCGAAACAGACCCCCAAGAGAGCCCAAGCCCAACTCGAACCTCCGCGGTCACACCATCTAGGCAGAGGAGATAGTACTTTCTTCCCACATTATTGACATTACGATCTTTACGGGACCTGAGTCCTTCATTATGGAGTAGGATGTGTTCTGAGGGAACAATTATAATGTATTATGACATAGTAATGTATTGGTATTCATTTCTTGTGAGTTG